>WOFM01001607.1:0-472598 GCA_011428145.1 Ericerus pela | reverse complement strand
TGCCGAGAATGAGGATGAAATTTGTGAAAAATTATACCCTATTGCCGAATTCACTTTAGATAAGCCAACTTTCAAAATAGGCCAGCTGGTATGTATTCCGTGCTGGAAGAATACGTTTGGCAATAAGTATCGCCAAAATTGGACCAAAGAAATTTTTTATATCGCCACAATACGATACACCGACCCGATAACATATACAATAAAAGATGGCAACGACGAAATAATTTACTGACATTTTTATACTCGGCAATTACAGAAAACCCTAAATTTTGTGAGAAATTAATAGGTGTACGTGAGAGGTAAAAAAGGATTTGCCAACAAAACATAAACAAAACAAGGGATTTTCATCTCTCTCTTAATCGGTTGTCGTCGATGAACAGGTAATCATTGTCATCTCACCCTGCACACCTTTCTTCATTACAATACATCGATATTCTTTTCACTTACACAAATGACTCATTAACGTTACCCTGAAATGCACCCACACTAGCATCGTCAATACTATCATGAGCAATGACACTAGCACAAACACTTACGCAACAACCAAAGGCGACTACCCTTAAAAAAATCATAAATCACTTGTGATTTGATCATCTTTGCATCTCTTGATTTAACCCGTTTTTTGTTTATTTTTTATATTTTTGCCATTTTTTTGAAGTTTTGTGTATTTTTAGCTGTTTTTTGTATTTTTTTATCCGTTTTTCCGTGTGTTTTTATTTTTTGTGTCACCTTTTCCACCAAAATGCCGAACAAGATGTTCAACAACGTGCCCTTCATCATCTATTGTGACAGCGAGGACGAGTCATTGGCTGAGGCGGCGGAGGCCAGTTTGGAAAATGCAAATTGTAAGTACTTAGCGACACTAATACTTGTGTACGCATGCCCGATAATTTTTTATAAACTTTTGATCATTTTTCATCATGTGTGCGGGGGCAAAATGTGACCAGGGGGCTGAAAAAAATATTGTGACAGGTGCCATGTGGGGGACCATGTGTAATTATCATTTTTTTCGCTCCAGCAAAAGTGAAAATAAATTTTACCTATTTTTCAGCGGGGGTCACCGGCTAAATTACACGTGTTACACCCGCTTCCGTGGCGATATCGGTTATATCTGGTCATTTTAAAAAATAATAATAACTAAAGAATGCATTTTTTTTGTGCAACACGTGGCGGGTGAAAATTAAGATAACTTTTATCTTTTTCTATCATTCTTTTAATAGGCCTAATTACACACACACACTCTCGTACGCACACACACAATAAACAAAGTGGAAATTATTATTATTATTATTATTATTACGTTGGTTCTTTTTTTCGTGTAGCACCTCCTGCAAACGTCACCCTGCCATGGGTCAGCACGCTGCAGAGTGCCGACTCCAGCACCTTGTTTTCACCCTCCAGGATGACGGCTTTGTCATCCCCAATGGTCGTTGGTACTCGCAGCGTGGTGTTTTGCCGGACTTCGTTGCCAACAACAACAACAACAACAACGACGACGACAAGGACGCCACCACCACCAACCCCTACGTCATCGTACACGGAGGAATGCCGCATTTTCCGGCAAAGTAAGAAAATCAACAGCAACAACAACAACATTATCAACATCCGCATCCGCATCTGGAATATAGTAATTGTGCGTACATTTTTTATTTTATTTTTCCTTTTTTTTTTAATGTGATAACATTTTTATTTTCTATATGGAATCTGTTTTCGAATTCGATGTTTCTTTATTTTCCTATTTTTTCCACACATCGATAAAATATCGATATTGGTTTACATGCATTTTCCATTTAACATCGAAAAATATAGATTTTTTTATATATCGAATTTTTATAAACCAGATCGATATTTATTTACATGTATTTCTCATTTAACATCGAAATCGAATTTTTATCAATATATTAAGTAGCTAAAATATTTACTGGAAGAAAATTGGTCGGTGAATCGAGTAGAATCCATCTTGGATTAAAGTCAAATAATATGAAAATGTTATCACATTAATTGTAATCAGCTTCAGCCACTGATACTGACCACTAGTTTGCAGTCCCATGTGTCGAGTGTGGGCACAAGCCGATGGATGCGGCCAACCTGGTGTACCAGGAGCACATCGACTTTTCCCAGACTGAAATTGTGTACAAGGAGGCGAGCAACGTAGATGAGGAGGAGGAGGAGGAGGAGGGCGGGTCGTTAATAGGTAAAAAAATCAATCACTACTACTACTATTACTACGAATACTATTATTAATATTATTTTTTTCCCCGACAGTTCCGACATTTAGCTGCCCCTGCAACCACCATCGGGCACCGGAAATGGTCGCCACCAACAACATTAACAACAACAACAACAACAACAACAACAATGTCAATGGTGGCAACAATGATGACGATGCTGGGCAGTTCAGCGTGGAGTTGGCGCCCGTGGACAGTAAAAAAATACACATTCATTCATTAATTCATTCTTTAACTTACTCGCAAAAACTAATTTTCTTTTAATTTTTTCCCACACAGAGAAAGAAAACATCGAGGCATGTCCACGGCGGTTGTCATCACAAGCTGGAAGGTCTCCACTAGCTGACATCGTTGGACCTTCCAGCTTGAGCGCTCGTCGTCGTCGGCGCACTGAAATTTGGCGCCCATCGCACATGTCCAATGGTGGTGGTGGTGGTGTTGAAGACAGTAGTGACAACGACAAAATTGCGCAGCCATTCCAAGGTTGGCCTTGATACCCATCGTCATCACACGGGGTGGCAATGGTGAATGTGGATAATGTGACAACTGAGGAAGGGTCCAACGTGGGCTCTTCCAATGATGAGGATGGTCACGATATTCACAATGTCACTGTGGCAAGTGACGACAAAGGGTATGGGATGCTTGTGGAAGACGACAACGTTATCGCGTCCCCATACCTCAACCAACTGCATTGGTCGTCATCATCGTCATCTTCATTAATAAACGAGTTAAGTGACGTCTCTAGGGAGGAAGAATATTCTTTATACTCTTCTAATGATGATGAAGACAACGACGCGTTTATTGATTTCGATGAAGATGACGAAGGATACAGTACGTTGTCGGAGGTGGAAGATGTAAATAAGTATTTTTGTATTTTGTTTTTTGTTTTTTTGTTTTTTGTTTTTATTATTATTATTATTATTATTATTATTATTATTATTATTATTATTATTATTATTATTATTATTATTATTATTATTATTATTATTATTATTAATATAACTTATTCGGTTAGTCCACACAGAAAATACTCGTTTATTTTTTTAATAAAATTTATATGTGTGAGTGAGAGAGAGAGAAAGAGAGAGAGAGAGTGAGGAAAAATGTGAAAAAACACAAATTTTATTTTTATTAATTGTATATGAGTGTGAGTGAAAGAAAGAGAGAGGAAAATATTTCACAGACAAACAAAAAAGCCATATTGTAGCGTCTTTCGTGAATGGTGAGTAGTACTCATTCAAGAATTACATGCACTCACCATTCACAAATTGCACCTACCGCCATTCGTGAACGGGGCGCATCCATTCACAAATTACACATAGCTCCGTTCACAAATGGCACACACTTAACGTTAGCTAGCAGTGTGTAACGTATTTTATGAATGGTGAATACTCGTCATTCATAAATTACGTTCGGCGCCATTTGTGAATGGTGGCGCATACTAAACAGCAGTGAATGACACATAGCTCCTTTCACAAATGGCGCACATTTGCCATTCACAAATCACGCGTGGCACCATTCACAACCGGCGGCGCATACTAAACGTTCGTGAATGACGCGTACTATCTTTTTGTGAATGATGTTACGCGTCATTCACAAATAGGATAAGAAAAGTGAGTGAGTGCCCAAAGAGACTTTATTAGGGTGGTCCTTATAAAAACCGTTTTAAATGAAAAAAAAAAAACCTGAAAATAAAACAAATTAATAAAATTTGAGGTGGGGTTAAAATAATAAGTCGGTATCAAAGTCTGGGTAAAAGTAAAAATAAAAAAGTCGCTTCCAAGTCAGGGAAAATAAGAAAGTCACTTCAGAGTCATGAGGGAAAAGTTCAAAAATGAATAAAAAAGGTCCCACTAAATAAAAAAGTCCCACTAAATAAAAAAAGTCCCACTAAATAAAAAAATACCCTTCCTAATCCCCCGAAGAACTCGTACACAAATTTATGACATCGTTATCGTCTTTGTTGTTGTTGTTGTCGTCTGTGGCGTTGGTGGCATCATCATCATCATCATCATCATCAACCTCTTCGACACAACTCGTCGTGTAGCAGCCGACAAAAATTGACAATGTCATCATCATCATCAATAACATTGTTGTGGGCTGCTACAACCATTGGTTTTGGCTGCTGTTGTTGTTGTTGTTGCTGCTGTTTTTCCTGTCGCTGCTGCAAACGCCGTCGCTTTGTGAGTAGCCGATGCCGTCTTGCCCATTGTTGTTGTTGTTGCAGCGACGATGACCTCGATGATGACAACGTCTGTGTGGCCGCTTCAGTTTCCACGTTGTCCATGGAAACTGGTCCAACATGGACCATCATGCAGTCGGATGATGATGATGATGGTGATGGTGAATGTGGCAGTGGCGGCGGTTGGTGTACTACGGGAGTGACCAAAATTTGATAACCACCACATTCACCATCGCTGGAATCGACGACAGTTGACACATCATCATCATCATCAACATCACTAACAGTGAAAATGGCAGCGGGGGTAGCAGGGGCGACGACGACAGCAGTGGCGGTGGCAGCTGCTGCTGTTGCTGCGGCAACAACTGTGGTGGCAACAACAATGGTGGCTGTGGCTGTTGTTGTTGTTGGGGTTGTGGTGACAATGGTGGCAGTGATGGTGACAGCGACCACAACAATCGCGGTGACTGGTGTTGCACACCCACCACTGTCAAAGATGACGACGACGACCATGATGAAAGTGATGGTGATGGTGGTGGTGCTGATGATGACGACGTCCGTGGCCGCAGTGACCACGTCATCATTGACGACAACGGCAACGATGACAATGCTGATGACGACGTAGATGACGGGCGTGTTTGCAGTTGTCCAAGGGGGTGATGCAGACCCGCGGCAGCGTGAACTCTATGCCCCAGCAAGTTACGATGTGGTCATCCAAAACAAAGGGCGCTGCGAACATAACTGCCATTAGCACAGAGGTCAGTACACCCGTCACACGCACAGTCTCGAGTCGGGTTCATATCACACACGAAAATTAAAACAAAATTGGAAAAAAATTACACGAAAAAATGACAGCAAGCAAGGAAGAAAAACACGTTGACGGAGCTAAACTATGTTAGCAAATGATTTAATTTGGGAGTAAAATGCCAAAACCTATCTCAGGGAATTACCAGATCATCCTGATAGTTGCCATCGTCGTCATCGTCGTCGTCGTCTTATCGTAATACCGAACGTATTCTTTTATAGACGAACAAAAAGACAACTGCAACAACAACAACAACGGCAACGATAGGCGATGTTGCAGGTAGCAAAAAATAAAAAAGTTTTTTGTTTTTTTTTGTTTGTTATTTCACAGCATTCGTATCACCCTGATCGTGTACGATGAAAAAGAATATCGCCTAAACTACACAAATACATCGCACGCCCGAAATAATTAAAATAACTTTTGTCAACTTTTTTTCACAAAAAATTTCGTAAGTCCAAAAAATATTTTTTCACTCCGGAAAAAAAATTTTTTCTCGCTCACTACAAACGTGCATCACAAAAATATTTTCACGCCCGAAAAAAAAATTTCACCTGCGAAAAAAATTCAACCAACTAATGCCCGATGAGAAAATTCTCTGATGATCAAAGGGAAATTTACCGCCGCTATGGCCCTTCGGGTCAACGGTAAAAGGATAACATTTCTTCGGACTAACACACTTGTGGAGAGGGGAAAATGGACGGACTTTTACCGTTGACAGGTGGCTCCAGTCAACGGTAAAGAAATTGCCCTCAAGGTGCCCACTTTCTACTCCTACCATTATAATGTACTGAATTTTTTGGACGAATCCCAGAATCTCTACAGAACAAAGAACTTGTCAAAATTGAAGAAATGTTAAACAAAAATTGGGATTTTCATCTAGACCTTCATTCGTAAAATTATTTCTCCAACATTTTTCTAGAAGTATTGAAGCAGAACATCGCTGGAAAAGTTTAACCAAAACCTCTCTGATTGTAGCCTATCCTCAATATTGGAAGAGCTGTATACGATCAAAAGTTACCGTACGTGATGTATAACTTTTTTTTTTTTTAAATTGAGAACTGAATAGCCTAGAAAAATAAGAATAAACGAAATGCTTGAATGCTTTATCTCTAAGAAGACAAACAACCAATTTAGAATTGATCTTAGTTTACCAGATGGAGTAAAATTTTATCCTTTCCTCATCTATATTGAACGATATTGTACTTCTTAGAATTAGGTCGAACTAGTTTGGACTGTTTATGGATCGTCAGATTGTAATGCTGTAAAGGTTGTTATCCCTTGTATACTAAAAAGACAGAAAAAAACAAATATCTTGCCTTTTTTGACGTTCGGTGTTGTTTATTGTGAATTAGCTGCCCGTAGTGTCAACTTCGCTTGACAGTTACGTTTGTTACTAACCTAAGATCTCCGAAAGTTGGAAAATTCATAACTTTGCTACCATGGGGGCTACGTATCTCAGATTTCGATAAAAACCTTCCTTGGCATAACATAAATAATTTCTCAAAATTTCAAAGCAATCGGCGAAGAACTTTCGGCGGATGTTAGGTTAGTAACAAACGAACATTTACATTTTTATTTATACAGTTTTTAAATGATATTCGTTTTTACCGAAAATTCATATTGTACCTTTCTGTTTTGCGTACTATTCTCATTTTTATAATTTTTTAGCTGAAATTCCAATTAAAGTTCGTTGATGAAAATAAGAATGGCATATTCAATGTTGAGAAAATTGAACGTACGTCTTTATATGAATTCCAGGCGATTCTGTTCTCCGAATTTATGCTGCTTTTGTGAATTTGCCCGAAATTTTTGCGAAATATGTTAAAAATTTACTACTTTTGTGTCACTTTCGTTGGAAATTACATTTTTTAATATTCCATTCGACAAAAATATGCGATCAAATTCTTTTAAAGCGGTTGAGCTGGACTTCCATAAAATTCGTGTAAATTGTATTTTTATTTTTTCTTGGTGTATTAGCCCCTGTAAAATCAGTACGTTTATTTTTTCACTGCAAATAAAATAGTGGTGTTGTGAATATTTCTTTTAATGTTTACAATAATTTTTAGTCAATTTTCAATCATTTAAGCACATTTTCTCGCCATCTTCATTCTTCGCATTTCGTATTTCTTAGGTGTAATGTTTTTTGTCGGTTTGCGATAATTCTGATCACTTTACACTTTTTGTGCAGAAGTTTTGAATGAATTCAAGAGTTGAATAAAAACAAAAAAAAAAAATCAGGTTTATAAAAATATAAATTACGGTACTCTCTGCTGTGTCAGTTGGTGCTGAAAGAAGTCCTCGTGATTCTAGCCTTTTCACATGAAAGAATCAGACTAAAGAGTTCATAAAAATCAGTTTGCAAAACTATTACAGAATTCCATCGGGTGATATTGCAATTATGGGAATTTCCCATGTAAAAATTTCTCAGTCACGTTAAATTCGAGTCGATTTAAGTCAAAAATACGGAATATTCTTGTTTGTGTTTTTCGCTCGCGCTGCTTTTCATCCTTCGTCATGACAGATCTATATTTCTCGTCTCATTTTCGTATTCATTGTTTTTCATTTTCCATTTTTACAGAGCAAAGAATGAAAAACGTGCCGAAACGTAAACGTAGCTTCATTCTGCATAAGGCGAAAAGCGGCGACCTTGCGAAATCGAAATCAAAAGTTACGACGTCAGATGCGGCCGCCAGCGCCGCGAACAGCAAAAAAAACAATAACAACAGGTCGGACACGGACGACTCGATCGGTTCGGCGAGTGATTTGCGAGCTCGTGACGAGCAAGAGGAGGCCGATGAGAAGGAGGATAGCGAAACGATGACGGTGAACGACAGCGTGATGACGTGCGGATCGTCGGCTTATCACGCCGAATGCGAGAGTATGGCGCGTGAAGAATTACCCCCGCCGGGGGCGTCCAGGCGGTATCCACGAATGGCCGATCTGCCCGAAAACAAAGAAGTTGACTCGCTGTTCGGCCATTCGTACGGTGAACGGCCGCTGCTGGCCGACGACGAACTGGACAAAGGCGACGTCATCTCTCCAGCACCACTTATCGACATGAACGACGATGACGATGGCGGCGGCGGCCATCAACTTTGCCAGGACCGCCATCCTCATAGCAAATCGTCGTCGTCGACGACCATCTCGTCCGCCGCCACCATCAAGGACGAGGATGTATTCTCGATGGCGCCGTTCAGAGTGCTGAAGAAACGATCTCGTGACGAATGCTGCGGTGGCGGTTGCAGCGGCGGCGACGAAGTCAGCCAGCAACAACACCAGCAGCTGCAGCAAGATAACGATTTCCTTATCACGATGTCGCCGACCACCGCCGAAGGCTCGTTGGTCGACTTGGGCGAGACGTTCGCCGTGGTCGCTACCTCGAAACGTGGCAGTAGCTCGTCTGCCGGTGGTCAGCCGGGTTTGCTGCCGGCGCCGCAGGGCGTTGGTGGCGTGCTGACGCAGAGCCAAGGGCAGGAGGTGCTGTTCGGAGGCGTCGTTGGCGAGAACGGCGTGGTCGCCGACAACAATCCGTTTAGCGCGTCTTTTCATACGCCTTTGGGGGGCGCCGTCCAGCAGCGGTTGGATAAAGTCTCCTCCGGCACGAGCGAAGACTTGTTCGGCGCGGTTCCGTTCGATCGTATGGCCGTGTCCGTGACGAATTCGTCGCGTAACAGCAACGAGGTGGACGATTTCATCAATTTTGGCGCCGAAACGGCGGAAGACTTCGGCAAAGGCGTGTATGAGTTCGCGAGTAGGGCTGGCGCTGGAACCGGCATTAGTAATATGAGCTTCGAAGATCTGCCAGCTGGCAGTGCGGTCCAATTCGTTGAGTGTCCGTTCACGACGAACGTGAAGCACTCGGCGACGACGTATAATAAAATATTCTTTCAGCCGGCTAAAAGTAATAATCCGTTCTCGTAGAAGGCGTTCCGGAAGAATGTTCATATTTTTTGATACCCTTTCTTCTACTCTACTGTCGTTGTTTGTCATATGTATCTTCACTACTTTGGTCATTTGGATCGTTTTTATATAATTTGTCTTTTCTAATACGGTTTTTTTGTGTCGTACTGTCGTTCTGGTTGCGTCAATCCCTCCCCTCAATTTTCTATGTTATTTCTTCCTCCATTTTTTTTCACTCCTTTTTTCCCCTTTATTTCCTTTACCCCATTTTTTTGGGACGTGTGCAATTTTTTTGTATATTTATTGTTCCTTTTTTCCTCGTACTCGGATCAATGTGTGACATAGTTTGTCTTTGCGTTGCGTTCTGTATCCATAAAGACTGTGAAATGTACGTCGCACGAAGAAAATACATTGTGATTTATTTATACTACCTATACCTATACGATAAAAAATTATCTGAACCATATTTTGGTTGTGTATGAAAATTCGGTAGCTTTCGGTTGCGTGTCGTGATTTCGTGAGTATGTAGGTTATGCATTTGGTGATCATTTATTTTCGATTAATTGGCGTAAAATATCGTCGTGAAATGGTGCTTTCAAGAATTGGAGAAGAATTTTCTCCATTTTTTTTGTTTTGTATTTTGGAAATAAGGAAATTTCCGGCGCTATGTATGTTTAAACGTAGGCTATGTTTATTTTTAGTAACTTAATGCAGTTTAAATTCAGAGAAAATAAGATAGTATTATTTTAAAGAAGTTATAAGTTTTTGGTTAGTGAATTTGAAACTTATATTTATGTTTTTGTGTAAAAGAATTTGTTCAAAATTTCTGACCAATTTCTCGAGTCTTACAATCTTTCCTCGTTTGACCACATGTTTCACATCATTCATATTTCTTAAGTATTTTCGCTCGTGTTCTTTTTTCTTTTCTTTTTTTTTGTCTGGGATTAATTGAAAATCGCTTTAGTTTCCGAAAGTAGATTTTTTCAAGTTTGTGTGAGGAAACGGTTTTGAAATATTGTTCGATTTGAATTTTGTTTCTATTGGAGACAACTATTTGAAATATGTTCACTGTTTCTCCACAACGTGTAGTTGAAATTTCTTTATTTCCGAAGTAGGTATGCCTTCAACACGATCGCATTCTATGAGATTATAGAAAATTTATTTCGCGTTTCTGAAGTAATGTCTGCAAATATAAAAAATTCCTCAATTAAAACTGCTCGCTAAAAGTAAAATTTATAGGTTAAAAATCAAATCTCTTACAGATTTTTCTTGATTTTTTCAATAAATTTAATATTAATTTGTTGATTTTCATTTTGGTACTGCCAAAAAATTCGTTCCAACCTCTTTCTTGCAGCCACTATATCGATTGGGATAATATTTCGTGCGGGTTCATAACGTGATTGTTGTTTGGTAAATTATTATTGAAAAATAAATTTTTTCATCACTTCGTAGTGTTGTTCTCCCAATCACGAGACCATCTACGGACACGTAGATACGCATTCGATCGCTCCTAGTCTTAATTATGTAAGTTCTTGTAATATGATTTCAATGGTTGAATGATAACGGAAAGTGCTCAACGAATTTTTTATGTTCGATTAAAAAGCTACGCCTTTGGTATTAGACTGCTAAGTGTAATTAGAATGATTCGAAATTAATCCGTATTTTTAGCGCACATCTCATTCAGACCGTCGAAGTCATTTTCGTTTTAGTTGTCGATGGGTGTTTTTCTTTTTTTTTTTTTCTTTCTAAATTAATTTTATTTTCGTTTATCTTAACTAAACTCGACGTCGATGAATTATATTTTCTAGTTACCATGAATTAATGAATTAATATTTTTCTGATGGCGAATTGTTTTACATTTCTCTTGTCTGTTTGCGTGAATTTGTGTATGAAATTTTAGTCGCACTCTAGTTTTTCATTACCTAGCTCCACGAATGATTTTCTGTCGTATTCATTGTATTGTATTGTATGAAACTGTTTTTCTTTTTTTTTTATAACACGTCAAGTGATATGAATAAACCAAATACTATTATTGTTTAAGGCTATTGTGAAAAAATTAATTAATATTTTATCATTTTACTTTCAACGTTTGTTTCGATCAAGTCGGAATTTTTTTCCCTCTTTTTTTGGATTTTGAATTCGTGGCTTCACAGATAGTTAATGTGATACAGCGTGAAGTTCTGAAAATTATTTTATAAATGTACCGCTATAGAAAACTACAGGATTATTTTTTTAAACATAATTTTAAATTAGATGGAACGGGGAGCTGATACCTATTTTTTTAATTGTAACCCCTAGTTTAATGATTAATGTTAGGATCTGTAAAGTTGACGAAACTTGATAAAATAATAGATGCCTACCCTATTTATTTATATTAATTGAACATGAAAGATATTCTTTATTGTTATTATTGTTCTTGTTGTTTTTCGTATGCGATAAATTTACCAATATTCGACTTCTATTGTTCTGCGCAGTTTAATTTTTTTTTATTTCTTGTATTATTCCAGTTTTTTCCCCCTATGTGTCGAGTATTGCCGAGATCGCAAATTTTATCGAAGTACCTATCCATTTACGACTTTTATCTACCAATTTTAATAAATGATAGAAAAAAAAAAATTAAAAAATCGTTTGTTGAGAACATAAAAAAAATACATAAGGTAAAATTATGTATATTCTAATATTTATTTTATCCCTTCTTTTTCTTTTGCGTGTTGCATATACCTAATCTAATCTTGTCCTTTGTGTAGTTTTTAGCTTTTAAGGAAGAATTTTTCTGTTCTAGCTTTGTAGTCGTACAGTATTGGCTATTTGTTTGCTGTAATAAAATATTTTACACGTTGTTAATTTTGTTTCGAATTTCATTCTTTTCAATAGGTACCTACTATCTTTTTTCACAACGACCTAGAGGTAGCAAATGCAAAGAATAGAAACCTGGAAGAAAAAAATGTGTCTTGAAAGTACAAAATTCACCAAAATACGACGAATTGATGCTAGAAGACAAAGAAAAGGAACGCAGAGGAATATAATAAAGTCCAGTGAACAGTCAGCTATGAATGCGGAAGCACGGATGAAAAATCCGCGTTAGGAAGGTAAGCTGGTGGTTTGAAAATCAGAAGCCAGCTCGACTCTTCATAGTCCCATGGGTAGGTCACCATGACTGGGTCCGACTCAGCTTGAAATGGGAGTGGTATGGTAATAAGTTGTTGCGGGACTTGAGTTATGAAATATACTAAGTATCCTTGTCTTCCGTTTTTGCTGGTAATCTAGTTTTTAGTCAAAGGCGGATTTTTGAAATTTCAATAAATTCATCTCACTTTGGGTCTATAATGCAAGTACTTTTCCACTTTATTTTCCATTTTTTAACTTTTTTAGCAAAACTCCTTCAAATTTATTCGGAAGGAACATTTAGGTATTGATAGTAACTTGCATTGAAGGAAATGAAGTTTTATGCTGAACAGTTCACATCAAATTTTCAATATCTACACAAGATTGTTTTACACGAAACAACTAAAAAAACGAATTCTTAATATGAACATATATAGTCTGCGAATTAATGATAAAGGTTTTAAGAATTTTCATCAGTTTTTTAGAATACTAAGCACATTGTATTTCATATCGTAATTTGATTTTAAAAAATCTTAATTTTCATTTCTAAAGAAAAATTATAATTTTTCGATAAAATTCAGGATTTAAATAAGGGATTCTTTTTGCTCGGTTGGGTGATTCTTTTTTGCCAAGTACTTTGCAAGTGTTCAAAAATAAGTAGAGTTGGAATTTTATGTTTTTCTCAAAGTGGTAATTAGATCTAGAGCAGATTTTTACCAAAATGTGAACAAGATTGTATGTCGTTTATGAGGTCCGAAAGGTTATTTGGTGAAAAAAATGTTTTAGCTCTGAGACTGATTTAAACTGAAGTGACTCTTCTTGCCCGGATCTCTCCTACTGTATATACTGTATGTATGAGTTGGGTACTTGTTAAACAGCAAAATTTCTATAAATTGCGCAATTACTCAGAAATTTTTTCAGTTAAATGTTTTACTCGCTTTTAATCTGTTCGATATACTTGGTCTTAAAATATTGAAGAGGACCTACCTAGTTAGGTAGGTACATTACCTACTTGGAATTATTGATTGTTATTGCTACAAATGGTATGTATTGTAATTTTTAATTTCTCCTTAAAATATAGATACCTACAACAGAAGTTATATTACGATTATATGACAGTTTTCGTGATTTTGTTGCTCGAATGTACTTACCTATTGATAAATACTCTTGAGTGTTATCTTTATTTTCCTTTGTTAATTCCGTTTATTTAATGTTTTTTCACGTTTATATACCTATTTTACTAACTTGACTCACTCTCCACAAGTGGAGCATTGTGAACTTCTTTTTACCCAATTTGTTTGCAAACGAGGTATTAAAATTGACATCACAAAAATGGTTGGACGTGGGGATGATGAAAATTATACGTTTTTCGTGAGAAAAAAAAGGATTGGCACCATTTTTTCACTTTGACGTATTATTATATATATATATATATATATATCAGTATAGTAACTGTACAAGCTGTTAATTATTTCACAAAATTATTTCCGCTATATTATTTTTCCAATTATTTCCCCGATACTATTTCACCAATTATTTCTTCGATGCGCATGCGTAGGCGTCACTACCCACACAGACACAAAAATGATTTTTGTTGTCTCCTCCAAAACAACAAATTCTACAGTGTTAGGAGAAAGTCACGACCTACAAGTCAAAGCCCACAGAGCGGTGCTTCAGGACCTGTACATATGTATGTATCACCTAAAATTTTGTGTTCACTGTTTTGAGAATTCTACCTGATGGATAAAGCTGAAATTTTTACGATAGATAGTTCTCATATTAGAACATGTCTAAAAGAAGTCTATTGCCTATTGGTTAGTTAATTTCTGAGAAAACTGGAAAACAAAAAATTCACGGAATAGTCTTTTTTGCTGGATTTAAAAAAAATGTCAAAAGGATCGGACTGAAATTTTTGCAACAGATTTTCCTTATGTTGGTGCAAGTTTCTTAGTAGTTTGGTGCTTATTAATTTAGTAGTTTCTGAGAAAACTGGAGAAGAAAAATCACTGGAAAAAATTTTGTTCACATTCACAGTTTTGAGAAAACTTCTTAATAGATAGGATTGAAATTTTTATGAAAGATAGCTATCATATGGGAACAGATCTGAAAGAAGTTTGGTGATTGTCGTTTTGGTGGTTCTTGAGAAAACTGGAAAACAAAATATCTCTGAAAAATCGATTTTTAGCTATAAAACATCAGTAGATCAATATTTTTATTCTAGATAATGGATAACTATCCATATTTTTTTGTAAAGTTATATAGACTATTTACACAAGTTGATGCACTCCCATAAAGCCAATGTAATAAAATCGTCATCATTTTTTAGTTAGGACAAATTATCCCACTAGTGCTCATTGTACCAAATATATACCTATACCAAATCTTATAAAAAAAATAAATTTTAATTATCTCTGTGGGGACTCATCGGTATGAGGTGTAGGGGCTCGGACCCCCGACGACAGTCGCCGCCCCATAGGGCAGGCAACTTATCGTCCTTGCGACGTTAAACCAACACACAAAATTACGTTCGATCGTAATTACCTGCGAATACGTGCAGATAATATACGAGTACGAATCGTGACGTCATCCATCAATCAATGTCACGATTCGTACACGAACCGGCCAGCCGCCACCTACGATAGTAGGGGATGATGCGACCTGGCCGTACTTAAACAACGTACGTATTTTATTACGTACGTGTGTTTGTGTGCACCAGCCAAAACCGGTATAAAAACTCTCAGAACCGGCTCTAAAATCGCCAGTGTTCGGTTTGGTTTTGGCTTGCCCATACTTTCGTATGAAGTGGCTGAACACGCTTAAATTCTGTAGAATTTCCTTCTGGTGAGAATATCTCTCACGACAAGGTATTCCACAGTGGTGACCCCGACGTGATTTCGGCCACGTCGTGAGGAGTCTTAGGCGCTTCGGCGCTAATTCAACTTGGCGCAGTAGCGCTGGCGAGATTCTCGCTTGCTCGGCAAATTAAAAAATATTTTTTTACCCAGACTAAGACACCTTTTGGTCGTCGAAGTAAGAGTCTGCTGAAGTGGGAATTTATACCCCTCTCTTTAAAATAAATAAATAAAGAGAAACAAGACAGTAGACCTGGAGGAAGAAGGTTGGACTCATCCCCCAACTCCCCTGACTTCGACTCGACACTCCTTGAATTTAGCAAACATAGAAGAAGGCCCTCAACACCCAGAATTAGCACGACTGGGAACTGCAATAAATAAAGAAGATCTTGCAGTTAAAACGTTGAGAAGTGGTCGGACTTTAAGCCAAAGCTCCGACCCGAAAACACCTGTCCTACAAACACAGGAGCCAGTGTTTTCGACCAGTAAGGAAGGCAGAAGTACTGTGGAATACGCTTGTCAACAAAAAGACACAGCAATGGTTCCACCACCAACTGAAAACCCGCAACCATCACAGGGAGGCAGTAGTCAGCCGCAGCTGACACCCGAAGTCCTGGCCCAAATCTTGCAACTTTTACAAATGCAACCAGGACAGAACCCTAATCTCTATAGACGAAGGATAGACATCCCGGAATTTCTACCGAATGAGGTAGAATTATGGTTGACTCTATTAGAAGGCAGGTTCAGAACAGAGAACATAACTCTGAACCAGCGGTATACACATATCTGTGGAGGCATGCCCCCACAGATAATCCGCCACATTCCGGACGTTATGGAATGCCCTTCGACAGAAGAGGACAAGTATGCCTGGTTCGTCAAGAAAATTAAAAAAGTATTTGGGAAAACGAAAAATGAAATAATAGACGATGTGATGGGTGGTATGAAGATGGGGGACGACAAACCCTCAATCTTCATGGCGAAGTTACGACAGAAGGCGGACAATATCGTAGCCCCTTCTGTCATAGGCAATCAGTTCTGTAAGCAACTACCACAAAGTGTTGTGCAGTGCCTAGCTGCCGTTGGCTCCACGGTAATCAATACATCCGCGGATCTGGACTTCCTTGCGAAATCCGCAGACAATGCGCTTGAATACACAAGGTCAAAGCCGGTGGTCAGCGCAGTATCTGCAGAGACTGGGGAACTCGCTCAACTTAGAGCTCAAATAGCTCAGTTGACCGAGGAAGTAAAGAGGAACAAAAGCCAAAGCTCGACGAAGCCCAATAGTAGCTGGCGACAAAGATCGAAAAGTAGAGGCAACAACAATAATAATAGCAGCAGAGGACGTCAGTCCCGGTCAAGAGACCGCAGATCTAGTTCCGGAAGCAGGGGTCAGAGTTCAACTCCCCCTAGAACATCATCTCCCAAAACCCAGTCTCGAAATTGGGATGATAAGAGTTGCTTTTTCCATAATAGGTTTGGCGCTGAGGCCACCAAATGTAACAACAGGTGCAGATGGTGGGGAAAAACCTTTAACAAGGAAGCGTCAAACTAAAACGAGGGGCCATCTGTGCGGCCAAAGACCCCTCGGAAAAATACTCACGCCGCCTGTTCATCAAGGACAGGACAAACAGGAGACGTTACTTAATAGACTCGGGAGCAGACCTGAGCATACTGCCAGTAAATAGAACCCAAAAAGTACTTCCTCCGAAATACTATCTCCGTACTGTGAATGGTCAAAACCTTCCAGCATACGGACTTGAGACAAGCAAAGTAGACATCGGACTCAGCAAAAATATGACGTGGTCCTTCACGGTTGCAGATGTTCCAAACCCGATCCTGGGTGCAGATTTTCTTGCACACTATGGCCTGATCATCGACCTCAAACACGGTAAACTGATCAATAGTAAAAATAAAAGTGTGGAAGGCAAAACGCTAGCATACAGACTGGACACAAACATATCCAGCTGTACTAAAGTCGACGGACAACTCTTACGGATCCTGTCAGACTATCCTGGAGTCACACAACCCTCAATTCGCAGGCATCCTACGTACAAACACGACACGGTTCACTACATAGAAACCAAAGGACAGCCTTGCCATGCTAGAGCACGACGGTTATTACCCGACAAACTCAAAGCGGCACGAGAGTACTTCAATCGCATCGTTGAGGAGGGCGTATGTCGCCCCTCAAAAAGCTCATGGAGCTCTCCTATCCACATGACAAAGAGAGCAAGTGGAGAGTGGCGAATTGTCGGCGACTACAGGGCCTTAAACGCCATAACAGTTCCTGATCGCTACCCAGTCCCCAATATAATGGACTTCAACGCGAATATGAAGGGTAAAACGATGTTCACAAAAATAGACATCAACTGGGCATTCCACCAAATTCCTATGGCCGACCAGGACGTTCCAAAGACAGCGGTTATAACCCCCTTTGGATTATTCGAATACCTTCGAATGCCGTTTGGACTACGCAACTCAGCACAAACTTTCCAACGATTTATCAATGGACTGTTTAGGGAATTGCCGTTTGCATATGCATACCTGGATGATATCTGCATTTGCTCAGAAGGCGGTGAGCATCAGCACGAGGAAAATGTGAGAGCCGTGGTACAGCGTATACACGCAGCCGGACTCACTATCAACGTAGGCAAAAGCTTATATGCACAGACCGAAATTGACTTCCTCGGCTACAAAGTCTCGACCGAAGGCATTTCCCCCTTGAAGACCAAGGTAGAGCCAATATTGAACTTCCCGAAGCCCTCAAATGTCGCAGAACTTAGGCGTTTCTTGGGGATGGTGAATTTCTACAGACGTTGCATGAAGAATGCAGCAGCCGAACAAAGTAAGCTGTTTGCACTAATAAAGACAAGTAAAAAGAAAGATAAAACTCCACTCGAATGGAATGAAGAAGCCGAACAGGCCTTTGAAAATATCAAAGAAACACTGGCAAATGCAACTCTGTTGGCTCATCCAGACGAAAGTCTGCCGTTATGCGTAAGTACCGATGCATCAGACTTTGCTATTGGTGCAACATTGTACCAACTGGACACTAACAACATCAAATTACCGCTAGCTTTCTTCTCGAGGAAGCTCTCAAAAACCGAAAAGAATTACAGCACATACGATAGGGAATTGCTCGGAATTTTTGCTGCGTTGAAGCATTTCAGGCACCAGTTAGAGGGTAGATGTTTTTCTGTGTATACTGACCATAAACCCCTAACATATGCCTTCACACAAAAAGCAGAACCGGCATCTCCGAGAAGAGCACGACAGTTGGACTATATTGGCCAACTGACTACAGACATTCAGTATATAAGTGGAGAACTTAACACTCCAGCTGATGCCTTGAGTAGAATCGAAGCTATCTCGGTTCCTGTCCAATTGCCTTATGCTGAAATAGCTAAAGCACAGCTTAAGGATGCAGAATTGCAGGGGCTGTTATCGAACGATGATACTACCCTCAAATTGAGACAGCGAAAAATTCCCGGTACTGATGTTTTATTAACATGTGACATCAGTACAGGTAAGAATAGGCCATTTCTACCGGTAAAATATCGCAGGTTGGCTTTCAACAGTGTACATAACCTGTCACATGCTGGGCCAAAATGTAGTGCTAAACTAATTTCAGAAAGATTTGTATGGCCACGAATGAAGTCTGACTGCAACAAATGGGCTCGCAGTTGCCTGAACTGTCAAGAATCCAAAGTAGGAAGACACACTCGCTCGCCCCTCAAATCATTCAAGCAAACACAGCGGTTTTAAAACGGTTCATATGGATCTGGTAGGCCCATTGCCACCATCCCAAGGACACAGATACCTGTTGACGATAATAGACAGGGCAACACGATGGCCGGAAGCAATCCCTCTTCATGAGATGTCAGCTCCAACAGTAGCTGCAAGGTTGTACGATACCTGGATTGCGAGGTATGGCGTACCGGAAGTCATAGTCACGGACCAAGGTCGCCAATTCGAGAGCTCGCTCTTTAAAGAGCTGGCAAATAAGCTTGGTGTTCAACACAGTCATACCACAGCTTACCATCCTCAAGCCAATGGCAAAATAGAGAGATGGCATAGAGCTCTCAAAGCCTCCATCATGTCACACGATACAAAGAGATGGGTAGAAGTACTCCCTACCATCCTCTTAGGCCTTCGATCCGCCCTACAAACTGATACAGGTCACTCTGCAGCGCAATTAGCGTTCGGCGAAGAGCTACGCCTTCCAGGGGACTTCTTCACAAAATCGAAAGAAGTTAGCCCCGAGATAATGGTACAAAATATAAGAAATGATGCCAACAACTTCCTAAATCAGGCAGCTCGTCATGGCCAGCCCAAGATTTACGTCTCGAAACACTTGGCCAATACGTCACACGTATTTGTTAGAGACGAAAAAATGAGATCTGCGCTGGAGAAACCATACGCCGGTCCTTATAAAGTAGTATCACGAGACGAGAAAAACTTTGTGATACTCATCGCAGGCGAACCAAGAACAATTTCAATCGATAGATTGAAGCCTGCGTACTTGGTAAGTGACGATAAAAGAATTAGAAGGGTACAAAAGGAGAACCCCGAAAATACACAGATGAATTCCGAAACAAAAACGGAAGAATTCGTCGAAAAAAGTGAGAAAAAACACCTCACATAAAGAAAAACTCAAGAAAACAGTGAGATTTTCGGACGATGTGATCACCAAAACATTTGATCCTGAGGCCCCCTTACAACCACGTAAAAGAGGTAGACCTCCAGGTACGAAAAAACGCAAAAATTCACATCCTTCCCGCACGTCCGAGAGGTTAATGCGACGAAAATAAAAATTTACTCCCGAAAAGTAATATCCGTACTAAAAATCGAAACCTGCTAAAAACATACGGGGAATATCGGAACTCCGTGAGACAAAGAAACTCCGGAGATAAGCAAACGAGGAATGCCAACAAAAAGAAGAAGACAGGAATAAACAAATCCACGTGCAATACGGAAACAAAACATTGCAACGTGCGAGTACCGTTAACCGCAAAGATAATCTCTACGACGTGACGTCACAAACGGAGATTCCTTTGTACTTAGAATTCGAAAAATAATATTCACTAAGTTTATTTCAGGCATAACTCTGCTTAAACCGATCAGATCTTAACCGGAAAACTTATATACGGCCGAGAATTTTAAGCGCTATCCCCTCTACGTGTAGATAAGAAGATCCGAAAATAAAGAAAAATAACTGTAAAGGTAAATCGAAAAATGAGGTAAAAACAGCAGTTCTCGAACTTCTGATTTACTTGGTCGTCTCTTGAGCTTTATTTTTGGTGCCTTTTCCTAACTACAACCCATTCTGTTCTAATGTCACGTATACCTATCCCGATGTCCGCCAGCTTCCACTTCGCTAAGACATCCGCTGAGAAGTCAAAAACTCAGCAGATGACGAAAACGAAAACGGAGCTGGATAGGATAGAGGAGGAGCTGTTGATGGACACAGCTCCTCCGGTTGCTGATGTACTGGCGGAGATGACCACTCCACTGCCGCCAGTCATCTCTCCTCCCCGATCTCCGGAGGAGACGACTCCGACTCCGGAACCCCCGAAGCCGGAGCCGAAACCCGAAGAGAAGAAGGAAGCGATGGGCTTCCTGTTCACGGCAGAGAGGGCCGCGAACGAAAGAGCAAGGATGGCTGCATGGACATCGGGGAACACCAACTCCCCGATGCACCGAAAGCCAGAGTTCAAACGTCCGCTGCCCCCTCACTCCCGCCATCATCCCTACGCCCACGCAAAACATGCGAAGTCGAGGCACAGGGGTGAAACTAGCCGGAGCAACTACCTGGCCCGAGCAAACGCCCGTAGGGAATCCTACGAGTGCGTCGGGGCCGCGGTGGGCAGCGCTCTGGCCAAATGGGAGGCCGATCAAAAACGTAAGTAAACCCGCACGTCCCCCAGGCCTTGCGCAATTTTGGTCGTTTTTGTGGCGCAAAAACTGGGGGGGAGTAGCTGTGGGGACTCATCGGTATGAGGTGTAGGGGCTCGGACCCCCGACGACAGTCGCCGCCCCATAGGGCAGGCAACTTATCGTCCTTGCGACGTTAAACCAACACACAAAATTACGTTCGATCGTAATTACCTGCGAATACGTGCAGATAATATACGAGTACGAATCGTGACGTCATCCATCAATCAATGTCACAATTCGTACACGAACCGGCCAGCCGCCACCTACGATAGTAGGGGATGATGCGACCTGGCCGTACTTAAACAACGTACGTATTTTATTACGTACGTGTGTTTGTGTGCACCAGCCAAAACCGGTATAAAAACTCTCAGAACCGGCTCTAAAATCGCCAGTGTTCGGTTTGGTTTTGGCTTGCCCATACTTTCGTATGAAGTGGCTGAACACGCTTAAATTCTGTAGAATTTCCTTCTGGTGAGAATATCTCTCACGACAAGGTATTCCACAATCTCTTTAACCAAATTTTTTACGATAATACCACTGCTAAACAGTCTATATAACTTTAGTTTTTTGTAATTTCTTTACCTAAAACTGGCAATGAAATATCGATATATCGATATGTTTGTCAGATATCGATATTTATCGATATTATTTTGCAATTTTTTAAGTAATTTCTCTCTTTGTCTCTCTCTCACTCCCTCACTCTCATCTAGGTTCTCTAATCAATCATTACCCCGCTAGGTAGAGTTTTTTGTTTTCTCCAATTCATCCATCATGTTCCACCTTGATGTAGGCATAGGTACTTACCATTTTAATTAAAAACCTACAAGTTACCAACTTCTAGTCTATTAAATAGAAACATCTTTAACAATGTTCGCATTACTTCGTCACTCAAATCATCCTAAAATTTTCCAGAGTTCCAAACTGTACCTATATAGCTATTTAAATTTATCACTCTTGTCTATTGTCTTAAGCTTTCAAAAATTCAAAACATTTCTAGACCATCGTTCTAGTAGCCATAATAGTTTCTTTTGTACTAATTAAGTTGTGAAGGAAAGACTTCATTGAAAATTCTCCTGCAGCTTAACATGTCTGGAATAATATTCTATCTTTTGGAAGCTGTGTTTCTATCGGACAGTGTACTTGGTGCCTACCCCAAGTATCAAATATGTAGAAAAAATGTACAGAGGATTCATATTAATACTTCCTCGATGTGGTAGGTAATTCGATGTAGGTTGTAGATGTTTCATACAAAAAGTACGATTCGTATCTGATATGCTGTTTTCTGCATAAATGCATCACACCCAATCTGCAAAAATCACCATTGTGACACACCACTTTTCCCATATGTGGCTTTAGAGTGACAAATATATGACATAATACGATTCAGAAGGTCACATTAATATCATAGTTGAGTCATTATGAACTCACACAAGGGTCATCCATGACCAAACTGTGGTACAAAAATGTCAGTATCACTTCTGCGTCACAGTAATGCCATAAATGGATTAGTAGTGTTTCCATGAAATGCCATATGAGAGTCACATCCACGTAACAATTTTACCGCATATATTTATGTAGCATTCTCAGCTTGTTCTTTTGCCAGTGTAAATCCTCAATATTGGCTACTTTTTTTTTTTTTTTTTTTTTTTTTTGCAATGCTAATTTGATTTATTATTTTTGAGGTTTTAAATAGAACAAAAATATTGTTTATCAGTTCCATTGGCGAAAGTTTGGTTTTAATTTATTCATGAAGGATGTCTAAGGTGGTCCAAGTTATTACTTCCCTTTAAATATGTTTTCTTAAATTTTGAAATTTGGAAATTGTTGGGCTGCATTACATTTCGCTTTTGTTCAAGAAGGAATAATTAATACAGAGTTTTGAAGTTTGATTTAAACTAAAATCAAAATGAGAACTTCATTTTTACCTTTAGCTAAACATATTGAATTCTTCATCGTGTTAATTAGAATTGGCCAAACAAAGGCATCTAGTTAGCGTCACCCACCGACCTTCGTAAGGTTTATTTCTATTGCAAAATCCAATTTTAGCATACCATTGAATGAAAATTACCGACATTGTTTGGTTAAAAAATTGTTATTTTTACAGAACCTAGGCTGGTTAAGAATCCAAGTTTCTGGTGTCATTAAATTTCTTTTGAGTTGAAACAAAAAATATCAAGTTGCTGGTTCAATGTTTCCTCATCAAACCTATTTGGAAAATTTCTGGTTTTCCTTTTTTTTTTTTTTATTATTGATTTATTTTTTTTATTTTTTTTTTTAAAACCTGCTGAAACCAGTAAATAGCAGGGTTTGTTCAACAAAATATTTTCAAAAATAGGTAAGAAAGGTGGTGTATTTTCTAACTTATATACTAATTAGGTTGCAAGTAGTTTACTGTCCACTTCTTCAGATGTTGTTTTTCGGCCTTCCTTCTTAATCCTTTCGAGCTTTAATGATTTTAATGCGCTGTCATTTGTCTCAATTTGAGTGCACAGATATGTCCTTGAATTAGGTTTCCAGCAAAAAAAAACTATCTTCTCACTTGAGATAGTTTCGAGTGAAAATCTGGCGAGGTTTTTTGTTAGCATGAAAGGACAATACTCAAAAGTAATATTCTTTAACATAACAACATGTTTCCTGATCAGTATGCAACAGTCATAATATAGAAGTATTCATTGTCAGTGTAAGTGAATTTAAGATACCCTATTATTATATGTTGAAATTTTATGGTCTACTCTAAGAGACTTATAAAACTTTTAACGCGATAAAGAATTTTCTTTATCGCCTTAATTCTGTATCACAGTATTATGAAAAATTTGTTAAGTTAACTACTGGTTGTGAGGTGTCGTTAAGTCATTACCACGTTAACAGTTCCATAATAAGTCTCCTGGTACACTTCTTATAAGAATATAGGCGGGCTTGTATATTATTGTCAACATTGGTAACAACCTCAGATGTGTACAGTATATTGTATAAACCTAAATAGCTAACGTGGCTGTTTTCAGCAACCTATGCTTCCCTTTACCACACCAAAGTGAATAAACTTTTATCAGTAGGTAGGTATAATGTGGAACTGAGACGGACTTGCATAAGTTTTAAATACAAAATACTTCATTAAAAATTACAAGAAAATTCATTTTTTTGTCCTGTAATGATAATTTTTGGCATCCTGGTTTCAATCTTAAAGGATGATAGAACATACATACCAAATATGACATGAGAAAATGAATTAATAAACATACAGTACTTATGAAAATAACCTTTTCTGCATAAGAAATGCATTTTACATGA
Source organism: Ericerus pela (assembly GCA_011428145.1). Classification (NCBI taxonomy): domain Eukaryota; kingdom Metazoa; phylum Arthropoda; class Insecta; order Hemiptera; family Coccidae; genus Ericerus; species Ericerus pela. Next base: position 448,301 of record WOFM01001607.1, on the reverse strand, counting down.
TTTTTTTGCCAGTAGGACAGGAGATTGGCGCAACATCTCACCACTACATGAGGGTGAATACTCAATGTAGTGAAAGTAGCAAGTTAGTTATCTAGGTTATATATTGTGTATTCACCATATGGTGCAGCAGCATAGTCATCAATTTTGGTAATGAATGTACCAGGTTTGAACCTTTGACAGTTTTAAAAATAGATGAAAAAACACTTACTGCACATGTGCAGTAAACCAATGTCCATTATATGGCTTTAGAATCATGACATGTTTTATTAAAATTGGTGAGATAGGTTGCTGGGTATCCAGCACTAAGTGATCAAAGATTGCAATTACCTATACTCTGTTATTTTTATAAGCTTTTGTTCTTCTCACTACTGCGATTTTAAAATATACCAATACTGAATCCAACCTTCCACAATGCACGAAGCTAAAGTAAAAAAAAAAAAAATAAAAGCTTATCTTTTGAAAATTTGTTTTTAACATGAACTTACTATCAATAATATCAGTTGTTATCCGTCAATAAATCTTTACCATCACCTCTATTTTTGTTCACTGTAGCCTCCTAATTGCTGTGGTAACTCCCAATAGGCTTACATCAATCGATGACTCATAGTGTTTACAATTTTAGTCAAAACAAAAAGTATCAAAAATTTTTTTTATTTACATAGAAAATAGTTCCATGTAGTCCATGTTTTGGGGAAAAAATCATAATTTTACCTTCAATTTGAATTATAAAAAATTTAGCACCGTTTGATTTGAGGCAGACAAGACACTCTTGTTTCATTGTTTTGAATCACCAAAGAACAAGTGGGTTTAGAAATAATTCTTCCTTAAGAAAATTGTAATATTTTTATACTTGTTGCACTAGGGCTCTAATAGCTACACATAGGGATGCTCATCCACCATTTTCTTCCCAATTGTATTTTATCAGTACCTTGTATATCAGTTTGCTGTATAATTGTGACATTCTGAATAATTTTTGATAATTTTAACTCAATTCATTTATATAATACTTATTCGAGTTTGAACAATCAACATGAACGATAAAATTTCAAGTTTTGAAGAAATTTTTCAAAAAGAAATGCATATTTATAAGATATACCAAAATTATAAAATTTAAACAATCCAAAATGCAAAAAATTTCAACAGTTTTTCGTATTCAGTATTTATCTGTATTAATTCAGTTTTCGATATTTCAGCGTAAATTAGATTAATTGTTTATTTTCTAATTGGGAAGAAAATGGCGGACGAGTATGCCCATGTTAAACTACCTGTATTAGAGCCTTAGTTATACTAAATATTTGATTGGATATCACCGTGAAATTAAAACAAGTTACACCTAAACACATATTTTTGACCTGATAATTTTCCACTAATCTGCTCTTTATGAAAGGAAAAAAGAAGGAAATAAAACACACAAGGTATACTGAAATTTGTAAAATTATATGGAACTGTTGTTATTGTTGTTGTTCTTTTTTTTTCTTTTCTTTAGCGATACCGAGTGAAAAAATGCGATATTTTGATTAGGAAATAATACATAAAAAAAAGAGTCAAAATTTTCATAAAAATTTAGATTCCAGTACATAGTACATACGCATAGTAATATTATTAACTTTTTCTATCATAGGTATTATATTCTCGAAGTACTTTTAGTAAATGTTTCGGATCATTTTATTTGTCGTTATTTTCTCTCCCTGCTGTTACATTACAACATTTTATGATATACAATTTTTCTAACAATATTTTGTATATTCCTAACAAGTGAGCACAATTTTTGGGTATGCATGAGATTCGAATAATTGGCTGAGCCGTAGAAAATGGCGTCAAATATTGATACATATTGCCAGTTCGTGGGGTAGTGACTGCGGTGAAAATAGATTTTTCCGAATGCTTCTTGGAGTAAATACTGTCTATATCGAATTCATGGTTTACAGCGCCATGCCAGATATTTGACTTACTCAGTAATTCCATCAGAATCCACGAACATTATTTCATTTTTGCATGACTACTAAAAGTATCGAATTGTTGTTGTTTTTTTTTTGTAAATGAAATTTTACCTTAATTGTAATGTCAATGATTAAACTAAGTTATTGAATTATTTTCGAGTACCTGGCATTGAAGTTGTAGCTACACGTAGGTAAGTAAGAAGAATGTTTTATTTCTCAGACATAGGGTACACGACTTTGGACGAAGAATTTGATCCTCATGAAGTCATAAAATTTACCATGATGTCCGATCACTAGTAATTTTTAGATTTAAGTATTGTCTACTGAAAATATTGACTATTCGTTTACTGTATTGACTATTTGTTACGTTGTTCACTTCTTTTTTAATTTTATTTTAGAATACGGCTGTGAGGATACGAACCTTTCTCACTCTTTTTGCATACTTGGTGCCTAGGTACCTACCTGTAATGATATTTTCATATCATTTATTTTAAAGTATTACATCTACTCCAAATTCGTATTTTCCTATATCAATCACCATATTTTCGTACATTTATTATTTTTATTCACGTTATTTCAGTGTAGTTCAGACTGGTCTGATGACATCACAATTTCCTTTCTATAAACTGTTCTCATCCATATTTATAATGTCATCTTTTCTTTGAATATATTCCAATAATTTGCACTTGTTCTAATTCCTACTAATTTCTTGTATACTCCCAGTTTTTGTTACATCTATCGCATTTCATTGGTTTTATCCAAATTACGTTTTCTGTTAATATCCAATCAAATTCATATCTCCTACAACACCTAATTCAAATCACTCGAACTATCAATCTTAATTATTAGTCTAATGTTCTGTATATTCATTCTTAATACTTCTTTTGCAGAATACAATACATTCATATTTTCATACAAACTGTAAAACACTTTGTAATTATTTCAGTATTATACATTTACTGAAAACATAATTTTGTCATGTTTCATTTTGTAATGATTATACTGTTACAGTACCATACAGAGCAAAATTATCATTTTTTCAAACTCAATAGACTGAGGAAAACATACGTAACCATTCATACAGATTTTATAAAACCTGTAGGACTGTTCACTTTGAAATTCAAACCAGCATCCTTCAAATTATTTGCCAGCTAAAAGTGGTGAACTTATCCACATGGCCATTCCACTGCCGGCTGTAACTGGCAAATATATTTTATATATTGATAAGGTGTGGCAGGTCCCCACACATCTCCCCCTAGAGAGACTCAGAGGAGTCAAAGGATAATGCACCCCTGGATGCTATAGGAGATTGGATGTGAACAGAATGCCTCCTATACTTTACACACATAGACTTATGCCTGTATGGGCTCAAATTTTTCTTATCCAGTTTTCTCAGAAACTACTGAATTAATGGATACCAAACTTCCTTAAATTTACACCAACATCAGGATAATCTATCATGAAAATTTCAGCCCAATCCTTTTTGTCATTTTTTCAGAATCTGGGAAAAACAACTTTTCTAGAAATTTTTTGCTTTTCAGTTTTCTTAAACGGTAACTAACTGGTACAGGCATGAAACTTCTTTCAGACTTTCTTATACATGAGAATTATCTGGCCTGAAAATTTTAGCTCTATCCGTTCGGTAGTTTTCTTAGAACCGAGAACACAAAATTTTGGTCTATACATACATACATACATACATACATACCTACATATATATAGGTACCTATCACTATATAATGTACCAATGTACCTAGGTACCTATACTTATATGAAAAAATATTAGGTCAAAATGGGAAAATGGTCTCAATCGTTTCATTTTCTCATGAAACGGATGGTTTTCATTATCTCCACCCCTAACTCTTTTTTGAGGTTAATTTTAATTCCTTTAAAATCGTTCTACTCCTAAATGCGTTGACGTTTTTTAGTTTTAGTTAAAAAAAATTTTATGAGCACAATCTCCATTGTTCTAGTCTTTTATCATTTCTGGTCACTAATATTTTCCAATTCGACTTCGTCGACTAAGCATAATTACGTAGGTGAAACGGAATTGAGCAACGAATATGAAAAAATTGCGTTCGATACGCGACCATTTATTGACAAATATCAAGTTAATCTTCTTGGAAATAATTTTAGAGAATTGTTAATTTTAAAAATAAGTTAAGTACCTATTATTCTGGGTTACAGACTGGCGTAAGAACCTAGTTTACTTTTTAAATTATTTTATTTATTGTTTTTTTCTTTCTTTTGTGGGGATAGGTACGTGGCCACTGCTCATAAACTCATAAAGTTGTCTACTTATGACACAAGCGGGGTACCGTTTTCAAATGTCTTCATTTTTTTATATGATTTAGAAAGATTTTTATAGCGATTCTTGAACTTTACTGTAGTACTTATCCTCCTGCAGTGCACATCGAGATTTTTATAAAATTCAACCGTGTTCATTATATTTTTTCTTAATCAAATTGTTTACTTAATCGTTTTTAATCGGTTTTACCGTATTGAATTCAGAACTTGGAGTCGGAAAAAACCTGCTGCAAAAAGGTTTGTGAATTAATTATAATTTCTGATTTTTTAAATAGGTATAAGTAAATTGTTTTGAAATCTGCTTCCATATGTATAAGTAGGCTACCCAGTTTTAGTATGCGAAAGTGTATTAATATCTCGCTTAATTCTACTTTTGTCTAAGTAGGAAGTTTTGAACTTTTTTTTTCTCAAATATTTCCTTCAAATAGCGTACTTATAATAAGTAGGTATTCTACGTTAATAGTAAGGTTATACTTTATGACATTCATAATGGTATCAGCCTCTAGAGATGAAGATAAAAATCTTTCGACCGAAAAATTAAACAAAAATTTAGTAGGTAAGTAAATTGGTAAGCCAGGAAACCATAAAGATCATTTTTAAAGTTAGATTACAAACGTAAATCACTACTAATATCTACTTATGGAAAAAAAACTTTAAAAAAAATAATTATTATTACTATTCGAAAGCTTCGCCGCCAAAAGGTCTGCTTAAGTACCAATGTTTTTGAAACGTAGAATTTTTCAAGTTTGTGATGTTCTGAACCCACAGGGAACTTTATTCATGAATGAAGAGTGACAAATTGCTTCTAATGATATTGCATGACCAATAAAAAGAACTAATTTCATCAAATCTATGGTAATTGTCACGGATCCTTCATAGGCGAGAATTAATTTTAAATGGCCTAAATTGTACGTTTTACGCCATTTCTTTAAATTATAGCTAAATATTTAATTTTATCTTCCCATCAATCGTCCCCAAATACTTTATAATTTCAAGGGTTTGGTTCCGTTTTTCAAATTAAATTATCAAAGTTTAGTTTGAGAGACTACAGATTTAGCTGTAATCCTCAATTTTATTTTAGAGATTTATATTTTCGATTGGTAGTTTCGACAGTGTCACATCTGCCTTACTTTTGCTTAAACACAAGATGGGCGTGGCTAGGATTTTATTTCACCAAGGCAAACGAATTTCGTAGGTATCCCCCAACTTTTGAAAATTCAAATTTGAGTATCAATGTTTGGATTCTATGTCGTCATCATAGGTTTAAAAGAATTAACGCGCCAGTAGCAATTCCATTAGAAAGAGTAGGTTTTCAAAAAGTAAAAAATTGGGTACCAATCAGTCATAGTAATAAATCATAATTGATGCTTGTATTAAATTTTGTAACTGTTGACCTAAAATTAGGCTGCACAGTTTGAAACCACTACCTTCCTCTTTCAAAATCAAAACAAAATTAATGGATATCATGGAGATATCGTCCGGCCGATTCACACCAAAATTGGTAGCATGTTACAATAAGTTTTTCTGTAGGTATTGAATATTTATTCTGAATTTGGTTTAAAATTAAGCATTTTACGAAACGAAAAACGTATCAACCCCTACCCGCAGATGAGATAGAGATTAATAAGTATAGATTTCCATAGAAAACCTACTTAAAATAATATCATACATATTAGTGAGAAAATAATGTATCGGCACATGTTGCCAATAACACTTGATTATATATTTATATGATTGCCACGTTCTGCCTCTTTTTGCCCTTTTCCCAATTTTTTCGAAAGGACAAAAGCCCCAGCTTACCACACCGTTGCAGCGCCCATAAAACACATAGGTACACATGAAAAAAAAAAAATTAGTCATTTGGTTGTAATAGAGAAAAAAAAAAACTAATGCAGCAATGCTTCGCTAGTGAAACCAGTTTGCTCGATATTTATATTAATAGTTATCGATATATCAAAATTTCATTGCTAGTTTCTGGTTAAGAAATTACAAAAAACTATTGACAATTATCCATATCTTTTGTTGAGACCACCAATCCTTCTCCCCTCTCATTCCAGCGAACACACAATTACTCAAATACATAATTTATATACATCTATTCGCGGCTACACTGATTTACCACTACCGCCGCTCATTTGTTCATTTCCGTTAACATTCGTTTATCACACTTAAATGTACTTTGCTTAAATTATGTATCTTCTCTGAAATACACTCGCTTCTTGGACGGAACTTCGCTTAAATCTTTCTTTCTTGTTTCATCTCCGATCCTCATCCTCTATATGGTAGCATCGCTTGGTAACAGTCCTTGTACCTGAAACATAATTTAAAAAATTTTAAATCATTTAACACTGTGAATTTTCTAAGTCAAATCTTTTAATATTTTTTCGTGAATAATTGTTGTTTTTAGTCATTTTTGTATTTTTTTTTATATTTGTTGGGTAACAAAGTTCCAACTTAATTTTTTTTTCGAGTCATAATTTTTGTGTGATCGAAAAATCTTTGAATGCTGTAAATGTTCAATGTGTTTCGTTGTTTGCTGAATTAGATTTGCCCTACTTGTGTATAATCCGGCCAAGTTTTCAAAGTTTCCAAGACTCGTCAATTACTCAACTGTTTGGGAGCCCTGCTTGTGTTGCTCAAAAGTTGGTAAATTCATTAGTGTCTGCCCTGCTTGTGTACGAACTAATTTGTCGTAGTCAACAAATTGGTAATAAATTGTCTTGAGCCATCAGAAACTGATCAGAAACCAACGTAAAGGCTTCAAAAATCATCATCATCAAAACTGGTATTCATCATCTCAATCAAAGTTCATCATTTGGCATCAATGAAAACATCAAAATTCTAATCAAATACTCACCGAAGTACGTCCTTCACAACCGAAGCGCAGTTCAATCTTCATCGTCCAGAATTTCATCTCTACAGAGTCCAGACAGCAGAACCTGAAAATCAAAAAAATCATTGGTAAAAAGGTATCAAACAAAATTTTTCGCTGAAAAAAGGTAATAAAAAACATATTTTTTCGTAATTTTTCTCGTATTTTTTCGTATTTTATTCTGTATTTTTGCACTGTTTAATCTTTCAAAATCAAAATTTAACTTGTATACTTGAAAATAACGGTATTTTCAAATAATTTTGGCCTTTTCAAAATTTCACAAAGTACAAATTTTGGCAAGTTCATTGCAAATTTTTGCAATTTGTGACACAAGCACGGCTTGTTTTGTTCTTTCGTTCGAACCTGTACATTCAACCTTTGTTAAGTGCAACGAACTTACGAACTCTTATCTACGTTCATTGAATAAATACGTTGGCGTGGTTTTTCATTTTTAAACTACCATTTTGTTGCAACTTGCAAAATTTTGCCGTTGCATAATTGTGTCGCCAATATTTTAACAATCTTTTTTTTCAAAATAATATTTAATTTTTTTTTCTTCGAATTTTTTTTTCTCCTTTTCTCTCTCACACACTATTTTAAATTACGATTATTTATTACTGCAACACAAAAATATTATTTAATCTTCTAAAATTTTTTTTAATTTCAATTTTTTTTCTCATACTAATTTTTTTTGCTGTGTGTTGTGAATTTTTTTTCTCGTAACCATTTGAAATTTTTTATCCAGTTCATATAATACATTTTGTGAATAATTAATTCGAATCACCATTAACCTCATTCATTTTTTTCTTTCGTTACTAATTATTTTGTTTTGTTGGAATACAGAAATAGATCGAAAATTTTTTCCCTGTTATCCCAATACTTTTTTTTTCACTTAATTCTCCTTTCCCCATGCACTGGTCTGAAAGTAACTAATCTCACTTCACCCTCATATTTTATTAATTTCATTATCATTTGATTGCTTCGAATATTGAATTCAATTACAAATTATCTTGGGTTGTTAAAGTCTTGTTTTTTTTTGTTTTTTTAAAAGAGAAGTGTCCAATCGCATCTTTAACGTGTGTTCTCTCGTGCCCTGTGTGGACCTAATCAAAAAACACACCTGGACAAACCAATAAACTATCGTCATAATTTACATTGTTTGGTTATCACAGGAATGGCAATCCTTTTCTTGCGGCATTTGCTGGGGATTGATATCCGTAGTTCATTTTTTTTTTTTTAATATAATTTCAACTCAGTCAATTCATTCATTATGAACACTGAAAATAATGATAGAGTTTCGAACATTTTTCGTGGAAATGGCTATGAGGGATGGCGTGCAACTGTCATCAGCACCCTGATTGGTAAAGGCTGCCACTTCACAATTATTCCTACTGCTCGAGAAACTAGTTATATTTATACTTCATCTGAAGAACGCCTCACTTCTAAATGGCTTAAATTCTTTCAAACTCAGGAATGGGCCAAAGCCCACATTTTCAAAAGACTAGACAAAAGGATTCTTCATCACGTCAAAACCTGCGATGTTGTTTCTCAAATTTTTGAAATTTTGGATACTCGATATAGAAATCAGACACCTACTAACATCATGGTTTTAAAATCTAAATTTCAGTCCCTTCGCTTCGATCCAAGGAGAGGTACCATCCGTAGATTCTTAGAATATTTTTCAACTATTGTGGAAGAACTACGTGATACTAATTACCCCCTTTCAGAAGCAGACGAAATTGATCAACTTATGATGTCTTTACCCGAAAAATTTGATACTGTCTTCTCCAAATTCCGCCAATTAGAAATTGAAAAACGAACTACTGTCAGACTTACCAAAATGATACTTACTAGAAAAATGTGATCATATTGAATATTCTAATAAAACTTTTCCCGGGTTTGATCAGCCAAAATCATCATATCAACCCATGAATTATAAAAGAAATTTTCAAAATTTTCGAAATAATAATAATTCCAATAACCAAAATTCTAGTTATAAAACCACTAGTTATCTGAACGATCACAAAAATAATTAAGAAAAATCAAATTGTTATCCTCCAAAAGATAACATTTTCCAAATGGATGTTACATGTTTTAGATGTAATAAAAAAGGACACATGTCGAGAACATGCCCTAATGAAAAATCTACTACTAGTAACACTCCTCAATCCACCAACCAGAATAGTAGTTCTAAATTCAAAAATTCAATAAACACGAACCCCCAAAATAAAACAAATGATAAGTCCAATTTTCGTGTTAATTATTCAATGATGTTACATTCAAACCTTAACCACTTAAGCTTTGATGACATCGATGATGAATTTCAATGGCCTAAACCCCCAACAGTATCAAAATCCGTCCCCCCAAAAAACCAACTACATACGATGTTACTAGATAATGGAGCAGATGACCATATGGTCAACGATCTTTCTAAATTAAGAAACATACGTAAGGTTGACAATACTCGTAAAGCACTTTGTGCTAAAAAAGGAGTATTTGTAAATCACACTCATGTCGGATCAATGTACATCTATATCTGCAACTCTAAAGCAGAATTCTCCACTATTCATCTCAATGAAGTATATTACAATCCAGATTTAAACCTTGATATTTGGTCAGGTGCTAAAATCATGGAGTCAGGAATCTTTACAATCATAATTGACACTGATCATACAGACATAATCAACAAACAAACTGGTGAAATCACCATAACCGCTCCCAAGAGAGGTTCTATGTATTATATAGATTATGAGATTGTGGATGATGAAGTTGAAGAGAAAGTCTATCAGGAGCTTGTGTGTATGCCTGTACCTAATACTAACATAGATCAGAAAGATCATATAGATGATCAAAATCAAAATTTTGAAGAAAAAATTGAGGCAGAAACTAGCATTCCACATAGAGAACAGGAAAGCATTGACCAAACCCAAAATTTACAAGATGCTTCAGTGGAAGCAGCCCCCTAGGAGATTTATTCCGAATCTGAGGACAAATTAGATAGCGAGAGTGTCGGAATAAATAGAAAACACAAGAAAAATATTAATAAAACTAAAACACTTTGACACAGAAGATTAGGTCATCTAAGTGGCAAAAGCCTTAAAGCCTTGTCTAAAGTAGTTGTAGGCATGCCCCAAAATGTGGTATTTAGGGATGATGACTTTGCCACATGCAAAATATGCATAAAAGCCAAATCCACCCGACTTGGTCATCATGGTGTGAGAACTCGAACAACTAGGAGAATGGAAGTAATCTCATCAGATATCATGGGACTCTTCCAAGAGGCATACAACGGAGAAAAATTCATTATAACATTCATTGACCATTATTCAAAATATACTCTTGCCTTCCCTATACTGAGAAAATCACAGGCCTTTGATAAGTTTAAAGAGTATTATTTATCATTCAACACCAAATTCCCAAATGATCCCATTTCTGTACTAAGAACGGATCAAGCAAAAGAATACTCCGATTCAAAAATGACACAATTCTGCTCCAAAAAGGGAATTACTTTAGATGATGGTGTGGCATATACCCCTGAACTAAATGCTATAGCCGAAAGGCAAAATAGAACCCTACTCGAACGAGTTAGAGCCATATTATACAATGCCAAAATTGACTTCAAATTATGGTCCACAATTGCACTAGCTGCCGCCCACATTATCAACAGAAGTCCAACCCGCGTCAATTTAGGTAATATCACCCCCTACAAGAAATTATACGGGACCAAACCCGACATATCCCACCTTCGAGTTTTTGGCGCTATTGCATACAAACATGTTCCAATTAAACAAAGACAGCAAATTATTAAAACTCGAAAAATCCATCTATGGCCTAAAAACATCAAGTAAAAATTGGATAGAGTTACTGGATACTCATCTTTCTACTTCCAATTTTACTAAATCTAAAATCGACAGATGTGTCTATATTCATAAAGATGAATCAGATGGCATTGCCTTTATGATAATTTACATAGATGACATCCTTCTCGCAACCAACTGCCTTGAGTGGATTCACGAAATAACCACCCATTTCAAAACACGCTTCACAATGAAAGTCATAGATAATCCTTCTCACTTTGTATGTTTTGAAATTGACAGAAATCGAGAATCACAAATTATAAAGCTCACCCAAAAACAGCAATTTCAAAAGATTCTCCAAAAATTCAAATTATGTGATTCTAACTCTTCCAAAACGCCTATGGAGACAGGCTTAAAGTTGAGCAAATTTGAAGGAACTGTCAATAAAGAATATAGATCTATGATTGGCGCACTATTATACATATCTAGAGGCACAAGGCCAAATATATCATTTTCTGTTAATTACCTTTCAAGATTCCAAAATTGTTCTGACCACATCAAAAAGAATCACATACATCGCATCATCCGATACTTGAAATCCACCATTGATCTTGCACTCGTATATAGATCAAATTCCGAAGGTATATCCGCTTGTGTCGATGCATCCTATGCCCCCAACATTGATGATCAACCTATAGATTTAACGGAATTAGAGAAAGGAAAATCTATAACTGGTTATTTAATTACTATGTATGGTGACCTTGTAAATTGGGGCATTCATCGCCAAAACATTCATGCTTCTTCATCTACAGCAGCTGAATTGATCGCTCTTCATGCCTCTTTTGAGGATATCGAGGTTGCTTGGCTCCTCAACCGTGAGTTCTTCTCAGTTGACACTACTGTAACAGTCTACGAAGACAATATTTCTGTCATACATGTTATTTCTGGAGGAGGTCAAAAGCGTCTTCACGTGCTAATGATTAAATGTTACAGCCTTGCCCAGGCCTATAACAATAAAATCTTCATATTCAAACAGATAGCTACTGAAGACCAATTAGCTGACTTACTTACAAAAGCTCTATCCAGTAAGCAGCACATTTCATTAACCCATAAAATCCTTGAATCCCCAAACCTTGATCCATAAAATGTCAACTCTAATATCAGATCAATACCTGTAACACCACAAAACAAGACATTTCACATTAATAATTTATAAATTAAACTTTAAATTTAAATAAACATACCTTACCTATACTTACCCTATTTATTGCATGCTACTTATTTTCATACCTATAAAAAAAAATGCATGTTATTATTATTAATCTACCTTATATATATATATATATCCAAAATATTTATTCACTTACCATACTCGTCCAATTTAGTTACCATTTTTTTTCATTATATATACACCTTTTACCATTTTTATACCATCATTTTTTTTAATTCATGTTAAATTCTATTTTTTTCTTCACATAATAAATTATTTAAATGTAACAACTTATTAAATTTAAAAAACACTTTTGTAACACCTGCAGTCGTGATCGGATCAAAAGATTGTAGGGGGTGTTGAGACCACCAATCCTTCTCCCCTCTCATTCCTGCGAACACACAATTACTCAAATACATAATTTATATACATCTATTCGCGGCTACACTGATTTACCATTTCTGCCACTCATTCGTTCATTTCCGTTAACATTCGTTTATCACACTTAAATGTACTTTGCTTAAATTATGTATCTTCTCTGAAATACACTCGCTTCTTGGACGGAACTTCGCTTAAATCTTTCTTTCTTGTTTCATTTCCGATCCTCATTCTCTATATTTTTAACAAAAATATCAATTTATCGATGTTTTATTGCTAAAAACCGATTTTCCAGAGATTTTTTGTTTGCAGTTTTCTCAAGAACTGATGAGCACAAAACTTCTTTTTTAAACCTGCTTCTATATAACAGCTATCTTTGGTAAAAATTTAAGCTCTATCTAGTCGGTAGTTTTCTGAGAACCGTGAACACAAAATTTGGGCGATACATATATATATATATACATAAAAAAGTAACAATCGTTTTCTTTTCTCATGAAACGAATAAGTAACTTTCATCATCACTACCCCTAACCCTTCCATGAGGCCTATTTTAATAAACCGTTTGCAAGCAAACTGGGTAAAAAGTCGACAATTGGCAATTTAGGTTAAATTATCAAGTAAACTATTTTGAAAAAAACTATCGAAAAACAAAATCGATATCGATAGTATCGATAATTTTCGATATTGTGCCACCTCTATTTTATTCTTTGTAGTGGAATTCAAAATCCAAGTGCGTTTATCTGAATTCTTATTATAGAGAAAAACAATAAAACATTCATCTATAGAGTTAAACTATTCTACTTGCACCTCTTCCCACCATTAAGATTTTAAATTATGGATCCTCTTATCAAATTTTATTTACTCTGAGAATATTGCATGCTATAAAACTGAGAAAGGAAAAACACATCACTACCATAAGTGTTTCAAAATGGTGTGACGTCCGAAAATATCACAAAAACCAAACACAACAAGCAAAAAAAAAGAGCCAACATAAAGGCAGGTAGAGTATAGGAACTCCTGCATGGCCAAGTGTAGGAATAGACAAAAGGAAGAAAAAGGAAAATTCACCATTTCAGAACTGACATCCCAAAGTCCAGAATAACCAACCACCCCCCTCCCACCACATGCCTGATTATTAGGCTATCATTTTAAATTTTGATTCCCAAGAAAAGAGTGACCAAAACAGAGTAATAGAGAAAAACCATATATTTACTGATCCTCTGTGACAGCTCCGCAGCGGCCTTGAGACGATGCAAATTCAGGTGGTGTTGTTCTGGAATGCCTCTCGTCGCCCCGGCTGTTTGTAGCCCCACTGATGAACACTGGTGTAGATGAAACAGCAACTGGCTGGTTCCCCTGCTCTGCTTCCGCTGCTCTATCTGGTTGATTGCAGGACCACTGTGGAGGTGCGGTTTCTACACCCCTCTGTGGCCTTTTTTGAATTTTGATTTAAGCAGAATTCGAATTTGACCTTGAAGGTCAAGTATTTTTAATTTTGATTAACACAAAAATATCTTACAAATTGGCTACCCTAATGGACAAAATTCTGAGAAAAGTGTTAAATTTCAAATATTTCGTAAATTCCAAAAATAGGCATGAAACCTTGAAAGCAAGGAAAATTTTAGACACACAATTCGCGATTTATAATAGTAACATTAAACGGTGAGGGCAGGCCCCTCCGAGTAAGTTTTCTAATTTTGAATTGAAAATTTAGTGGCCGAAAAAAAACACTTTTGAGGAAAAAACCTCTACATGGCGCGATCCGACTGCTAAAATTCAACTAAAGTATAGGCTAAATTATAAGATTGTGCCAGGCATCGAGAGAAATCCCCCCAGAACTCACCACCAATTGCATCGCCTCGTACACATCTCACACTATAAAAATACAGCTAATCCTGAAAGAGAAGATAAATTATTTCGGCCGCTGCATTTGAATTTAAACTTTAACGTATTTTTCGGTCCGTTAGGTGAGCAATTGAACGGACCGCCAAAAGTTAGGCAAGCAGCTATGAGTACAGAACATAGGCTATTGTATTGTACGAGATTCGCGGCTAGGCTAAGTGGCGAATAATAAGAATATGGACAGGCTAAACAAGTTAAAACTGTGTAGCCTAGCCGCGTATGAGAGAAAATACGTAGCAAAATGTAATATTATTTTAAAGAAATACGTATATAATAATTCGAAATAATTCATCGAGTTTAAGGCTGTATGCGGAGGAAAAAAGTATTTCAAAGAGAAAAAAAAATCCTACAATCGGTAGGTGCAGGGAAGGTATGTTTCGGAAAAAAAATTAGACGGATTTTTAATGGGAAGAACGAATGTTATTTAAGGGAAAAATATAGGTCGGGCATCTCAATGGAACATCCTCTACTCAAAAAATTCACCAATCTATTTGGCTCCCTTCAAACGGAGAGGAAATTCTCTTCAAATACTATTTACTTCAGAATAATTCATCCTCTCAAGATCTGAGAACAGAAGCACATCGATTTATTTCAGCACCTACCTAGTATCTTTCAAATTGTACGAAGACCCAGGTATCTCTTATAATTTATTAGAAGTACCCAAGTTATTTTTGGTCCAATTTAAGAAGAGCTTTATTTAGCTTTATTCATATTGCTCTGCGGCTCAAATCGTCCTTAACTTTCCAAGGAATTCGAATTATATCATTTTATTCATAAACCGTTCCTCCTCCACGAACAGTACAACCCAATTAAAAAAAAAACTCGCAAGTATTCAGAAGTTCCGCATCCTCATTGACCTCATTAGTCACTACTTTTGCCTATGCCTATTTGTCTTAAACATTTGAAAATTCCAAAAGCATCGTCCCAAAAGCCCGAGAGCCTAACTTATTTCATAGCCAAAGTGCCAATGAATAAATTGCGAACGAAAGAGACTTCATTGGAAATTCTGTTGCAGCTCAACATGTCTGGAATAACGGCCTTTCTTTTGGTGGCAGTCGTTCTGTTGTCAGGCAATGTGTTTGGTGCCCACCCCAAGTACCAAATAAGCAGAAAAATTGTACAGAGGATTAATGCGAATACTTCCTTGACGTGGCAGGTAATTCGATGAAACTTGTAAATTTTTCACAAAAACACAGAGTCGGATCTGATACTTTGTTTTCTTCCAAACAGGCCGATACTTACGGAGAGAACAAAATAAATTTGGACCATTTCATTCGACAACGGCTGGGACAAAGACTGGATAAATCGATAGAGGATTACGCTGAAGAGATAAAAAATGCAAAACTAGTCGAGCTGCCTGCTGCGGATACGTTACCAACCAACTTCACATGGGCTGATTTGAAAAATTGCTCCATCGCTCATATTCGTGATCAATCAAGTTGTGGATCTTGCTGGGTATGTCCGATTAATTTGTTGCCTCAGAAGTTAATGGAGATGGTGATTTTTCTTGTGCCAATCTATAATTAAATATTTTTCGAAGTGAAATATAGTGGCGTAACCAGAGGGGGGCCGAGTGGGTCAAGCCCATCCAAAATAGTTGGCTGGCCCACCTATGGCCCGCCCAAAAAATTTTAGCTCTTAGAAATCACCCTAAATAAATAATAAAGAAGAAAGAAAAGAAAATATAATACGTATTAATTTTTAAAAATTATGAAAAAAATTAATGCTCTTAAGTGATAATAATCGATACGTCATCTAGTTTTGTTTTTACTTGTTGAGCCGTTGTTACATTAATGCGCATCACAGCTTATTATGCAAAGTCACATCACACCATTCACATCTCTTAATTTGATTCGATAAAATTGAGAAACAGTGAAATTCTAATACAGTTTGACGTTTATCTTTTAATTTTTATAATTTTATTCTAAGATTTAAGTGCTATCCATGTCTATGTAGTGTCAATCATCAATATGAAGGGTTAAAGAACATTGATCAAGTTTTTAGAAAAATACAAATGTAAAGAAAAATAAATCTACTGAAAGCGAAACTACTGAACCATAATCAAGAGTAAAAAGTGATCAAAGTAATTTATTAGCAGATTCAGGTAAAACATTTTCAATTTTAATTTTTCAACACTTCTTCATTCAGTCAAAGCCAATAGTTATTGTTGTACCTAACTATTGTTGTTTCAAGTGCACCTTGTGAACGCAGCTTTTCATGTAGGAGACATAAAAAATTGTTGGCACGGCACCATGAGCTATGACAGAGACTAATTTAGCGGTTTTACATATTGAAAAACATGTATCAAAAAATATTGATTTTGAAAAATTCATTATACGTTATTTGCTGCTAATCATTGTAATTGTTGAATTATTTTACAATAAAAATAGAAGTGTTATTCCAAAACAATTTTACATGTCTCAGTTTTATCTGTTTAATACCTCATATTTAACATTTTAAGGAGTGGGAGTGGGATGGGATATTAAAGTTACTTATTATTTATTATAGTCACCAGCCCCCTACCCAACATTTTTTTTTTTCATGTGGCCCATCCTAAAATTTAATGCCTCTTACTTGGCCAACCAAGAATTTTTTCTGGTTACGCTACTGGTGAAATATTTTCAATGGCTGTGGAGGTTGTAGGTAGCTACAGTTTGGAATAATGTATTCGCCAATTGTTGTAGGTTGATTACACTTCTTGTGTGCTTATTGTTCCTAGAAGCAGACACCTGAGTTTACGATTAATTTGAACTCATGACCCCTTAATCAATTATAATTGAAATACTATTTTAGCATCTCATAGAGGCCTTCACTTAACAATAAAATAAACGAGCACGTACCCAGGATTTTTCAATGGGGGTAGGGGTTGAGAAAAATTAAAGGTAGGTATAAAAAATTTTTATTTCCTTTTTCTCCAACCATATCCCCTTCCTTCTCCCTATTGCTAAATTTTATTAATAGATTTATGTGGAGATAACTGACTAACTGCTGTAGTTTCCCTACCCACGAATGGTTGGTAGTTGAAACCTGACTTTGAATAAAAATTACGTCCGAAAACAAGGGGGCATATTCTTAATCATTTAGTTCACATAAGTAAACCCTCAGTAAACCCCTTAAAGGAAAAATTAAGTGTACTTCACAGTTTTGGTATTCTTAAAGCGTCATCTTTGTCACTTTCTGTGAAAGAGAGAGCGAGAGAGAGAGAGTGAAAAAAAGAGAAAAAAAAAGAGAGAGATAGAGAGTGTGAGTGAGAGAGTGTGAGAAAGAGAGAAAGTATGAATTATGAGGGGAAAATTCAAGTTTGGTCAGGAGGTCACTTATGTAAATTCACTTAGCTAAACGCCATTAAACGACGATCAAGAATATTGGCCAAGCAAATATCCCTTCACTTAGAACAGGCACAAATCAAATATACTCATAAGCTTACGCCGAAAAGACCTTGTTTTCTGATGTAATTGTCAATTGCAATGGAAAATCTGAATTTTCTCCCTTTATGAATACCAAATGTTATGACTTGTAATTCACAAAATTAGGGTCTAAGTATCGGTTTTTCCATCCTCAGTCAAGACCTCAGTTAATTTAGCTGGTAGATCTCATTTAGAATTAAATAGATTTTAGAGCTACCTGTCAGTTGACTAAGTCTTTCAGCTGGTTATTGAAAAACCGGTCCTGAGCCCAATTAGTAACCTACGGGTTTCCTCGACGTGACCCAACATGACCGTGCGACGTTTTGAGGTTTGATTAAAGGTTCTTAGCATTAGGTATTTATTTGTTTTTGAATTGAATCGCAGGCATTTGCTACCACCGACGCATTTCGTGACCGTTTATGCATTCAAAGCAAAGGAAAAATCCGAAAGAGCATTTCAGCGAATTACATGACCGCGTGCGATAAAAAAAATTATGGTTGCGCAGGTGGAAACTTAGATTACTCGCACCGGTTTCTAGTGAATGGTGTCATTACTGGAGGAGACTACGAATCTCGCGATGTAAGAAGTCCGCTATCAATGAAATTAATCTTCGGCAAGGTTTTGGAGTGGTTCGGCAACGATTCACCTCACTGTTGTATTCCGTTTTCAGGGTTGTCAAATGTATACGATTGCTCCAATTGGCACTAATACAACAAAACTAACGGCCACCGATAAGAATTCAGTTGCGTTAAAGTGTTACGGCAAGAAATGTAACAATAATTGGTATCCCTACAAAATAGAATCAAAAAAATTCACGTATCGAGGTAGGTGGTAGAAATGTACTTACCATCTGTAAAAATATTTATTATCGAATATAAAAATACCTTTGTAAGTAGACAGCTAAGTAGACAGCTGCCTACAGAATTACAGATGATACCTAAGAGAAAATAAAATGAGGACTTGTTACCTCATCGGTGCATGACGGTAGCCAAATTTTAAAGATTTTGCTTTGCAGCAAGTGTGACGTCCAAAAACGTCACACAACACACAAGAAAGAGCCAACAAAAAAAGGCAAAAATAAAAGGTACCGAAACCTGCATGGCCAACTGTAGGAAAGGACGTGATTTTGAGGGTAAGGGGGAAACACCACAACCAACAAAACATCAAACGAATTAGCTAACCATCCACCCTCCTCCCACCCAATGCCTACTTGTTTAGGCTAGTATAATGATTTTAGCTTCCCAGGTAAAACAACAAATGAACAAAGCATACAGAAAAGAGTTTATATTACTATCCCAAATTGAATTGGCCAAAAGAGCCCCGCTGACGATGATTAATTGGCCAAAACAGCAAAAGTTGAAAAACTCAACACCAACTGCAACTTCAAACAATTGTTCCAATTTGCTCCGCCTGGTTTTTAAATTTGTATCACATTAAAAACGTAATTTTAGAACCATAGAAAACTTAATTTCGAGTTAATTAATAAGAAAACACTCCACTGATCGATGTGTTCGGATCAATATTAATAAAAAATATAAATAATCAAAGGACACTAGGGTAGGCTAATGAATCGAACACCTAAAATGTTGAAAAGAAATGAGTGTAATGGCATCTACTATTTAAAATTTTGGATGGTTAATCAGCCTGAAACCTTGTGAACAACGGAATTTTAAACATACAATTCACAAAAATATTGATTACTTTAGAGGTAATGAATTATTACTAAGCAAAACGAATAAGCACTTTGAGTAAATTATAAGATTTTTGAAAGAGCAGTTTTGGAACTACAACTAAGATCTGGCAACCAAAGAATAGGTAACTAACTAGTCTAACAAAGTGAATCGTGCGTGTTGATGCAAAATAAATATCAGCAGTCCACCTCCACAAATTGCATCGCTTCTAACATTACGCTACACTTTACAACCAATAACCTGTAACAAATCTGAATAATTATTGGTCACTTCAGAATTCAAAATAATGAAAATAAATTCAGCATAGATAACAATTCTAGCAATCCATGAAACTTCACAATATGAAGCAGGGCAAAGCAAAATCGGTTAATAAAGCAAAAATGAGTAAGAGCAAAAACTATGGCGGTAAACAAGTGCAATAAGCAGACAAAATACGTCAAATGCAATAAAATAATAAAATAAATAAGAAATTAGGATTAAGGATGAGCGATGTGAATGAGGCGAGGAATGACATGCGAGGGATGAGGAGTAGTGAGAGAGAAAGTAATTACAAAAAAAACAAAATTATGGTTCAAGCTTCTCATAAGGGATGATATATTTGCAGGGCCAGATATACTTCTTACCGCTGCAAGCTAACAACACCATTTGTCAACCTATCCAATTTTCATTCTTTTTTCTTTAAATTTTTTGGCAAAAAAAATGTTACCTACCTAATTTCACTTAGTTATTTTTCTTTATTCCAACTACTAATCTAAATTACAACATATAAGGTGTTGTGGAATACCTTGTCGTGAGAGATATTCACACAAAAAGGTCTTCTACAGAGTTTGCATGTTCTGCCACTTCATACTGTAAAGTATGGGAGAGCCAAATCCTCGGCGAACACTGGTGATTTTGTAGCCTGTTTTGTGAGTTTATATACTGAATTTGGTACACACACACAGACACACATACATACGTATATGTATGTAATTATGTCATACATTACGTCGTTTCTTGCCTCCGTTGAGGTGATAAAAAACGACGCAGTGCATTTGGTACTGGGCCGTGACATCACCGAGATTGTTATCAGGTAATTGATCACAGCCCGTGCAATGTATCTTACCTGTACGTATGTACAGGTACAAGCATACAAACGCACGAGTGTGTTTATGTTTTAACATTGTAGAGATTATTACTGCCAGCCTTTGGGTAGCGACTGTCATCGAGGGGTGCAAGCCCCTATTACCTCATACAAGTGATGTCCCCACAGGTGTGACAGGCTATACTTTTTATTTGGAAGTAGATATAGGTATGTCATATTTGTCTGTTGCAATGTGGCAACTTATCGTTAGTTGTGTTCTTTTTGGGCTTTGATGCCGACAACTTTGCAGTGGTTGTGGTGAGTTGTTAGATTGGGGATTTTTATAGTTCCCTCCTGACATTCTTATAACACTAATGGAGTGGTTGTTTTTTCACCTTTTATGAAAAATAATTATTATAATAGATGGGTTTGATATTGCAAATAAACAGGGCCACATTTTAAAGTTTTGATTTTGAACAATTTCTCTTAAAATTAGTTATTGGTTTCTACACAAGGTTTTGGTTGAACAATTTCTCTTAAAATTAGTTATTAGTTTCTACACAAGGTTTTGGTTCAGTGTCAAGAGGAAAAGCTGAATAAATTTTTTACTTAAAGTCTTGAACTGGAAAATTGTTTTGATAAGAAGGGAGTGTGATTCACATGCTTACACCTTCGACTATATAGTAGATAGACACGCCATGTCAATGGAAAATTGAAGCACGCATAAATGACGTCACAATAGGGCAAATGCATGTTAAATTTCATGAGGATTTTTTGAAGAAAAAAAGTCAAAAAAAGTTTATTTTTTCTTCTAAAATGAATTTTTTAATAGAAAAAAAAAAGAAGAAATGATTATGTACAATTTTTCAAAAAAAACTCCAACCTGTCTAATATCAACTTCAAACACATGGAAATAAGAGCAGTATAACCTGGTTAATATAACTTCTTGCCCCAATGTCAATGTGACGTCACACTCCATATATATCAGTGCTTCAACGGGAAGCATTGTACAAGATTGAACAAGGCGTGCCTATCCAGTATATGGTCGAAGGCTTACACCTATCTGGTGAAAATAATTTTTGTCAGTCTGCTTCCCGAGTCGAGTCAGGAAGTTCAGCACTTTTTGAGAAAAAACCTCGTGACATTTGTTGGAGCAGGGGGTTGTTTATTTCGGGGTGGTGTCTCAATGATAAAAAATCAGAGGTGAACTGCCCCTTGTAGCCGCAGCGAACTGATAAATCAGAAGGACGAATTTTCGACAAAGATTCATTGTCATAAAAATATAACAAATTCAGCGATGTATATCATATGTACTTAATTAGGCACTGTACTAATTATTATTATTATTATTATTATTATTATAAATCGTTTTCTTCTAATTAATCGCAGCCTGATAGCAAAATTGTCAAACATTTTGCCCAATTTTAGCTAAATCGTACAAACGAAGTCCGCAGAGTGAATATGAAATTCGTAAAGAAATTTACGAAAATGGTCCAGTGACGGCAGGCTTTGTTGTGCATGCTGATTTCATGTATTACAAAAAAGGTACGTATTTTACGTTTGAAAATAACTATCGGGCCCCTATTTTTGTGAACTAAAACCTGATAAATAATATTCCCAATTATTATAATTTTATATCGGTTGCTTGTATTCCTAAATTATTAGGTATAGGCATGAACGATAGTATTCCCAAAAAATATAAAATAGACTCGTAGGTACAGCCTACATATTTAATCAAAATAGGTATTTCGTTGACATCGCTGGGTTTTATTCTACCCACTGATTAAAATTGTTAGGTAGGTAACTGAAAAAAATTATTAGAAGTAGGTTCCTGGTTTAACTCCTTTCTTCAAAATAAGGTCATTGTAGAGTATGGGCCATATTTTCATTACTTTTTCCTTTATTCCTTATTTTTTTGTTTTTCTTTATTTCTTATTCTTTTTATTTGCAATTAAATAATTAAGATGTGCTCAACTCCTGTTCATTTGTATTTTTCTAATACCTATAATTATTATGCTCCTTAAAACATATTAATTTCCTTTCCAGTCTGACCGAAGTGAAAGTACGTGAAAAGTGAAGTGCTCGTGTACACTCAATTCCCCTTTATGAACATTTATCTCATTATGAAATACAGCTTGTGTCCAATAAACCTACATCTTTCGATGTCTTCCTCAAAACGTTGCTTTCGACTGTGACTGCACTTTCATCTAGACTTTTGCACACCGCATCAAAATTAATCGACTTTTATTTCGATTTCTTGGTTATTGACTTTATTACCTAATATATTAGGTGCTTTAAATTTTCACAAATTCGAGATCTTTGATCAAATTTAATAAAATGCTGATTTACAAGAGTAGACTCTAGCATTTGCCAACACTGTATCCAGCTCAGTCCACTGAGTCTTGTGATTTATCCCAATATCTCCAAAACTGAAACATATACTACCACTCCACGAAAAAAATCTATCCAATAATTGTCTCAGTTCACTCAGTATTTTTCTTACTGTCCTACCTATCTATAAATCTTTTCTCTCCTTTAACACTCATACCTACTTAATAGAATCTGGGTTAAATACCCAAAATGATTTTGTTAAGCTCTAAAACTCAAATAAAGTTGATAAACTCCAACGCAGCAAGCCTCGATAGAAAATGTAGACAGGTGATCTTAAAAAATAAAATAAAATAAAATAAAATAAAATATAGAAAAATTTAAATTTTATTAATGCAATTAAAAAATAAAAAGTATTTAGCAGAATGCTGGTTAAAAATTAACCTACGTTTAAAACGAACTGTCAAGGAATTTTATCATGAATATATTATTGTATTGTGAAGTTATGTTCTGTCATCTTTTTGCAGATGATTCAGTTTGTTTACAAAAACATGTCAAACAAAATATAGGCAACTATTATTCCCAATTCTCAGAATAATAACTGTCTATATGATACCTACTTCACACGGACGAACATCACCAAATATGCTGACAATGAAGAGTCATCATATTTGGCAGATGTTCCGATGTCACGCCACCTATTTTAGGTCGGCCATTTTGAAGACATGACAGTAAAATTACACGCATTGTATTCTCTTCTTTTGAAGACAAATTCATTCCTGTCTCCGGTCGAACAATCAAGTTAAGGTTCATTCTAGTTGTTTATGGATGTACCAGGTTTCAAATATTGTATTTAAGTGAAATAAGTATGTAAGCTCTTTAGAAAATAATGAAGAATCATGTAGACACATCTTTCATCTTTCCATACTTAAAATCCATCAATAGATGAATATAATACAAATCTAATATATATATGAGAGATCTCTGCAACTCACTATATCAGTGAGTGCGAAACACAGACAGAAATTATGGTTATTTTAAGAATGTGAATACATATTCTTACATCCCCATTCTTCGAGGGGGAGCCGCACTAGGGAAAGAACTGAGCTGATCGTTTACTAATCAGCATTCCGTCTTCCTCAAGATCATCCCACTAGCTTGGCATGTATTGATGGATTTGTAAGCTCTTTAGAAAATAATGAAGAATCATGTAGACACATCTTTCATCTTTCCATACTTAAAATCCATCAATAGATGAATATAATACAAATCTAATATATATATGAGAGATCTCTGCAACTCACTATATCAGTGAGTGCGAAACACAGACAGAAATTATGGTTATTTTAAGAATGTGAATACATATTCTTACAAGTATAGTGGTAGTGAAACGTAACGTGAATATTGAATTTGAAATAATAAAGAGAAAAGACAAGAAGATTTTATCTCATTTGTTGAAATATTCTAAACATAGAATATCTTCCGCAACAAGTCATAAAATATAACTTTTAGTATGTTATTTAGGATACTTATTCTGAATGATTGGTGAAAAAAAAAGAAAACATGGTGATTTTCCAGAATAAAAGTTATTATACATGCTATCTTCACTGGACCTTGTCCAGATTCGAATAAGTGTATCGAATTTCATGACTATAGGATGAAATTGTGACCTGTACCATGTTAAATGGAAATGTATGCGTCTGCAGATATAATATTAATTTCAACTAATAGAGCCAAAATTTATGTGGGTGTCATGAAAAGAAAAACTAACCAACCCCTGACCCTGGGTTTTTTTATCTGATCAGTTTTGATTTATGTCAGATTTTCTTCGGAAACCTGCATGAAAATGACAAAAAACTGTATTAAGGGCAAACATCCAAATGTGTATGAAGAATGTTACCATCAGAAAAATTATTCATCGTTCTCTAAAATTAGAAAATGCAGTAAAGTATTCCTGCTGTCAAATTTTTCAATTATATTCTCACTGTGGAATACCTTGTCGTGAGAGATATTCACACTAGAAGGTCTTCAACAGTATTTTGCGTGTTCTGCCACTTCATACGAATAAGTATGGGAGAGCCAAATCCTCGGCGAACACTGGCGATTTTTGAGCCGGTTCTGAGAGTTTATATACCGAATTTGGCACACGCACACGGACACACATGCATACGTATGTATACGTAATTATGTCATACGTTGCGTCGTTTCCTGTCTCCGTTGAGATGATAAGAAACGACGCAGTGCGTTTGGTACCGAGTCGTGACATTACCGAGATCGTTATCAGGTAATTGATCTCGACTCGTACGATGTATCTTACCTGTACGTACGTACAGGTACAAACATACAAACGCATTCGTGTGTATTAGTTTAACTTCATAGAGACGATTATTGCCAGCCTTTGGGCGGCGACTGTCGTCAAGGGGTGCGAGCCCCTAAAACCTCATACGAGTAATGTCCCCACAGCTACTCCCCCCCAGTTTTCGCGCTGTGAAAATGATAAGTCGCGTGCCTGGGGGGACTTATCGAGTCTACTGTCTCTGGTCCTGCTCCCACTTAGCGAGGGCAGACCCTACCGCGGCCCCGACGCATTTGTAGGACTGCTTCCTAGCGTCTAATCGGGCCCTACTCATCTGTCCCCTTCTTCTCGGCGGTCGTTGGTGTGGAGCCGGGCGGTCATAGGGTTGGGAACGGTTGGACAGACGGGGATCTGTGAGTAGTAGCGGTCTTGGCCTTCGATACATCGGGGAGTTTGAACTCCCAGATGGCTTGTAGGCTAGACTATCGGAGAGGATAGTGCATTAAATATTCTTTAGCTTAAAAGTTTTCCGGTTAAATTTGGTTAAGTACAAGCAGAGTTAAGCGTGTTTGAATTTTTGTACTTTGAATTTTGTATTTCACAAAGGAATGCACTCTTCGTTTGTGACGTCACGATCTATTGACTATTGTTTGTCAATAGAAACACGTTGCAATGTTTTTCTTCCGTATTGCACGTGGATTTGTTTATTCGTGTCGTATTTTTATTGTACGCACTTTTTCTCTGCTTATCTGAAGAATTTCTTTTGTTACGAATATTCCCAGATTCTCGTACGTCTTTTTGTGCGGGTTTGTGTTTTCCACTGCGGATATTAACTTTCGTGAATATTTTCAGTTTCTCCGTGCCAATCTCTCGGATTTTCGAGTTGGAATTTGGTTTTTCTGCTTTCTGCTGCCAAGGGGCCTGCCTCTTTTTCGTGGGCACAAGGGGGCCGACGGATCGTATTGTATTTTGACGATCTCGTCATTGAACTTCACCGTTTTCTTTATTTTTATTTTTCTTTCTGGTGATTTTTGTGATTTATCACCTTTTTCGACTGGATTGTCCTCAACTTTTCGTTGTTGTGTTGTTTCGGACTGTTCAGTCTGTTCTTCCTTTATTATTTCCTTGTTTGTCATCTTCCTTGTTGCTCTTTGGAGCATTTTCTTGTCGTCGTTTATAAGGTACGCAGGTTTCAATCTGTCGATTGATATCGTTTTTTGTTCGCCTGCGATTAGTATCACGAAATTCTTGTCATCTCGTGATACAACCTTATGAGGACCGGCGTATGGTTTCTCCAACGAAGATCTTATTTTTTTGTCTCTAACAAACACATGAGATGTTGTGGCCAAGTGTTTGGAGACATAAACCTTTGGTTGGCCATGACGAGCTGCCTGGTTCAAAAAGTTGTTGGCGTCAGTCCGTATGTCTTGGACGAGCGTTTCGGGGCTAATTTCTTTCGAATGGGTGAAAAAGTCCCCTGGTAGGCGTAGCTCTTCGCCGAGCGCTAACTGCGCTGCAGAGTGACCCGTGTCCGTTTGAAGAGCAGATCGAAGGCCCAAGAGGATGGTTGGTAGTATGTCAACCCATCTCTTGGTGTCGCAAGCCATAATGGAGGCTTTCAAAGCTCTGTGCCATCGCTCAACTTTTCCATTTGCTTGAGGATGGTAAGCTGTGGTGTGATTGTGTTGTACACCAAGCTTCTTAGACAGCTCTTGAAAGAGCGAGCTTTCGAATTGACGACCCTGGTCCGTGATGATGACTTCAGGTACGCCATAGCGGGCAATCCAGGTGTCGTATAACTTGGCAGCTACCGTGGGAGCTGTCATCTCATGGAGAGGAACTGCCTCTGGCCATCAGGTTGCTCTATCGATCATCGTCAACAGGTATCTGTGTCCTTGGGATGGGGGTAATGGACCCACCAAGTCTATGTGTATTGTTTTGAACCGCTCCATTTGTTTGAAAGATTTGAGAGGCGACCGAGTATGTCTTCCTACTTTGGACTCTTGGCAATTCAGGCAACTGCGAGCCCATTTGTTGCAGTCGGACTTCATCCGAGGCCAAACAAATCTTGATGATACTAGTCCAGCAGTGCATCTTGGTCCAGGGTGTGATAGATTGTGCACACTACTGAATGCCAATTTGCGATACTTTGTCGGCAGGAATGGCCTATTCTTGCCTGTACTAATGTCGCATGTTAGTAAAACATTAGTACCAGGGATTTTCCTTTGTCTCAATTTGAGAGCTGTGTCATCGTTCGACAACAGTTCTTGCAATTCTGCATCCCTTAACTGTTCTTTAGCTATTTCAGCGTAAGGTAATTGAGACGGTGCCGAGATAGCTTCGATCCTACTGAGAGCATCAGCTGGAGTGTTGAGTTCTCCACTTATATACTGGATGTCTGTAGTCAATTGTCCTATGTAGTCCAATTGTCGAGCTCTTCTCGGGGAAGCTGGTTCTGTCTTTTGCGTGAAGGCATGTGTTAGGGGTTTATGATCTGTATACACAGTGAAACATCTACCCTCTAATTGGTGCCTGAAATGCTTCAACGCAGCGAATATTCCCAGTAACTCCCTGTCGTATGTGCTGTAGTTCTTCTCGGTTTTTGATAGCTTTCTGGAGAAGAAAGCGAGCGGTAACTTTTTGTCATTGTCCTTTTGGTACAGTGTTGCACCAATAGCAAAGTCGGACGCATCAGTTGCGACACATAACGGCAGACTTTCGTCTGGGTGAGCTAGTAGAGTTGCATTTGCCAGTGTTTCTTTTATGTTTTCGAAGGCTTTTTCAGCTTCTTCAGTCCAGTCGAGTGGAGTTTTATCTTTCTTCTTGTTTGTTTTTATCAATGCAAACAGCTTACTTTGTTCGGCTGCAGCATTTTTAATGCAACGTCTGTAGAAATTCACCATCCCCAAGAAGCGTCTGAGTTCTGCTACGTTGGAGGGTTTCGGGAATTTCAATATGGGCTCTACCTTGGTCTTCAGAGGGGAAATGCCTTCGGTCGAGACTTGATAGCCGAGAAAGTCAATCCTGGATTGTTTGTATAAACTTTTTCCAACATTGATAGTAAGTCCAGCAGCGTGTATACGTTGTATGATGGTTCTTACATTCTTCTCGTGCTGTTGCTCACCGCCTTCTGAGCAAATGCATATGTCATCCAAATATGCATAGGCAAACGGCAAATCCATAAACAGTCCATTGATGAATCTTTGGAAAGTTTGTGCAGAATTACGGAGTCCAAACGGCATTCGAAGGTATTCGAATAACCCAAAGGGGGTTATGACCGCTGTCTTTGGGATGTCCTGTTCGGCCATTGGAATTTGGTGGAATGCCCAGTTGATGTCAATTTTTGTGAACATCGTTTTACCCTTCATATTCGCGTTGAAGTCCATTATGTTTGGGACTGGATAGCGATCAGGAACTGTTTTGGCATTTAAGGCCCTGTAGTCTCCAACGATTCGCCACTCTCCACTGGCTTTTTTGGTCATGTGGATCGGGGAACTCCATGAACTTTTTGAGGGGCGGCATATGCCTTCTCCTATTATGCGATCATAGTATTCCCGTGCTGCTTTGAGTTTATCAGGCAGTAACCTGCGGGCTCTAGCATGGCAAGGCTGTCCTTTAGTTTCTATATAATGAATGGTATCATGTTTATAGGTCGGATGCCTGCGAATCGATGGTTGTGTAACTCCAGGATAGTCTGACAGAATCCGTAGGAATTGTTCGTCGACTTTCGTGCAACTGGATATATTGGTGTCCAGTTGGTACGCTAGCGTTTTGCCTTCCACCCATAGACCAGTATTGTTGTCTATGATTTTTCCGTTTTTGAGGTCGATGACCAGACCGTAGTGCGCGAGAAAATCTGCACCCAGGATCGGAGTTGGAACGTCCGCAATTGTGAAGGACCACGTCATGTCTCTTCGCAAACCGATGCTTACTTTGCTGGATTCTATTCCGTAAGCTGGAAGGTTTTGACCATTCACAGTTCGGAGGTAGTATTTCGGAGGAAATGCCTTTTGGTTTTTATCTACTGGCAAAATGGTCGAGTCTGCACCTGAGTCAATTAGGTAACGTCTCCTATTTGTCCTGTCCTTGATGAACAGGCAGCGTGAGTACTTTTTCGAGGGATCTTCGGCCGCATAGACGACCCCTCTTTCTAGTTTGACGACTTGTTGTATGATTTACCCCACCATTGGCATCTGTTGTTGCACTTGGTGGCCTCTGCGCCAAACCGATTATGAAAGAAGCAGGATTTATCGTCCCAGTTTTGAGACCGGGGTTTGGGGGACGATGTTCTTCTTGGGGGAGTTGGACTCTGACCCCTGGTAGAATTGCTCTTACGGTCTCTGGACCTGGATTTTCTATCGTTACTTCTATTGTTGCTCCTGCTTTTCGAGCGGTTGTTGTTTCTACCATTTCTTGGACTATTATTATTACTTTTCTTCTTAATTTCACTAGTCAGCTGAGCTATCTGGGCTCGAAGCTGAGCTAGTTCTCCGGTCTCTGTTGATACTGCACTGATCGAGGATGTTGATCTCGAATGTTCCAGTGCACTATCTGCACTCTTCGCTAGGAAGTCTAGGTCCTCGGAATTGTTGATTACCGTGGTACCTATGGCTGCCAGACACTGCACAACATGTTGGGGAAGTTGCTTGCAGAACTGGTTCCCAATAACTGACGGTGACACTATATTATCGGCCTTTTGTCTGAGTTTGGCCATGAAGGTGGAGGGTTTGTCGTCTCCAATCTTCATTCCGCCCATTACATCATCAATGATTTGGTTCTGAGTCTTACCAAACACATTTCTTATTTTCCTGCAGAACCAACTGTATTTATCTGCTTCCGCCGGAGGGCATTCCATGATATCTGGAATGCGGCGTATGATTTCTGCGGGCATGCCGCTGCAAATGTGTGAATATTTTTGGTCGTTTTGCAGATTCTCTGTCTTAGAACGACCCTCGAGGAGAGTTAACCATAATTCAACTTCATTGGGTAGGAACTCCGGAATCTCTATCCTCCGTCTTTGGATGGCAGGGTTCTGCAATGTTTGCAATTGCAACAGCTGTAACAGCTGTGCGAGTACTTCGGGGGTCAGCTGTGGCTGACCACTTCCACCTGCTCCTGGTTGGTTTGATGATGGGTTCGGGTTTGTGTTTCCGTTGGGCATCGTGTGCTGGACTTCTCTATTTGTGCTTTCTACGAAGAGTCTTCCAGACTCCGTGGGTTGTCGGTCTGGGGTCGAAGGGTCGGAGTCTTGGCTCAATTGACGACCACTTCTGAGTGTTCGAGCTGTTGTTTCGTTCGGGTTAACTACAGCTCCCAAATGCAAGGCTTCTGGCCTCCTGATCCGTTTTTGCTTCTCCGGAGTCTCAAAGACTTCAGAGTCTCTGGTCGAAGCTGGAGGAGTTGGCGGATGAGGGCAACTTTGTTCCTCCAGGTCTACTTGTCTTGGTTCCCTTCCGGCAAATATATTTGGAAGGGGGGGTGTAATTTCCCACTTTCAAAGTAAAGACCTCTGCTTCGACAGCCAAAGGTGTCTAGGTCTTGTAAAAATTATTTGTATTACAAGCGAGTAACTCGCCAGCGCACCGCGCCTCTTTTTAGTAATAGCGCAACGCGTCTCTAGACACCCACGACGTAGCCAAAAAATCACGTCGGGGTCACCACTGTGGAATACCTTGTCGTGAGAGATATTCACACTAGAAGGTCTTCAACAGTATTTTGCGTGTTCTGCCACTTCATACGAATAAGTATGGGAGAGCCAAATCCTCGGCGAACACTGGCGATTTTTGAGCCGGTTCTGAGAGTTTATATACCGAATTTGGCACACGCACACGGACACACATGCATACGTATGTATACGTAATTATGTCATACGTTGCGTCGTTTCCTGTCTCCGTTGAGATGATAAGAAACGACGCAGTGCGTTTGGTACCGAGTCGTGACATTACCGAGATCGTTATCAGGTAATTGATCTCGACTCGTATGATGTATCTTACCTGTACGTACGTACAGGTACGAACATACAAACGCATTTGTGTGTATTAGTTTAACGTCATAGAGACGATTATTGCCAGCCTTTGGGCGGCGACTGTCGTCGAGAGGTGCGAGCCCCTAAAACCTCATACGAGTAATGTCCCCACACTCACATTGAAGTTTTTTTTAAAATAAAATCTTGAAAATCGGAAAGTAAAAAATAATATACCTATACAATTGTATTATATATTTTAGGAATTTATACTCCCACTGACGAAAATTACTTGGGTATGCATGCGATCCGAATAATCGGCTGGGGTGAAGAAAATGACGTTAAATATTGGCACATTGCTAATTCGTGGGGAAGCGCTTGGGGTGAAAATGGATTGTTCAGAATGCTGCGTGGAGTAAATTGTTGCTGGATCGAATATAACGTTAACAGTGCTATGCCAGATATTTAGATCACTCCAGCTTAGCTTTACCTGCATCGTTTTACCCTTGCAGGAAAACTCATAGTATTTACTTTTTTAAACATTCTATCTAGGTAATTGAATTATTTTGCTCATAATAAAATAAAATTAAGCACCTACAGTATTAATATGTCTTGAGCAGCATCGACATTGAAAATAGCGGAGTACAACGGCTAAAATTGCGAAATGACATGAAATTGTTAAAATTCCGAATATTTCTACAACTTCGGTACCTACCTATGCAGTTTTACGAATATTCATAGTTATACTTGTGCATAGGTACACAAATTGGAGAAGATGTTCACAAAAAATTTGATACGCTTACAAATATTTCGTATATTTTAAACAAATTTTCAGTTGAAATATTTATGTAGTTGGGATGGACTTTCAAGGCTTCCCAAAAACCAATCCATCCTTCGTCTCTGCCAATGTTGGTTGCATTCGAGTGGCACAAAAAAACCTAAAAATCTAAGTAATATGATATGTTTTAATTCATTAAATTTATTTTAATAAATATTTTAAAACAAATTTATTTAATTGAATGTGATGAAATCAATAATTTTAACTTCGCTGACAGCATTTCGTATTATACTTCAAATATTTTCTGCAAATGTTCACTCTCACAACAAATTTTGGTTTCATCTCTTCATCGATCCGAAGGAAATAAGATAGGATAAAAACGAGTTTAAAAAAAAATATACTTTTATAATTTGAAGAAGAAAATAACGGCGAAAGAGAAAATAAAATTTCTCACTTTTTTTCTGATACAGAAACAAACAAAAATTGAAAAAAACAACTGATAAAAACGGATAGGTGTGTATGTGTGCGTGTGTCGCAACACGTGAAAGCAGCGCTGAAGTTGGTCATCCGATGTACTTCAACAAATTGAGTGAGTAGAATAAAACCGTATAAAAAATAGCAACAGTGGATTGCATTAAAAATTATTAATAGCAAACTTTTTCCATTTCGAGTTTACCACCTGCCAGCAGTAGATAAGGCAACGTAAGTTACACTATGTATGATAGATTGCATACTCTCGCGTCTACAGGTGCTGAGTAAAAGAGAATTTTTGTTTTTAGATCAACACAGCTACGCCAGCATCAAGCTGTACACTATTACTCCTTTCAACCTCACATATTCCTTTTTAATAACATTACCTAGCTGAAGTGATTCGATCCATTTTGTGGATTAATTAGTATGTCGGGGGAGTAGTCAGGAGAAGGGGTTGTAGCCGGTTGAAACTGTGGAGGATTTAAAGAGAAAGCCTTGGTAAAAAAGCTTGAAAAAGCCAATTTTAATTACAGGATGCTAGGTTACAACCGTACATTGGGATTTTAAAAATCCTTTCTAGAGGCGGAGATAGAATAAAATCTCTGGATGGGCCACTGAAGGCCTTGTTATTTTTTCCTCAAATGAAAATGAGTATTTAGAGACGGTGTTAGAGTGAGAGGCAGGGGGGCAGCGCGGCTTGCCGTCTGGGATGTTGGTAAGTTAGAATTTTCCACTCATGAGTTAGATAGTTGGCGAGTCGTGAAAGTTATTGACTGGTTTTTTTTTAGGCAATTGAAAATTTTGCAACAGTTGTCAATTTTGTCGTTAGCAAAATTAGCAATTATATCCGCTAGTTGGTAAATCATACCAGTTGATGATTTTTTTTAAAAGATTATTTGACAATTTTCAACTGTTGGAAATTTCAAAAATTTTAATTGGCAATTTTCATTTTTCTACCTCCTTTCGTAAAATAGCTTTTTGTTACGTCACTGAATTACGTTTTTCTGTGCAGTAAATATAGATTTCTAAATGTTTCCCGGCGTGTTTCACCAGGTTTTAAGAACCTTCCCTAGCTTTGGTCCTGATCCTCTATGGCAGACTGATGCAGAAAAGTCATTGAAAAGCCAAAGCAGCTATGTACTTACTCGAATGCTCGAGTCTTGTGATTTGTACCATTTTTTAGAAAATCTGAAGACTATAGTCTTCACCATTGGAAAATTCTGTGCGAAAACTAACGACGATGGCTCAAAAAAAGTGCATTCACCAATAAATTGTTTTCGAATTGACACAGTATTTTATAAATTACGATTATATATTTTTTTGATATTTACATCACATTAAAATTTCACACAAACTATACAATGAACAAATAATTAACAAATATATTACAAAATATTGAGCATTTTACGAGTGTCGTTTTTTCCTCAGTTTTTTTTTTTTTTGTCAATTATTTTAAATCATAAAAAATAAGTAATTATCGTAAGGCGAAGAAAATTATAACGAAATTAAATGCTTAAGATAATCAACATTTGATTTGAATTATACAAAAAGTAAATTATTTTATGTATAAAAAAAACTTACATGGGCATCAGTCGATAAAAATGTAATCTTCCGAGAGCAAAACGTAGCCATCTTGTGTGAAATAAAAAAGAGAGAAAATAACAACAACAAAAGAGCATAAAATAAAATAGTGTTTTTGTCAGGAAAACGAAAAGAGATTAAATAATTCTTTTAGACTTCATGATAATAAGTTTAAAGTAAATAGGTAGGTACAGTTGCACGTCGTATAAAAATGAAATTAATTGAATCAAATTTAAAATAAATTAAAAATAGGTACCAATGATGAAAACTTTGTGGCCATGATTACAAGCAACATACGCGATTTTTACTATCTTTTGTAAAAAAAAAAACAAAAAGAAACTGGCCAAAATACAGTACGTAAATAAGTTACTCATTTCACTTTTGTTTTTAACTTATCTCATCTATATTATTAATTAAAAATTAATATTGAAGTAAAAATAAATATTTTAGGAAATTTTCGACATTATTTTCCATTTCATCTCGGCGTAAGAAATGATTTTATCACACACTTGCGAAGTCTGGTCTTCTCTCGAAATAATA
Source organism: Ericerus pela (assembly GCA_011428145.1). Classification (NCBI taxonomy): domain Eukaryota; kingdom Metazoa; phylum Arthropoda; class Insecta; order Hemiptera; family Coccidae; genus Ericerus; species Ericerus pela. The sequence goes on along the minus strand of WOFM01001607.1, from coordinate 413,778 downwards.
AGTCGTCTTTTATCTTTTCCATATTTTTTTTTTTAATTTTGTTTATTTTTCATTTTTTTTTGTCTTTTGATTTAAAAAAAAAAAAAAAAATGTTTTTGGCATAAATCAGTCGATATTCCATTTTATTGGAGTTTCTTCTTGCCCGCTAATTGTTCCAGCTTTCTCCTCCTCCTGTACGCCTGCTGGTAGAAGTCGAAGAACAGGCCAAAGAATATCGTTGAATGGACCAGCAGTAACGCTGCAACTAATTTTGGATATCCACAGTCGAATATTAACACCTGAGCTGAATGAATAAAAACTAACATAAACTGGAGCTGAAAAAATCAAAGAAGAAAAAATTAAAAATATGGCATTCGGGTTATAATCTTATTATAGTTGATGTAAGTTTATAAGAAAGGAAAAATAACTCAGAGCTAAGAAAATATATATTTAACATATTTTTTGTGGAAGTAACTCCTACAAAATGTTCCATAAAGTTGCAGATTTTGAGTATGATTTTGATATTATAAATAAGTAAAGTAAAAATATGCTTTTGTCTGCTGTTTAAAACTTTTCCGACCAAAGTCCCATGTCCAAATCTCTAAAATGAGTTAAAAAAAAAACCCTGCCACTGTGATAATTTGTGCACGACGACACGATTATATAGAAAAGAGAAGAAACTTGAATAATTGAAAAAAAAAAACACCTTGATAGGACAAGTGTCTGTGATTAGACGAAGAGGATGTTAGAGAAATTAAACGAGACCAGAGTAATAAGACTCCTGCCTGTTTTAGAACTTTTTTTCTCGAATTTGGGTCATCTACTTTCAAAGATACAACATTAAAATAAATCAATACCGAAAAACAAAATTATAAAAAAATTAATTCTGTAAAAACAAGAATTTGAACACTGATTGACAGACTGGTACCACCTGCCTTATAGCAAGGGGCCACTGTGGAACTATCCAAATCTTTGTTTTAAACGATAGTAATAGAACATAACCGTAAAATATTTATAATAATACAAATAAAAATATATTCGTCTGAACATAGACCCTTCTTTGATACGTCATAACCTGTGATTACTGATAGCAACCAAACTCGATTTTAGTGACATTTTATACGTTAGTACAAGGAACCAGTGATGGGGATGTAGAATTGAATTCTATATCTACATGCATATTTTACGTGTAAAGTATGTAAAGAAGAATATACAATTTTAGGCAAAATATGTGGAATATGTAGAAAATAATACTGATAAGGAGACAAAATACTGATAACAATGATAAGGAAACAAAGTACTGATAACATTGATAAGAATTATCAATTTGTTTATATTCTACTAGTTTTCTACATATTCTACATAATTATTCTACATATTCTACATCATAAATGTAGAATATCGAATTCTACATGTAGAATACTAAACCTGACAAGAACTACATCATATTGTTTTGCTTTAATGACTGCAGTAAAAGCAAATAAAAAAAGAAGGTATGTTTTTTGTTAAATTTTAAGCTACTTTAGGCAGAAAAATTGAGTGGACTTGAAAAAAACCGATAAAAATCTGATAAGAGAAAAATTAATGCTTTTAAAATTTCTCCAGCAAGATCCAGGGGCTGGAATTATTGAGGAGAATGATTTTTTCCTATATTATGGAGGCGTAGGCCTAATATGTCAATTCCATCTAATTTTATGAGAATCCATTTTAATTAGTGTTGACATCAATAATTCCAGTCCATTTAACCAGGAGAAATTTTAAAGTGTTATTTGACTCTTTTTAGCTCATTGTTTTACTGGTTTTCCAAAAGTTGGTTCCATTTTCAAAAACCTTTTTTTATTTAATGTTTTTTTTTGTTTCATTTAACTTATTCGTATATTCATCATTTTGGCTTCGAGTTAAACAGTTTAAATTTAATATAACTCAAAAACTGTCTCATTGGTTCGAGAAATAAAAAAATACATGAGTGCTGCTGTGGTTATACTCACAAGGGTGCCATTTATGAACTATCTATATGAACTATAAAGAAATTATGACTATAAAAAAGTATTTATGAGTTTTCTGTATAAATGAAACCCAAACGCATGCACAGAAGTTGACCGTTTGTTGATAAGAAGCAATTTTTTATTATAAATATAAAAATCCACAGTAAAAATCACAAACACTAACATTCCCAACTCTTTATAGCGCTTATTGACTTATACAGACACCTCTGGACATGGCCATGTGTATCAATAAAGTAGTGATAAGCAAATATAGCCCTTATATCTGCTTTATAGACATAGGTGTAAAGCTTATAGACAGTTCGTAAGTGGCCTCGATGAATGATATATAAACGAATAAGGCAAAATTAAGTGATGTTATAAAACCAGTATTGTTATTTCTTATTAGTGAAATTCATTCTTCATGTATTTCAATGGACATTGTTACACCTACTAAGATAAAGTAAACAACTTTGGGTGGACTTATGATGAAGTAACTCACCGGTACAACTCACACCATGCATCTTGGGAGTGATGTGGTTGTCTGCTTGCGCAGTATTACCACACATACACACAACCACATAATGTACACACTCAGAGAAACATCAGTGAGATGTATAACCTAATGGTCTGACACTTGAAATCTTGCCTAGCCCGGTGGAGAAGTAGGATGCAAACACAGAGTACTAAATATAATAGAGGACACATGCCCATCTAAGTGCTGCTACACAAAATGTCACCACTTTTGATGAGCTGTCCCCATCCTTTCTGTACCAAACTCAAATTTGTTCGCCCGTATTTGGGCCCATTAACAATGATAAAAATTTTCTTATTTCAAATAATCGGATTAAATGAACGAATAAATATAACCGATTATTCTGAAACCACATCAAACCCTATTTCGTAGATTAAAATGAGAGGAAAATTGTATGAATCCTCTAGAGTAGGAATACTTTGTCCCAAAAGCGTACCATTTTTCGCTTCGTATGCGTCCTTTATTATATGTATGCAATACTCTATGGATGTAACTGCCGGTTAGGTTACATGTGATAGAGTTCGCTACGTTTCACCTCACACGTTTTACATTTATATATTAAGTATAATTTTTAAAAAATTGATTTTTAACGTATTATTATGAGTCTGAGAAGGACGATGACCAAATAAGTAATCAAATGTTAGAAGCAAAATATCAAATTCAGATAAGTAATTTAAATCAACTTCAAATAAAAAAAAAAAAAAAATGAGCGTGAGTAGGAGAAGGAGGAAGTTTTCAATTTGATCGTATAATTCTGCAATTTTATGTTGTTTTTTTTTATTTTTGTTTCAACACAACTTTTCAGCCTGGCATCGATTTATATGAAATTTCTTTTAAATGATAAAAGGTGATCCCATGGTAGTCCTACATTGTTAAGCCTTCATATAAGGGTACTATAATGATGACATTCGCCAGTTTTAATCCAAAAGTTTTCTGAGCATCATTCATTTTGTCAGTTGGTCTATCGCAAGTCGATTCAAGTAAATATCGCAGTCTTTTAAAATTTGGAAAATCGTGTCATAAATTGGGTTACGTTTTGATTCATAGCCTTGAAGCTGGTATTTATTATTAATTTGAAAAATCTATTGTTTCAGAAGTGTAACAGAAGTAGGTGGTGATTCGCGAGTCGCAAGCAAATTTCATAACCACGACTTAGGCGAAACGGCTTCTCTAGAACGACCTCCCCCCCCAAAAAAGTGTACCAGGTACTAACCTCGAGAAGTTCGAATAAAAGTATCTTTATGGTAATGTAGAATGCCTTGTTAAAAACGAATAGGCAACACATTTTGCAAACAAATTGATATTTTGAAGCGAGTAGGTAGGCAATAAAAAAACGAAATAGCGAAAGTTATAAAAAAATCTGTTTTTATGTTTCGTGTTATTTTTATACCATTGGTTTTGTTATTTAGGTTAGATTTGGGACGTGGGGAGCTACAAGATAGGATTATTTTACCAAAATCAAAAATTTTGAACTGTATTGCTGTATCACAGGTTAACTCTTTCTTAGAACTTTAACAATGGCAATTAATTTGTCCTGACTGTAGTTAAAATTCTATAGGTACATTTTCGACTATAAATAAAGATAATGGTGTTCAAATGAGAACTATTTTTGTAGTTTTATAATATTTTGGAAAGTAAAAGTGAAACTGAGAGGATGGATTTTTATTTTTTATCAAATAGCTGTACAATTGCTTAGGAAGAGCAGTGAGACGTAACATTGAAAAGAAAGTTACAAATTTGCGAAATTTAAAATGTTTACCGATTGTCTTATCTTTTGGTATCTATCAGTGGTGCGAAATATTGATATTTTTTCGTATTGATACGTAGGTATCTCTATTTTTACCATACCTAATTTCCCAATGATAAATGATTGATACAATGAGAATTCGACTATTCATCCATCGTTAGAAAATAAAATCTTTAAGATACGTCGAAATAAAACTTACAAACCCTGGGAGAGTTGTGTTGAAATAGGTGCTTCAGTCTCACTGTGACCTCGAAATTTTGGCGGTAAAACGTCAGAAAATAGGGATAAACGTATTAATACTACGCGGAAAATATCGATAGTATCTGTATCCGGAAGATATATTTGAGATGTGAGTGGGGGAGGGGGATGGTTCGGATTTTGTGGACGGTGGTCTAGAAGCATTCATTTTTGAATCACATAACGAAGCTCCACCTCAAATAGAACCGATCAGAATGTACCACCATTTTGGGTTACGTGACTTTTCAAATTGCAAAGTCCAGCACCTAACCACTACGCCATCCAAACCACACTCGGAAATATTCAAAAATACACTTCGTACCAATAAGTACGTTAATTACTTAACTATGGTCTCATTGCCACCTGATGAAAATCTACATTGTACCGACGTTAAACTTTTTTTGCGAGAACCATAAGCTATTAATTAATTTGTATTTTAATAATATATTCAACAAATTTTTCTCGCTTATTCTAATATTTGGAAAAAGGGATCAAAGTCTATAGCGATGTAAAATCTGATCAGGCCTATTGTGATACCTACAGTTTAAATTATAATAGCCTATGCCTAACAAATTCCTATATAATTGACGAATGAGTCGCTAATGGTATCCACAAGGTGTTTGTGTAGAAATATTGGACAACCATAGAAGGTAGTGGTGTCAAACGACAGGTACTTTTTAATCGATTATTAATAATCGACAAACGAGCACTTTGACGAGTCAAACTTCTATACTGTCGACTGAAACTACTCAAATGAACTAGGTTGCTCACCAGTTACATCTCACTTGCCATGTGATAAAATGAGAGGAAGGTGGGGATAAACTATTATTTGGACAGAGGTCGAATGGCCGTTGAGACAGGGAGACAATTGGAAATTCTTCGTGGGCCAAATCTGGCCTTCATAATAAATGAGAATTACATTCAATCGAACTGGAGATATTTTCAAACGGTTATTTTTGACCATTTTGCTTGCAAACGGCGTATTAAAATTGACCTTGCCGAAGAGTTAGGAGTGGGGATGATGAATATTATCCGTTTTGTGAAAAAAGAAAACGATTTTCACCGTTTTCCCACTTTCATCCAATTTTTTTTGACGTAGTATGTAATTACGTGTCTATTGGTTCAGCAGTTTGCGAGAAAATTTAAGAACAAAAATTTCTCGGAAAAGTGGTTTTTCCAGGATTGTGAGAAAACTATAAGAGAGATGGGGCTGAAATTTTCACAATACATCATTCTGATATAACGTGCAAGTTTAACAGAGGTTTTGTGCTTATTAGTTCCGTAGTTTTCAAGAAAACTGTAAGACAAAAGTGCTGGAGAAGTGGTTTTTTTCACGATTTTGAAGAAACTACAAACGAAATAGGGCTGAAATTTTCATGAAATGTAGTTCTTACGTTAGAACAGGTATGATAGGAGGTTAGTGCCTATTGATTTAGTAGTTTCTGAGAAAAATGCAAAACAACAAAAAATTGCTGGAGAAATGCTAGTACACGCCTGTGTTGCTTGAAATACATTTCCCATGTTTTTCGCCAGAAAGGGTTATTTTATATACTTTTCTTCGAACTGGAACAATGAAATTTCGTGAGATCAATATGTTTGTTAGATATCGATAACTATCGATGGTTGTTTGTAATTTTCTCACCCATTTGAAATTCAATATTGTCTGTTAAATTGTAGGTGTAAATTTGCAAACTGGGTTTTCCAGCGAAGTGTTGCTGCGCTAGCCTGTTTTTTTTTTCTTTCTTTTGTTTCAGTCAATTACGTGAGAAATTAAAAAAAACAATACTCCGCTTAAAGTACCAAAAAAGTACCTCGCTTTTTGCCAAGCCTCAAAGACCTATTTGTTGGCTACAACAGTATTGCGGAACTTGCCAAAATAATTATCGACGAATTGGACTGAAAAAATTTGCATTTGTACCACGAATAACCATCGAATGAGGGGAGGCTGTTGGAGGAGATGTCGAAATAGGGTATTCTCCCGCCATTATACGAAGTGGTGCGACAGCTCACGGTACGTAATGAAACCTTTCATCGGAATTGTTACTTTTACAAAATGTTACAGTACAGCAGTGTTAAGTGTCTGGCTGGACCAGAAGCTAACCTAATATATTATTTACGATTGTTTTTGCCAGTCCAGAGAATATAAATATACTATACGTATACGTATACGTATACTACGTGTAAGTGATACCTTTGTTTTTGCAATAGCGTAGACGCAGGTAGGCAGGATTTGGTAAATTTATAACAGGCGAAATTATGACCTAGCTAGTGAAAGGTGTATAATGAATGGTAGGAATTGAAACGAGACGTTCGCGCACTGCAATCTCGTTAAATTTTTCAACCGTGTACTTTCTTATGTAATGTAACGGTCGTGTGCGGCGGCGGCGGCGGCGGCGGCGGCGGCGGCGGCAACGGCGGCAGTGGTGGTGACTTGGTCTTGGTACGTCGTCGTCGAAAGAAGAGCAAATTGTAATAATGGCAATGGGACGTGGTTTTCTGGTCAGTGTCGTCTACAAAGTGGCACATTAGACAAAGAAAGAAAGAGAGAGAGAGAGAGAGAGAGAGATAGAATGAAGGAGAAGAAGAGAAAGAGTACCTATACAATATTCGTGTCATCGAGTTGTTCACCAAGCTTTAGCAATATAGCGTTCGAATTAGAGGAAATGACGTGGTACCGATTTCGCTAGTCTCTCTCTGTTTTTGTTTTTTGTTTTTTTTTTTTTTTTCATTGTGTTAGGGATTGTAATCCCGAAAAATGGCACCCCGCAAGCAAATACGCGCTTTCAGATCGCATTGCAGCGTTGCCATATTTTTATCTATGGTCGAACTGTCGAAGGTTAGGTAAGGTGTAGGGCCGTAGCTCTAGGGAGGCATAGGGGGACAGCTTGCCCCTGTAACGAACGTAGTCGAACAAATTCGTTCGCTCGAATTTAATTTAATTTTCCATAAAAATCATCATATTCCATTGAGTCTTCTTCAACATCGGTAATTTATGGCGAATATTCGATGTACAATTTTACCCGAATGTTCACAATGGTCTTTGACCTAATTAAAACGTACAAATACTTTTTCTTAACCGACAACCCCACTGGGCTATATTTTCCGTATGAAAAATTATGTACGATGAATCTCCCTCATATCTAAAACAATGTCCAATCACGACGGACTTAATCTTACTAATTAGTGTATGATACCGTGAATTAAGGGTGTGTAAACTCGCATATACATACCATTAGTAAGAGTCAATACTTAAATTGTAATTGTACTGTGTTAAAACTGGATTATTATATTGTGTGTTTAACAATTTGTGTTTGAAGAAAGTCTTCTATCAAACAAAGTTAAGGTCCATCATATGAGTGTGGCCAATAAAGAACGTTAATTAATGAACAAAATATTATTTTAGTGTTAATTTCTAAGTTATTTATTTGTGATTTATCGGCCGTAAATTCTTGGAGGATGAGTGAATGTCGAAAAAGGATACAATTCAAATAATCTATCACTTTTTCTTTGGCGTTATAGTTGGCTCCGCCAGTAATTTGACATTGTCCGAAAAGTAGAAATATGTGAAGCTGGTTGGAAAATTTGTGATTTTGTAGTATTTTTGACAAGAAAAACAAAAAACTGAGTAAATCCAAAAAGGCTACGGAGGAGAAGCAATATGCTGTACGCCATACGGTTGTTTTTCTCGATGGAGTTAGGAATTTTTGTAGTCAGTTGGAAAATTTTGAAATTTAGCACCCTTAAAAATTTTGGCTCGCTACAGCTCCGGTAAGGTGGTTCAAAAAAAGAAGAATTAGCATTTTATGAAAGGTCCTTTTATTCGCGGATTTGGGTGAGGAATCGGAGTTGTGATTCGGCTGTGTACTTCGTGATGGATTTGTTTGTCAGGTTCTTTTTCCGTTCGTGAAGACGTAAAATAAATTACTCCTTTATATAAAAAAGAAAACAAGTCCACCTCATCGAACCTCGCACCACATATAAGAGCATAAAACAAGTGCGCTTTTAATTAAAAATAAATATTATTTAGTCTGAGAATCAAAAATGGCCTCTCCAGCACTAGCAGTTCAAAAGCCTGCAGATGAAATGACAGGGCTACAGAAAACAATGGAAAAAGTTTCTTCAACTAATGGAAACTAAATTAGGGGAGAGCTCATGGGAAGCATAATATTTCTATGCATCAGTTCCACTTGGATAGTTTTTAAAGAAAATCATCAGCTCCTGATTGATTCTCGACAAACTCATCCAGGAAAATGAAGAAAAAGAAAAGGAAGGTTGCAAAAATTCATATTTGAGTCAAGTAGGTGGGTCGATCATGTTTTTTCAAGTTGAAGATACTGATACAAGATCAATAAAAAGCTTAGGGTATTTAAGTTGGACCCAAGATCATGGATGGTGTTAGAGTTTATCTAAAATTTTGGATATTGAAAGACCACTTATTGTCGCTTTTCTTTAAAAACCTTGTAAGTCGGATTTTTGTGATTTTCATATTTAAGAGGTTTTTAAGGAAAATAAAATCAACAATTTGAATTCTAAAAACCCCGTAAGTCTACTATCATTATTCGCACTCCTAGAGGCAATTTAAAAAACACCGAAGTCCGACTTACGAGGTATTTAAGGAAAAATTTATATAAGCTGCCGATTTATGAGGTTTTTATTAAAAAAGAGCCGACTCACGAGGTTTTTGACTATAACAAAAGAGTGAAAGAAAACAAATTATAATTTATGTTCCTCCGATTTCCCTTCACTTCTACAATATGACGTTAATTATTATGGCCTCTCTAGCTCTAGCAGCTCAAAAACCTGCAGATGAAATGACAGGGCTACAGAAAACAATGGAAAAAGTTTCTTCAACTAATGGAAACTAAATTAGGGGAGAGCTCATGGGAAGCATAATATTTCTATGCATCAGTTCCATTGCAAATTGTTCAAACCCCGCTAAAAAGTAATTGATAAATCAAATCATTTCCAAACTGAAGACGTATTTACTACCAACCATAGGAATGACAGAAACATTCATAAAAGAAAACAGTTAGCATTTTTGCTGAATTCTCATACTTGTTAAGCAACAATGACAAGTGTTCACATACAATGCGTGCTTTTCCTAAATCAATATTTTCTTTCTTTATTTCTAATTGAGGGGAAATTTCCCTCACCTCCTCCATATAGGGCTTGGCCCTGCATTGACAGATGGGTCGCGGACCAAAGTCTGTGATCCAAATTATTAGTGCATTGCACTTTAAACAAAATACGTCGTCTGTATGCACTCATACAGACAACACATCTCTACATTTGCCTACAAATGGCAAATGAGAAAGGCAAGTTTGTAATTAGTACGTACTCGCTGATACAGTGTGTGTTGTGGTCTGTATATGGTACTACAATGCCTGTGAATGGTTGACTTCAGCACTCAGTACACTTTGTGCACAGTTAAACATTAAACCGGCTGGCTACCAGTACTGAGATACAATTTGGTTGCCCTACACACATATTTTGATTTGGTCCCTTGAACCTTGTGTAGGTACAGGTTACCTACACCCAACAGCTACACTAATATTTTTCGATTGATTATTATATGAAGAGATACTTGTGTTATTATATGGAGAAAAAAATAAGACGTGTACATACCACTCAAAATGGAGATAATACAGGTGAATTCTTAGATTGTTACTATTTTTTAAGACATGATTTCCAATTAACTGCTGTAATAAACTTGGAATAAGCATGAGAATTAGGAAGACTTCGCTGAGTGGCTCGATCTAATATCCTATCTCTAGACCGGCGCCACACAATGGGGAGTGGAGGTGTAACATTCTCCTTTGGCCTAAGCTATAAATGGTAAAAATTGACCAACCTACTGTAGTAAAAATTAAAAGAAGTGATGACATTTTTTCTATGCATGAGTATCTTTGATTTTAGCAATGACTACATATTATGAAATTTTTAGCTGAGTTGGTTAGGTTCTAAGCCTCGTTGTCGTGTTTTCGTGTGGTTGTGTGCGTGACAATACTGCACGTTTTTAATCTACATTCCATTTCAATTTAAGTGGAACAAATTTCAATTTTGATGAAAAAAAACTTTCCTCTTTAACTTGGTGATTCCTCGGCCCCTAAATAAACTAAAGAGTATTGCTGAAATGAAGAGAAAATTTGCATAAATTTATTATTCAAATAATTTTATAAAACGAAAAAAAAAACAAAAAAAAACCGGAAAATTAAATCATTCCTCAGCCGTTATCTAAGTTAGAAAGTTGGAGCTGGTAATGCTAGAAAGTGGAGAAAATTTATTGTAATTTATTTTCCGTATAATGTTTCGATCGTCCTTGGAGGTTTGAAAATAAACGAAGCTAAAAAACACAAATTAGTAAAAAAATTTCCTTTTTTGTATTTTTTAGAAATTTTTATGTTTAGCCTAGCCACAGCAGCGTTAGAATTATTTTGGTGGGAGGTTTTTAAATAACAGAATTTTTTTATTCAGATTTTCTTATCATGAAAATTGCGATTTGTTTCGGGCATATTGTGAAAAATGATCGATCACAACCCACCTTCAAGATGACACTGAGTGATTTAGGACTTTCAAAAAGGAAAAGAATTATCTATAAAATGGAATAATAGAACAACGAGTACTAAGTGAAGAACTTGGAATAGTGAGGAGGGGATTAGAAACAGTAAGTTGAATATTTACTATTAATCTTCCTCGAGATAATTTGTAATGTGGATAATTTATTTTGGTACATAGCTCAATTAATAAGGAAGAAACGAAAATTATATAAAGTCATAGCTCTCAGTAAAACATGAAAAATATCCTTGGAAATGATTTTCCTCAAATTAATGTAAGTATTAGAACTTATTGAAACCAAATTTTTTATGATTTCAATTCCTTTCATTGTATAGTTTTTATGTAAAATATTTTTTTCAACATGTTAAAAAAATTTTCGATTCGAGATGAAGGAAAACCTTCTTACCCTCTTTTGAATTCTAGAAAAATCGAATTTAAAGCATTTTCTTCAATACCTCCATGACTCCTGTTATTTTTTCTGCATTTCAGTAAGGATCATTGTTTCTTGAAAATACGTAACGTGTGGAATATTTACTAACTGAATTTTTCAATTGAATCTAAAATTTTGACATGTCTACCTAAATATTTTGATTTTCTTTTTCACCTCTTCTCGTAGTAATTAAATTAAATGGATGGTATTCATTGACCATAACGACAGATCCTAAGTTATATATTATAAAATTTTTGACAGAGAAAAACGAATTTCGTAGTTCATTATATAAAAAACAACCATACTGAGGCTACGATGGTCAGCATTTTTATTGAATTTAAAAAACTAATTTCCTCGCAAGACTAGTAAAATAAGTATTGAAAGAGAAGTAAAAATTTACCAATTGTAGACTAGTTAAGTGTTTTTTCCACCATAGGTATTTCTGGTACTGAGGTCCCATAGCGGAAATCATGTAGTAGCTATACATTATGACGTGGACCATGTTATTCACTAAATTAGAAAACGTACCGTGTCCACCTGCAAAAAAAAAAATAAAAAAAATACGATATAATAAATTAATAGGTACTTACATTGTAACTTATATTATTAATAAATTGAAAAATAAACCTTGGTGCAACAACAAACGCTTCAAAATTCCAACAAGTATTACTGGAGGTCTGAGGAGTTTTGCGAGTTTTACACGTTGTTTAGATACCTACTGCTTATACTGCACCACACTGCACTTGTGGATTATTTTACAAGAATTCCACAGTTTTGGGCATCAGCTATTGTTTACAAAATGTTCACTCAGGGATGCAGATGCCAACTGTATGATGACCAGCACCATTGCAATACCGTTTCTAATTTAATACCAACACCAAATGAACGATTTGGCTTCATTTTTAAGGGGGAGTGTAGTGGTGAGGATTTAGTTTTACACCCAAGCGTGGCAAGATCAAATCCTATCAGTGCCCCATGTCAAAACCCAAAAAGTAGTGTATCGATGGACATAATATCTACCAAACCAATGTATCTGATTAACTAATCTAGAGGGTGGTTTGTACCGACCATAGACATGACAAAATCAGTTTCTCCAATCTTGCACAGCCCTTTTATCGCTACCTTTTATCGCCAGTTCAACATATGATATTCTATCCTTCGTCCTTAAGGAATGTGGGCTACCTTAAATTGGCTGCTATAAGTTTTGTTCAGGGATCGTTTTCAGTTGGTTGATTTCAAGACTCATTCGGTACCTACTTTTACTTTTCATTTTAGAAACTGATATCGGTGCTGTGTTAGTATAAACACACTCCTTTCTCAGGAGGACTTCATTTTATATCGTTTGTAATTGTGTATTTTGGGGGAATTCGTCTATCTGCATATACAGATAGTCAATTGTTTCTACTTCTGCGGAAAATTCCACTTGCCAAATGTGGCATGACCATTTCCTAATAAATTGTATGAGGATACGCCACCTTCCTTTGTTTACCTCAGCAATTCTTCTGTGCCTCGAATCCTGACTGCTTGTATGCACTATGCAGTACCTTAATAGACAGACTAAATATTCTTTAAAAAGAACAAAAGTGTTAATTATACCCATAAGCTGTAAAGTCTGGATAAAGTTTTGTTAAGAGTGCGAACTCAGTTCGTCCTTAAAGTTTTAAAGTAGCCTCTTCAGAGAGCTACCCATAGTAATAGGGGGTCCAATAAAGCAGTCGACCTGTAAAAGGGTCGTCGGTTGATCATTGTCTAGATATTATGTTAGACCACTGCGATGATTGGTTTTGTTGGAAGTTTCTGATTGAAAGACTGGTCCCATAACATGACGCAAGTTGGCGCCAGATGCACGTCTCGAAAATTTTCATTATGACAAAAGTCAATTCCGATCGGGTGAATACAACGGATTGGTCGACAACATAAAAACACAGTCTTACCTGCAATGAATTTAACGCAAATCCACGTCTCAATCGGCGTTAACGAATGATGGTACAAATGAAGCAAACTGATTTGATTATCTTTCTTTCGTAGGACGAAAAATAGCTGCAAAATAAAGAGACGTGAGTTAACCGTTTGCTAAAAGTTTTCTTTATTCGGGTGAAAATGGTTGACAAACAGCGAAAAATTTGCATACATGCTGTGGTCTTTGCTCCATACCTTATTCGTTACTGTACAATCGTAATATAGAAGTAACTGTATGTAAATACGTATTACCTTCGTAAGTATTTGATTTATCAGTCTACGGATGCATATTCTTACTTGACTGCAGAAAATACGATTTTACTCTGAACTCAAAATCAATAAATTAGACAAGAAAATACACGCGCAGATTTTTATTTGGGTGAGCTACGTGGGTAAGAAGGTTTTTGTTTTAAATTTTATTGAGCCTCAATTTTTTTGTATCTAGAAGAAAAAGTTCGCCGAAGTAATTGGGAAGAATGATTTACATGTCGTAGCCAATCGAAAAAGCCTGACGGTTTTGCAGCAAGTGCCTAAATAATGGTAGCTAAATAAGTTAAACGATCAGAAAATAAAGAAAACAAAAAAAAAAAAAAGAAGTGATATGGTTAGACGTGTAAAAACATGTTTCGTGTTTCATCGCTAAACATTTTTGTTGAAGTAAACACAAGTAGGACATTATTAAAAGAAGAAATGAACAGACGAAGTTGGTCAGTTTTGAGTTAAGAAAAATTTAGATAAAAAACTGATCTTGGGTAATTCATACATTTTAAATGCTCTCTTCAGTCCAAGCATTTCGTGAATTAAAAATTTATGACCGTTCGTCGGGACTAAGGCTGTAAAAAATACGTGAAAACATATTTTTTTCCATCCATTAAAATCAAAATTTGAATATTTTACTTTATATTTCAAGTCCTCCCAAGCCTAAACACAAAATTTGAAAAAGCATATTTTAGCGTATTTTGTTATAAATGCATAAATTTGTATATTTTCCTATAAACCCATACTTTATCTCATATTTTTTCCAAAAAAATCGCATATATTTGAATATTTCCGAATAAACACATATTTTGCCATATTTTGATGAAAAAGTAGGTGTTGGTATAAAATTTTGTTCTTTTATGCGTTTATTGCAGCGGAAAACTAAAAATAGTACTGTGTTTACAATACAACATAAACTCTCAATGAATTTGAGGAGATATCTGTAATGAAATATTTCTGAATTAGTAATATTCACTTTCTGCTAACAAGTTCGTGTTTTTTTTTTTTTTTTCTTTCTTTCGTAAGGATGTAAATAACTCTATTGTAAAGGGAGTTGTCTCTTCTGACAACCCCAAAAGAATAAAAAAATCACAAAAACTCAGAAAAATACTCATACACCTTTGTTTTTTTATATGATCTATGCGTTTAATATAAGAAATAAATTAATGAAAACCTTTGAGGATATTATTAACAGGTAATTTACATACTAGATTGTTAGAGATTTAAATATCTTTGTATTGTTTTTTTTAAAAAAATAACTTTTTTGGTTCAACTTTTTAAAATTTATAAATGTATATTTTTTAAAGCCTCAGTCTTGTCATAAACTTGTCAAAATGTAACTATAATTTGAAATTTAGCTGAATATTGTAGGTCTAAACGAAGAACTATTCTCAGTTTTTCATCATTCAGTCCACTGTTCTTCGTGGTTGATTCTTTCGAGTATATTTTATTGTAATGGACTATCAAAGTTTATTTTATATGAGCAGAATGCTTCGATTTTAATGTAAGTACCATACGCTCTAGTTTTCGAATCCTTAACCAACTGCATGGTTCTGTTTCACTTCGTTTCATTTCAAAGTATAGGTATAACAAGATTTAAGATTTAAAATCTTAAGAGAAGTCGTGGATAAGTAAACATGGTGGTAAATACGGAAAGTGACAGATCGAAGCATTGGTCCAACTCGGTTGACCTATTATTTTTCGAGTTTTTCGTAGGTCATTCGATAATATCGTGACAGACGAAAAATACAGCTCACTTTGAATTTATTATTTTCAGCTCATTCAAAACTGAATGAAGTGTCGGGGAACTTAATGTGAGTGCAATGTGTACAAAATCGATGATTCCTGGAAACAGTTAATCATTATTTAACCCACTATACAACTGGAAGGATTCAGTTATTCAGGGCTGCAGCAAGCCAAAATTTTTGTCGGAGCTAAATTACAAAATTTTCCTACTGACTACGAAAATTTATGACTCAATCGTAAAAAAAAATTATATGACGTACAATGTGTTGGTTTTTCTGTAGCCTATAATTTTATTTGTTTCTCAAAAACTCTACGGATTCGTAAATTTTCCAATTTTTCAGCCAATTTTAAATTATTGGGATGAAAACTACCCCTATTGACAGCCTATAGCTACGGTCTTCTAGTTATTTCGGTTATCGTCTCAAGAGATACAGAAATCAAAATAAACTATCGGTCAGATGGGTGAATGAGGACAGTGTACACAATTGGAAGTTAGTTCGATTCGTTATGTGGAAAACCCTTCTTCTCTGTTCGTCTTTATTCTTCTCTATACACAATAAAACTTATTGAAGTTTATTTGTGATAAGTTATTTTACACAAAATGAAAAGTGAACATGTAATTCTCCAAGAGCTTCTGCCAGCCAGATTTCTTCTTTTCTTCCTTTCCGATGACGAATTTATTTTCTACCAAAAATTGAGGTCGATTTTGAATAATTAGGTATATTCCAGAAGAACAAGGATTTTTCATTTAATGGAATTATTTACAGATGGTGTCGCTCGGAAAATTAGTTTTCCCCCTTGCGAAAATTTTTTAGTTTTGCTCATTAGGTGAACCCTCGAAGGGCAGAACATTTTGTTAGAGGAAAAATCTTGTTCCACCCCCTCCCGTCTTTACAGTTACAAGCTTGAGTCATCATTTCGTTAGCTATACCAACCCATTTTCTTAATTAAGTATGCATTTAAATGAAAGAAGAAGTTCAGTTCCATATCGAGTTATTCGTATTTTATAATTCAGGAATGAAAAAATATTTTTGAAAACAAGAAATGCGAATACTCTCAGTTGATCATAAAATATGTTATAACCTGGTTCACCAGGGAAAAACAATTGGTCTTTTCGAATCGGAATCGACACAGAAAGAATTAGAAGATTTTTAAGAATCCTATTTTTTGGTCTCGACGCTGCCAATGACCTTAATCTTTTGTCTATTTGTTTTATGGACATTCAATGGTCGAACAATTAGATTTGGATTTATTCGCTACTTCTACATCCGCGTAAGTGAAATAATCATTCGAATATTTACATTCAACGTGCTTTATATTTTATACGTATTTCTGTTTTCTTAATACGTAGGCATATTTCCACATGATTTTCTTTAATTAAAATATTGTTTTGCCGCATTTTTCAGACAAATATTGGGAAACTCTATAATGTTTGGATACCGAATCAATACTAACCGTATCAGCAAATTCTGTCAGCTTCGAAATATAGTACCACCAACATAGGTTTGCCATCTGTAAAATGATAATGATAAAATCAATGTTTAATCAGTTAAACTACAAAATTTTCCCCAAAATTATAGCGTTATTCAATAGACTATGTATAATTATATAAAAATGGAAAATCGGTTTTATGTGTGTGTGTATTTTGGTAACGCCATCATTTCAGAATCGCTCAAAAAAAAAGATTTTAAGCTATTGCTAGTTACAGAAATTATTTATGTGCAAAACTGTATGGCTACCTACACCTACATATTATAGGTATAGGTTTGAGTATTTATTTCAAGTAATTATTGCTAATAACTTATTTACGTGCAAAACTGTATGGGTACCTACACCCACACATAGGTATATGTTTGAGTATTTATTTCTATTAATTATTGTTAATAATTTTTGAAATAATGGTGTAAAATATCGATATTTTTTCGTGTCGATACGTATCGATATGTAATCCAAAATATCGTCATTTATCGGGTAGATTAGGCATTAATTCAGTTAAATATCGATATTTTCTTACAATTTTACATATCGATATTTTCCCCCAAATATCGATACGTATCAATATGAATTAGTATTTTTCGCACCTCTATTTTGAAACAATGAACGAATCCAAACCAAATTTGGTAGCATGTACGAACAGATTATATTAAAAATCCTTTGAAAATTTATAGCCAGTGTTTAAAAATATACTTTTCTAATGTCATAAAACGTATAAAACTGAAACAGAATGGAAGGTGTAGAATACCTTGTTGTGAGAGATATTCACACTAGAAGGTCTTCAACAGTATTTGCGTGTTCTGCCACTTCATACGATTAAGTATGGGAGAGCCAAATCCTCGGCGAACACTGGCGATTTTTGAGCCGGTTCTGAGAGTTTATATACAGGATTTGGTACACGCACACAGACACACATGCATACGTATGTGTACGTAATTATGTCATGCGTTACGTCGTTTCTTGTCTCCGTTGAGGTGATAAGAAACGACGCAGTGCGTTTGGTATTGGGTCGTGACATTACCGAGATCGTTATCAGGTAATTGATCTCGGCCCGTACAATGTATCTTACCTGTACGTACGTACAGATACGAACATACAAACGCACCAGTGTAAATTCGTTTAACGTCATAAAGCCGATTATTGCCAGCCTTTGGGCGGCGACTGTCGTCGAGGGGTGCGAGCCCCTATTACCTCATACGAGTAATGTCCCCACAGAAGGTATACGCGTTCCGCCTTGCAACTGTTTAAGCAGGATTCAAACTCACTTTGACTACTCTCTTATCCTAATTTGTGTTTTATAAAATGAAGAAATTTTAACTTTTGGGAGAATAAATTAAGAGGAACAGAAGAAAACGTAGCACAGTGTTTTCCTTTAGTCAACTTTTCAGCTAGATATTAGGTTAAAGAGAATTAATCAGTGAGTTAAAACCGTACTTTTATTGATTATTGATAAGGGATCTGTATTCAGTGCCGTTAGTTTTACATTCGGTGACGAGTTGAGAGGTAATATGGTGACGAAACATGTAACCCCCTTTTTTTTTTTTGTATTGAAAATGAGGGTGTTAATGCCTTCATTTTGTGAATTCAAAACTTCATTGCGACTGTACAAAGAGAAAGGTCTCCTTTATTGCTACTTGCCATTAAAAAAAACCTACGCCAAGGCAGAGATTCGTGTGCGTTCGAACGTTCTAATGTTTATTAACACAAATGGTATCGTTTAAACGTTGATATTTAAAATTTATAAAATATTTACGCGAAATTGGCGATGATGAATGGCGTGTCCTAAAAGGTCAACCGAGTAATTCGACAAAAATAAATAAAAATAAAAAATAGCGCCGATAAAATTTCACTTTTCAAAGAAATCGTAACGTTAATATATTTTTAATAGTCGAGGAATAACAATTTGGTGGATTTATGCCTCAATGAATTCAATTAGGCAATAAGCGCTACACAGCATCGCCGTATTCGGACGATACCCATACTGCATATTATCGTTATTATTAAGTTACTTTTTTTTTTTCATTTATAAAATTATTTTGCAATAAATTATTGTGAAGTAGACCGAACGGAATATATACTTACCCTTAAGGCGGTAGGATTATGTGAATAATCGACGGGCTGACATTTGTAACTGTAGTCTAATAACCAGCCGCTCATTAAATGCTGAAAAAGGTAAACGATCAATAATATGAATTGAAAAAAAATGAGAGTAATTTTAATGAGATATTGAAAACGAAAAAAAAAAAAAAAAAGCTGGGTGAACCTGTGCCATTCAAGGTTAGTCTGTACTGCAAAAAAGTATATATATATATTTATATGTATATACGATAATGGAAAATTATTTTTTCTTTTTCCTTTTTTTTTTTTTTTTGCAATGCAATTTGTTCAGTTTTTTAAGGTAGGTACATCCCAGTTTACCTTTGATCGTCTGGATAGTGGATACAGAAGTTTATAATTGGAATACCTGTATAACTATCGTGGACGAAAAATTTTAAATTATGAGTTTATTTTTCGTTTCCTTTTTACGTAAAAAACACGTCTGTCTTATTTAATTCCTGTTTTTTTTTCTTTTCTTTTTTTTTCTATTTCTCGTTTCAGTTCCCCTTGATGTTTAGCGTGCAAACATGGGTCAATGTTACAGACGAATTATGTACTTGATACTATTACTACAGGTCTAATATTAAAGTCTTTACGGTAATTAATGTAAGTATTTAGCTCGACTCTTTTGCTATAGGTTAAATTTTTTCCGTTTTTCTGTTCAGTCAATGTTACCGCTTCCATAAAGCATAAAATTAACTATTAATGAAGCTTAAAGTTTACGAAAAAAAAATCAAGATAGGTACCAAAAACTAATTTTTCTTCTTTATTAGTTAATTTACTATACCGTACAGACAGGGACGGAGTTAGGGAGATAAGGGGTCAGCTTGCCCCCAGAATGGTGGTAAATTGGATTTTTCCGCTTGTCTGTTGGACAGTTGGTACCTACATTGTGAAAGTTGATGATCTGTTTTTTTTTGTTTTTTTTTAATGTGGCATACATTTTTTTTGCACTACCGGGGTTCAAAACTAAAACATGAAGGCCTCCCGTACGAATCTTGGTGCGAAGGAGAGAAGAAAGAAGAAAACATGTGTCTGTGTGAGTAGGTGTGTGGTTGTGTGTGTGTGCACTGCTCATGCATACAACCACATCTCTTATAGTAGCCTATAATATGTTTATATAATATATGATCGCAAAGGCGTTGTTTATGTTGGCATTTTGCAAGTGAAAAGTAGCCTTTATCATTGATGAATATAACCTCGATGCAAAGTGAATGTGTCTCCATGTAAAAATCCGAAGTATCTTTTCACATGAAGGCACGTTCAGTTTACATCGAAGTAGAGGTTACATTTTCTGGATGAAATGTTAAATCAGCCACCATGAGGAGATTGATATTTTGTTCCCTTTTTTTATAATTTCTGTGCAAGCCTCATCATTTGATAGAATTTTAATATTTTATCGCTTTGTGATTATTAATTATGTAAAATATGTTTCTCAACAAGGTTCAAAAGTGAGTTTACATGACTCGAGAATTGCTCAGTTGCTGGGCTTGTTTTGCAAACTTTCTCACATATGTAAACTCACTCTTTTCAACCTTGCGGTGGATAATATACTATTTTTTCTGGATCGTTTTTTTGCCTCTGCCTCCACAATCCAGGGACTTATTTATTTTTTATTTTTTTAAAGGGTGATGGTAGCATATTTTCTTCTGGTATAAAGTGAGGATGTGGTTGTTAATAAAATGTGTACCACAATAAATATTCAGTCTACTGGGGCAGGCACTAAAGCGCGTTTTTTTCTTATTTCTAGAGACCATTTTACAATTTTTAGCTGTTGGAAATTTCAAAAATTTCAATTGATAATTTTCGTTTTTCTATATCCCCCTAAAAAAGCCTTTCGCTACATCACTGAGTACGGAAATGTTTTTCTTCGGGGAATTTACACAATAAAACCACAACTACTTCCACACGAATCTATACCATAATCGTATTTTAGCCATTAAAACAGTTTTGGGGGTTCAGTTTTAAATTTTTTTTTTTACCTCCGTTGACACACTAATGAAAAAAAAAAAATCATGAATTCTACATGCGGAAATAAGAAGAATGAATGTAAGACAAGTTTTCAATGGCTGCCAATTTTATGTCTAACCAGTCAACGTTCATCATCGAATGCCTAGGATACAATGAAAATTTAGTCAGTAAGATTGTGATGTATTTAAGCTTGCATACTAAATTTCATATATTTACCTATCATTATGTTCAACCTTGATAGGCTTAATTCAGGAAAAAAAAAGTTTTATTTTGTCAATAGCTGATGTCCCAAATCATGCGGATCCCCTCTCAATAACAGTCAATCTAAGATAGTGAAAAAACATTGCATAACACTATAAAATTTTATTTCAAAACTGAAATGAAATAATAATAAAATTACAGGGCTGTAAGTCCAATTATTTATTTTGATTAATTTTCACTTTTCTTTTGTCACGCTGCACAAAAATTTCATTAATGTTTCGGACACCTATACATAATTCATGCGCCTATAAGACAATTCTTACGATCGATACTTGGGAGGTAAATATGAGATTCTATTGATAAAATAACTCGCATATATGTCAGGATAAAATATCAGGTACCTACAGTCCATTCAGCGAAAGACTGCCAAAACATGACGTATCTATATTGTTGTGGGGGGGGGGGATTGAAAAAGATAATTACTTACCTTTCGGAATAAAATAACCATTAATTTTTCTATCAAAACTGTTGGTTTTCTTTTTGCTTTTCCTTGCTCATAAATGCAGTATTGCTCATTTCATTTTGACAATCTCTCGCTGAGTGGAGTATAGCAATTTTTTTATGTTAAATGTAAATGTTGCACAGGTCACCCTTTTAAACGATGTAACGGAAGATCATACCATACCTCCCATAACATAAGTACACTAAATATGACTTGAATGGCGTTGTAAAAGATGAGTAACTCGTTTAATTTAAACGGTTTTCTGTTGGTCATCATTCTCGGTCCTAGGAACATGACTAAGTATAAATACGCTACGACTAACGCGACAGTGGGTAATGGACTGTCCATTAATGGCCAGTCGTTTACTCTGGGATCTGCAACAAAGAAAATAACGAAATAGATTATTAGTCGAATTGGATGAAAAAAAAAAATAGATTCTTCAATCAGAATTAAGATTGGTAGAACCTAGAGATGGGCATTTTACATAAAAGTAATTTCAATAAAATGAAAAGTGAAAAGTACCAACTGGAAAATAGATGTGGTAAAATATAGTATACTATCGATACTATTGATACTATCGATATCGTGTTTTTTTTTTGCGATAATTTTTTTTTCGATAGTTTAGGTACTTGATAATTTAACCGAATTTGTTACCTTTTGAACTTTTTTTTTCTCTCTATAAGATAGGGACCAAATCTTTTTTTTTTTTATAGCTTTTGTTGAGTGTGTTTCATGGGGGCAGTGATGATGATGGGGTAAGTTGGTGTTCTTGTTTCACCGAAAAATTGGGAAAAAGAGAAGAAACGATTGGCGCACAACGTGGGAACCAAAGAAAAATAAAATCAAGCATGTTGTGGACAACACGCTGATAAATTATTTTCTCGTTAAGATGTATGTTATCATTTTTAAGTAGGTTTTCTATGAAAATCTAATTATTAATATTGATCTCATGAAACGATCTGGAGGTGGGTGTTGGTACGTTTTTCCTTTCATAAATCATAACCCAAGGAAAAGTTTGGCACCAAAAATTAAAATTCATAATACGTAGTATTTGCCATTTTCTTGTTACCATGGTACAGGTTGCAATTTTTGTTCGACAGTCGCAAGATTTGATACGAAAATTAGTACTAAGCCAAGGTCTTGACATATTGATTTTGGTGGCTGTTGGTCCGACGATACTTACTTTTATTTTTATTTTAGGTATTAAATGCTTAATTTCAGACCAATAGCTACAAAATTGGGAACAAATATTCCATGTCACTTCTTGTAATATGTTACCAATTTTGGTGTGGATCAGTTGGATGGTACCTCCATAAAGTCAATTCTTGTTTCCACTTTGAAAGAGGGATAATTGTTTCAAACTGTGTAATTTCAGGTTAAAAGTTATAAAATTTTATGCAGTCATCAATTATGATATAGTACAAACTATTTAGCACCTAATATTCTACTTTTTTTAAACCTACTTTTTCTAACGAAGCTACTATGCTGTGTTAGAATTTTTTAAACCTATGATGACGACATGAAATACAAACATTTATACTAAAATATAAATTTTCAAAAGTTGACAGGAGGCCCCTAAAAAATTTCTTTACAACAGTGAAAAACAATCTAGTTTCACCAATGGTATGTTTAAGCAACCATCAAAACTATCAAAACTTATAGAGGTTGTGGATCAATGTAGCAGAGTAATTGTACAAAAGAAATAAAGATGAACTCAAAGTAACGTCTCAGAAGTGTGTGTAATTGCAGTGGAGATGTAAATCATGTACATGGTATGGAGTGTGATTGGTAAATGAACGTGTACGGAGACGAACGAATGAGCAGCAGAGTAATGTATCAGTGTAGCTGAGAGTAAAGGTATAAAAGTATTCAAATGAAGATAGTTGTAGTGGTAGGAGTTTAAATATAATGGTTTAATGTCACAAGGACAATAAATAATATCGTTGTCACACACCTCAGCTCACGCCTCTCATGGAACAACAACTGTTAGCATCAACTCAGCCCAGTGTCTCTCAGTTATTGCAAGTCCCTAGCGCATCGCTAGTGCGCAGGGGACTCATGGGCGAAGCCATGACAATAGTCTAGTGTTTGCAGGAGCGAGAGGGGATAATTGGTGGTCTCAACAAAGCTATCAAAATTATCGATAGTTTTTGAATATCAATATCAAAACTTTTCGATATTTGCTATTTCTAATACTGGAAAAGTAGGTGGATATTGGTACACAATGAAAAGGATGGAAAAGTGGTAAAAATAAAAAGCTTTAGTTAAGTGTTTTCTATCGGTGAAAATAACATACTCTCCTTGTCACGTGTTAATTTTTTATTCAAATTTTAATGATTTTGATAATTGAACAACAAAACAACAAATTCGAAAATGAATAGGTAGATAAATATATGCGTATTGATCAACATGTTATTATTTCTGCAAATAACCAATTTCATCATGTTATTTAATAAGTATTCTATGAGCTTACTAAGTGTTTTCTAAAGATAAGGCTCACAAATTGAACCTATGGGTACCATGAGCCCGATTAATTAGATAAATTTGACGGTTCAAAAGTAAGATAAACAATGAAATAGGTAATATCAAATTTTGTACATAAGTGCTTCCTCTATATTCATGTTGATTAATAAAACTGCCACATTCCCTCCAAAGAAGTGTACAACCGTCGTTTAGTTTTCACAAAATTCACATAACTTACCTACTTTGCAACCTTATCAACGAAATTTGTGTTATTGTTTCTCAAAAAGAAAATCTGGAATAATATCATATCAAATAGACTCTAAAATTAATAGCTGATGGCTCATTTTGAAGCTTAATTATCGGGCTACAAATGAAAATTGGCAGATTTGGCATTAAATGAAAGGACCGTCGTCATTGAAAATGATTGCGACAACTAACAAAAATGTTTAAATAAGCTGCTTTATTGATATATAAGTAAAAAGAGAATAAAGAATATTTCGAAGATTTTATTTTATAGATAGAAAATATGTTATTGATATATTCATATCGATAACCTCTACCAAATTCCCTTCTCCGTGTAATTCGATACCATAAGTTTTTTCCTCATATGTAAAACGTAAAGGTGGCCTTCAATACTCTGTACTGTGGAAAGTATTACTATGTGTATTTACGGCGCAGGGACTTTAATGCCACCATTTCTGCTGGTATTCGAAGATTTCGACATTGATATACCATTGATAAGTACATGTATATCGAAAATTCAATCGTTTCTCTGGATGAAATAATATTATATCAATATACATCAATTTAATTATTATACATTTGTAGATATATATCAGCAGATACATTATATCCATAAATATTACTAGAATTCCTCTCGATAAATGGTGATAAAAATCTTTCAGGCGTGAATTTCGAGAACGTCTTTCAGTAAAATCCTTCTTAATGATAAAATAATTTACTGAGCAGATTGGAATATTTCACGGGAATAATTACAGGAAATATAGGCAAAAATTATGTAGGCTATCAAATAAATTAGTTCTATTTGCAGGATTTCAAGTTTTTTCAGGTGATTAGACTTCTTCTCGCTGGTGGATAATACTATGTGTGTGAGAACTAGTTCACAACGAAAGGAGTAAATAAAATTATGACGAATAGTCCAAGAAAATTAATCATAATTTTTAGTTTAATGTTATTTCGAATGAATGAAGAATATGAAAAATGCACCTTCAGAATCCAGAAAAAAAGTGTAAATATATCAATGATTCAGAAACAAGGATTGATTTTAAAAAACAAGCACCTCGACAGTTCTGAAATCAGTTAATATAGCACTTATTTGGTTTATGGAGGTCAAAAAATCATAAAAGAGCCATTAAACTACATAATATTTAGAAAAATTCTCTAAAAAATCAAATTTTCAAAATTTCCCATTACCACATCGATTATATTTTCTCAATAAAAGACGAAATTTAGTGCAATGAAAATGTTGAAATTTGACATTAATTTTATATTCCGCATTAACTGAAAAAATTTTGAAATGGTCTGAAAATTGTAGTCCACATTGCTATTTTCAAAATGACGGAAATTACGTTTTAAAAACCTAATACTGAACCCAAGTTTTTTGATAAAGAATCTCTGGTAATTTTGATGGTTGGCCTACTAAAGAAATTTTTCAGGTTATTTTCGGGAAATTTATTTCTCACATTTTCAATTTTCTTCATACGTAGCAAGGGCACGAAAAGAAATTGAAAAATTTTTCATTTGAGGAGAAGAAAAAAGTGGGATAGAACAGAACTTGAAGAGTAAAACCAAAAGATTATAGGTGGATAAATAGATGAACAAATTAGACCATAAGCTGAGTCAGAAAAAGTGGAAAACAAAAAATTCGACTGAAATACGAGACGATCCAACCACACTTCTTCAGCACGAATAGTATCACCTGATAGTTGACGACTGGTTGGAATGGGCATGGTTGAGGGAGACATTCGGCCAAAAATAGGCTCATTGTATGCAAATATTAACAATAGGTACCCACCTATATCATTATTAGGGAAATGGAAAATTTTCTGGTATTTTTAGAACAATGAAAGTTTCGACTGAGCGAAATTTAGCTCCAATTTAGTCGATATTGTAGGCACACGCTGCGTTGGCTGAGGCACGCAGCTGGATTACATGAAAGGGGGCGGAGCCTTTTAGGTAACAATAACGTCCGATTAAGGCGAACTGAAAACACTGCAATCAATCGTCATACTCGAAAATACGGCAGTATATTACCTTACTTACATAAAAAAGTAAATTTCGATTACACGTCCATCCTATTTCTCGTCGATGACCTACATTAGGTATTCCGTATGTTCCATATTTAGCTCAATGTCAATCCACTAATTTGAAATTCCTGCATCCACCACTCGTTTCCATGTACCAAATACCGATCTAATTCTCGAAACAATTATCCAAAGCCCGTTTTAAACGTTCCTTCTAGCTAATTATTTTATCATATCAAATACACGCTTTGGATCACGAATGGCAACCAACAGGTTCACGAAACAGTTGGTCTTACATTTTCAATTCTCATTTCGTCACCCAGCTGGAGAGTAGGTATACGAGTCTATCGCCAAAAAGCAAAAATATTTTTAAAAAAACTTGCTTACACGTCTGCGTATTTCTTTATCACTACTTTTTTTTTTCTTTCCTCCGCCAGTATGTCTTCCTCGGCGTTGGTTGTCGGTTACTACCAAGTTTTGCAGCAATATTCACGACTGCGAAGCCACAAAATAAGAGAGCAACGGGTATACCTGTACCGGTTGACGAAATACTTACCATAGAGGATAGAATCTGTTCTGGCCATAGAGTTGATATATATATATATACGATTTATATTTATCGGCAGATCGCACACTTCTACCTTCTACTGGCTTGAGTAATCGACAAAAAATACCTGTCGTAAATGTCTCGTCCTATAGCGTTGCAAATGAGAAATGGGGAAGACCACACAAAACCAACAACAACAACAACAATAACGAACACAGACGCAGACAACTGGCATGTGATTGCAAAGAAAGCAACATGGAAGAACCTATAGGTGCTTTCGGAGATTATTTATGTATGTCAAGGTCGAAAGAAAATTATCCACTGGCTGAGTACAGTTTGTTATTGGCTTGTTAAAACGTGAAAGAATAAACAACAACAACAACAACAACAACAACAACAACAACAACAACAACAACAAACTCAGCATGTAAAGGAAGATGAAAAAAAAAGAAGAAAAAAAGAAATTAAAAAAAAAAAAGATGCTTCGTTGCGTCGAATAATTATTGTTGGCGCAGTCTTTTGTGATTGACAGTGTAGGTACCCACTTACGTTGCTGAGCGTCTCTCCTTCTGGTATCAATGATCGCGTGCTGTAGGTACCCCACAATCGAATTAATTTGATCGACGATGAGGGTACGAATGTGTGGTGGGTACCGAGTACCGACCAGTCAAGGGCAGACTATCACGTGCCATCACCTTGGCTGATTTATTCTCCGGCTAATCTGATGATGGAAAAACGTGTCTAATCGATGCACGAGATTCTATCTCGAGATTCTTTGGCGAAAATTGCCTTCGCGATACACAAATTCAAAAAATAGATAAAAACGATAGCAACCATTTTTCGCCGCAGTAACTTCGAAAGAACTTTCGAGTACGACTGTTGATGAATAAATACGTCGATGTGGGACGGTATTAATTTCTTTCGATAATGTTTTTACCGTGCATATCGTTTGATCGAAAGAAGACTGTTCGATGTGCGTACCTATCTATACGTATCTTGTCAGCTGAATTAGTGTATTATGTAATGTTTCCAGGCATTGAAATGTTAACAGACTATTAAATCTGCGTATGGACGAAATACTCTCATTTGTACAAATTCCCTTCAAGGCTTTCGGCTTTAAATTCGTTTTTCGCTACGTACAAAAGCAAATAACATAATATTGCTAAAAGATTATAATTATGTTAACAGCTAATCGACTCTCCAATATTATGTTTCGGTGAATACCCAGCCCCACCGATATATTAGAAATAAACATTCAGATGATGCGGTGTAGTGGTGCACCATACTTCGATGACGATGCTGATTATAATCGATTATAAACCTGCGAGCTGAATTATTTATCTGCCCTTTGAGCAGGTATGACGTAATTAATTGCAAGATAAGCGATCCAAAATTAAAATTTTTACTGAAAACTTTTGAGCATAATTACCTACAGCTTTCATATTTTTTTGAGTTTCCGTTTCTAAGAACTGGCACTGAAATAAAATCTTAAAGTAGAATTGAAAACTAACATTCAAACAGAACAGGTCTAAAAATAAATAATTTACTAAAAGTATTCAAATTTGATTACAGCTGTCGGTTTTTTGAGTTTCGATTTCTCAGAACTGGCTCACTGAAATAAAATTCTTAAATACCTAGAATTGGGAACTAACTTCCAACAGAACAGGTTCGGAAGTAAAACTTTTCATGAAAACAATCGAACCAAATTTCAGCTTTTAGTTTTTTGAGTTTTCATTTCTTAGAACTGACATTAGAACACTTAGGTAGAACTAAAAACTAATCTTCAAATAGAATAGTTCCAGAACCAAAATATTTAGTGATAATTTTCGAACTAAATTACAGCTCTTAGAATAGAAAATTTGAAACGAAATTTCGCAAAAACAACCTAATTGAGGTCTAGAATTCTTTGAAAATCAGTCAAGTTAGAGAGGAAGAATGTTAGAATAGAAAAAAGCAACTTCATTTTATAATAGCCTACTAGTAGATAAGGGTATAAAACTATATGATACTATATAAATTAATTTGATTCCGCAAGAAAATTCAGCAATTTTACCTATCATGTTTCCCCTTTAAACTGGCTATTCGAATTCGTAAAATTTGAAACTGAACTTTAAAGTTCTGAGTTTTTACTTTTTATGACTGACGCTAAAACTATAATGTAGAACTAAGAATTAACTTTCAAATAGAAAAGGTGAAGAACTAAAACTTTTGGTGAGAACTTTAGAACTTTATTGAAGCTGAAAATTGTTTAATTTTTCACGTCTCAGAATTGATCCAGACTCAATAACCAATCAGTATAACTGAGCACTAATTTTGAAAAGAATAGGTGTAGAACTGAAACTTTTTAATTTAATTGCAGCCTTCATAATTGAGCTTTCGAAAAGAAACTTCGTAAAAACCATCTAAAGATAGGCATTATGAAATAAAAGTAACTTAAATTTATTATATACATAGATATGATTTAGAGGAATAGAGGAATACCGAGAATACAGTTTGATTCTAATCTTTTTGTGAATATATATTGTAGGTGGTTTCCTGATAAACTTCCCCCTGTAAATTTATCAATTGATAGTGCACCTAAAAACAAATACAAAATGTTTAAGAGATAAGAAACAATTGTCTCGTTCTCAACAGTTACGGAGTTGGGTAGGCCTGTACTTAAAGTATGATATGAACAATAACCAAACCTAAGTAGTTCATAATTATGTTTTGTTTGGATAGACCCATCGTATTCACCTCGAGGAGCAAAAAAGTTTTTTTCACTTTTACCCTCCTTTGATTAACATTACGTAGAATTTAAAAAAAATTAGGCTCATACGTAGGTTGCCTACCTATCATAGGCTATAGGCTAGGACCATTCTGGATCATTTTTTACAACTTTTAGAACTAATAGCACTTTTACTATACGAGATAGAAAAAAAGTAGAAAGGATCTTTTTTGTTTCTCGAGTTAAGGTCCATATATTCGCCTAATAAATTATCATTTTCGAGCAATGCTTAGTGTCACGCTTTTAGCATACCTAGTCCCTTAATCATTGAGAATACGATCTTGTTTATTAAACATTTTTAGTTCTCTTAAGGTAAACTATCCGTCACTCAAGTTGGAGGCGTGTTTCACGAAACATACCTCATCCCTCAACAGGCGATGATAATAATTTCGAATTTAAGAAAATGTCTTTAAAAATTGTGCAGTGTATATAAATAAAAACCTTTAAAATGCTGAGAATGTGATGAACACAGGGACTGAACCAAACTCTGATAAGTCACCGTAAGTATTTCATCTTATCTTCCAGGTTGTAACATATGATAATAATGTTTCAGAAAAACTTTTTATGTCTTACAACAGAATTTAAGCTTCGTCTGCACAAAATACGAGATGATAAAAAGGTTCAGATTCTTTATTCTTATCGATTCGACACTTTATAATTTGTATATAACTCTCAAGAATCTGGGCCTAATTACCTACCTGATAAACTTGAGAAGAATGTTTTGACGAATTAGCAAATCTATCCATTAAATTTCAACAACCAGCCCCCCTTAAGTATGTTGGATGTTCTGAATATTAGGAATAATCGTTGCCAAACTGCGGACGAAACAGCCAAAAAATTTGCTGGAGAACTGAAGAACCAGTCAAAATATGTAAGGACTATAAATTTCTTTCCAATTGGCTGGATGAAACTCACACAACACAAATTTACTACCTATTGAACTCCCGAACGTAAGTGAAGAATTACGGCTGAAATTGTTTAAAAATGATACTGCAAAAATTGAGAAATTAGTCCAGTTTGTTATTAATTTTCAAATAAGTAAATTTCCTGTGCCCCATGCTATAACAGTGTGTATAAATTTTAAATCCGTTAATACGATCCATATTGCAGATGTTAGGAAATATAAATTTTGGAGCCGTTTGGCAGCACTGTTATTTTGGAGAAATTAGGTGGGTAGGTGCTTATAATCTTTGAAAAAAAGTTGGCCACACAGCAGCTGCATGTTCAAGAGGAATCAACTGAAAATTTTCAAGTCTGGTGTAGTCAAGAATCACAGGCTTTCTCATGTTTGCTTATTACAAAATTTGATTTATTTCCTTACATTTCAAGCAAAAATTAGGTCATCTTTATAATTTTAATCAACGCGTCTTACGGCGACTAGGCACCTATCTCCTATTAAACAAAAAGATTTTGATGGAAAGATAAAAGCAGAAGTCACGCATCAGGAATTCGGAATTGAGTGTAATTATTAATTTATTACGGTAGGTACCTACGAGTGATATGGAGCAACCTTGAAATTTTGGTGGATGTCTTCTTGAATTTAAAACAAGGTTACTTTGTCTCACTACAAACAGTATTTATTAAAAAAAAAAAAAAATGGTACCTAATCAATAGCCTTCTTAATCTATCAAAGGTATTAGATTTAAGGAGTAGGTAGTTGAAATTTATATTTAAGATTTTATTTTTCAGATTTTTAGATGTTTTGTTTCGTCAAGATCGAAAATAGACGAGAAGAAGTTACGGAAATGATTGAATATCGTGAATATAGGTGTTCTATACGCAAGTATCTTCAAAAAAAAAAAAATTAAAAATTTTCTAAAATCAATCAACATTAGGTTGTTACAAAAAATTAATTACAGTTCTATAGCTAACTGCTTCTAATAATATTTCAATTCTAATTTCAAAATTTCTCATGAAGTATAATTGAACCAGATAAATTTAATATATTGATGGAATATCATAGGAGTAGAATCGCAACTTACCAATGTAAAAGTTTTACGAAAGAGCATTAAAATTCGTTTGAAAACTTCATCACAAATATATTATGAACTAGACTGTGGAATACTTTGTGAAAAGATATTCTCACCAGAAGGTAATCTACAGATTTTGCGTGTTCAACCACTTCATATGTAAACATACGGGTAAGCCAAAACCTGGGAAAACACTGGCGATTTTAGAGCCAGTTTGTACGGTTTATATATGGGCTTATTTACATACGTACCAACACACATAAGTAGTGATTATGTATATTTGTGTGAACGACCTGGTGCGTCATTTCTTGTAGTGATAAGAAATGGCGGGCCAATTCGTGTATGGAATCTTGACATCATCGTATTGTAGAGATTGGTCATGGTTCAGTACTCGCGCATTACTTGCATGTATGTGCAAGTAATTACGATCGAACATAATTTACGTGTTTTCATTTTACATTATAGAGACAAATATTTGCCAGCCTTGCGGTGGCAATTGTTGTCAAGGGTTCTGAGCCCCTTTACCTCATATTAATTGAGTCCCCACTTAGACCTTCCCGAAATCAAAACCTATAAAAACAGGAATCTTTTAATAATTTTTATAAAATTTTCAAATTACAGTAGAATATACCAAAAACTAAGGTTTGACTCGTCGGAAATGCAAACAGAAAATTGAGCAGCTAAGTACGATAAAATTATTAAAAATCATTTTCAAAATCAAAAAGTTTATCTAAAATCAACTAAATTAAAATTGACAAAATGGTCCCGTGGTCTGTCTCCTTTCCCTTCCCTTCTTTTTTCCATTAGATAGAACGTTGGATTTAGATTTTTATTTTTTATTTTCTTTGATTCATGCAACGAATGTGCGTATGTATTGTATGAAAGTACCTCTCTTTAATTGGGGTTGGGGAGGACTCAAATTCTTGCAATAAAATAGAATAAAGTAAAAAGTATTTTCAACATCTTATTTTTGTGAACTGAACTACAAAATTATTGAATAAAATCAAGTTTTAAGTTGAAAAATTTTAGCAATATTGTAAGAGTAGAAATTAAAACTCTAAAACCAAGAGATAATAACCCATATTGCGGTTTCCAACATTTAACCCTTAGTGTCTGAAGATGTTATTTTAAAAGTCATGGGTGGAACTGAATTTTTATTCTCAACAGAATTTTCCAAGAGCCTTTAACTTAAGTGCAGATATTTTTTGCCATGAAGAACACAGTTAAAATTTATATTTTAAACAATTCAAAGAAGTAATTCTCTATCAGTTACTTTCCGCTATTTGATTCGATACTTCTGAGCGGAGAATCTCAGGAGTTTATATCATATTTTTCGGTTTCTACTTCCCAAAAAAATTGTTTCCGTTCAAGATATGATGAAAAAAATTGCTACTGGTCATTATACTAAAATTTTGGGGAATATATTTGAAATAAAAAAAATTTAATGGAACCATCATGGGATCACACCTCTATCATTTAAAAAAAGTTCATCAAATCGGTACACAGAATGAGAAGTTACGTCAGAACAAAAATAAAAAAAGAACATATATGCATACAGTTCCAATTGATAACCTCTTCTATTTTTTTCACGTTTGTTAAAACAGCATACAGAATGCGAATTTTTCATAGGTATTTAAATAATTTGATACATTTCAGGCCAGTTGCCTAAAACTCAGTTACCAATTAAGCAACAGATCACGAGCTAAAAATTTATAGAGGAAACTGTAGTTTGACGGGTAACCGAAGTTCAACCCAGTTTTATGTAACTGGCCCTTAGCATTTAATTTTTATCTTTCTCTTTGTACAGGATGTTGTTTGCCAATCCCTCCAAACTTTACTAGCAGAAAATAAAAATCCTCAAAACGAATAAATACTGACTCGTGAAGATGACCGTGTCCTGCTGTCGGCGATTTAAGAGCATAGTTCACTAAAAGCATGTCATTAACAAAAGTTCATTATTACTTGTGGGGTGCCTTTGTCTTTGTTGATACAAATGTATTTACAAATCAGAAGGTAATCAACAGACAATTTGCGTGTTCACAAATATTTAAAACAAAGTACAGGTGAGCCAACCTCAGTAAAGACTGACTAATGGCTACTGTGCTCTGACGTTTTTTGTATTCGGCTCATTATACTGACATAAGCACACGTATGTAAATAAGGACATAGGTGGTGATTTTGATTGGCTGTTTATGATTAAACATACATTAAATGTAACCATGGAAACAGATAAAGTAGAATAAGTGCACTAGTTACCGAGATGACGTAGTTGGTGATAAGCCAATTTTTCATAATCCGATAATTGCAAATTACTTGCATAGTGCAATAAGTAATTTGCAAGTGTTTGCTTATTTTTACCCTTGCCAAATACCTTGAGTCATGAGCAATGAATTCAAACAACAAAATGTAGTCTGCAGTTTTTCTTGTTCACTAGTTTTTCACTACACTTATGGGGGAGCCAACCTCAGTAAACATTGGGTAATGTTCGTTGTTTACTGGCATCTTTTATACTTGGCTCCATACACATACATATTTGTCACTAAATAAAAGGTATACTTAATTAGAATTCGTACAGAAAATTACACCCTCCAAGACTACCAAACTTTTGCATATTTATAAAAAATGTCTAATAGTTTTTGTGGAGATTTTAAGTGCTACTAACGTTTTGGTTTTCTGAAGAAAAGTTTGGCAGGATGCAATCGCAGATATATTATTAGATCTACATCCTTGTCAAAGATATTCGTTAAAGTCTGACCTTTTATTGGTTTTCACGTCAAACCAGTTACGTGCAACACGATCTTTATAAGTTATACATAGATACATAGTATCGATTTTAGTTGCGGTGTTTGAAGTAGCGTCTCCATTTTTTTTTACGACCCACGTACGACGAAATTAAATAAAAATGATCATAAATAATTTTGACACTTTGGTACGGATATAATGGATAATATTTATGTAGCCGATTAATGGTTTGTTGAATTTTTGTCAGCCTTCGACTTGCCACATCGTAATAATTATCATTTTGGAATACACGTTCGAAAAATTAGCCATAAAAATTACGGTCGAGTTTTTATGTCTGTGAGAAGTAATAAAAATTAGAAAAATTCCTGCGCAGCAAGCTTCGTAAGAAAAAGTAGATTTTATTTGTTTGAAAATCACCTCTATCACCAACATTCTTCTAATAAAGTAATATAAATAAAATATTTATATTTTTCACGAAAAATTACGAATATCCGAAAAATATGATGCGTACGATAAATTATGCTAATTAATTATCACGTTTTCAAAATATTTTATGAATGTATCAAAAATCATTATTTATTTGTGAAATGAAAAATTTTGCCAAGTTCGAACAAGCATAATTTTAGGAAATAATTCGATGGTCATTCTTCCTGCAATGACGAGAATTGTGGATTACATAAAAACAAAAAAAACACTTATGTAAGAAAAAAATATCCCACATTGTAAAACGAAGAATAATGTAGTTGTCTACGTGCTATTTACAAAAATATTAAAAGAGATTTTAGGGTCCGTGTTCAAATCTGGTGTATGGCACGGGTGGGGATTGGGAGAAAATTCACCTTTTGATCCGATCGTGGTGTTGTTTTTAGGTTAAAATGAGTGTTTTTCTCTATGAAGGATGGAAAGTGACTTTTTCAGGACCATTAACAGAAGGGTAAAATAAGGAAAATCTCACAGAATAGATAACAAGTTGGGAACAAGTTGATTAATCAAAACGAAAATTAGTAGGTCTGGTCCTTGTATGAGAGGTACAGTTTGTACCAAATTTCGTGGCTACTTGACGCACGCGGCCTATCAATTTTCAAAATTAAAAAATAATAATAAATAACATTTTCAAAAACCCCCATTCAAAATTATTTTCTCCAAAGTTTTGGATTTAATACTTAACAAAAAATCCTCTTGTAGCCTAAAACTTCTAGGCCATGTGTATACTTTTGTCTGTTCCATGTTTCTATTGAACTCTAATTTCCATCTCTATACACACGTCCATAGACCGGCATCTTCATTTTTCTCATATATTTCATGTTCAATCATTTCATCTTTTTCACTCATTTTCTTGTCATTTATTTCTTACTGTACTTTTCATCTTTCTTATCTCTCACTCATTCGTTGCATTCTCAGTCTTCTTTTTCCTTCTCTTCACACCTTGGAGATGCTGCTGTGGTTGTACATACATCCATCTATATTTTGTCTATCTTTTAACTCCGCTTTTCCCATCCTCCGTGGTTGCTGCTTTCGCTGCTGCTGCAGATGTAAAAATTCAACCAATAGCTAATTTTTCTATACTCCCACAACAATTATTTCTCCCTCTCTTTTTCTATAGACTGTTTTATTTTTTTATGATTATTAAAAACTGTCCTTTTGCCCCTTCTCACTCCTTTTTATGCTCTGTGTACGTACACATCATAATTATTACTGTACTTGTCGGTTATTCATAGACTAAATTTTTATATGTCGACCATTTAATCTTTCTGAATATGTTTGCTGGTTTTTATTTTTATAATATATGTGTTTTTGTAGTTATGATGTGTTGACCCTTTTTTAATTGGCAATGGGATGGTTTTTGGTTTGTATGGTCTGTGACATCTAGTTTAATGGCGTTTTGGTGAGTTTCTCCCCGGTTTTGGAAATTGCCAAAGTTTAGGGAATCATAAATTTTTTCCTAGGCATGGCTGAAATTTGAGTCAACAGATACCTGACAGGCTATTTAGGGTTTGGTGGTGGTAATTCTATGGCCTCCATTCAATGTTGGTGATTTATCCCGAGGTGGTTCTTTGCTGTGTCAATGGTTATAAGAAATATTATTGGAACTTTAGGGAGATCATCGATTGGATCCCCCTGGCATACCCCATATTGATAGAGAACTGCAACTCTTATGGAGATAACATGAAAAATTAGCAGCTCCAACAACCCCAGGGAATGAACCATAATACTAATATGAACTGAATTTAGAATCAAGTTAGATATACTTCAAGTCAATACTTGTACTAAATTTTGTGAGTATAACTTCCAAAACTGCAACAAAATCGCCCTTATCAGACGTACCATAAGACCTATGCAAACCAAAATTGGTACAAACATTCTTTGACCTAATGCACATATGTATGGCAAGTTTTAGGCCTTTCGATTGAAAATTGTGGCCTTTACACTGTTCAATAAAAAATGCATATAAACCGACTAATGAGAGATCTGGATAAAAAAATAAGGTTCTTTCTTTAGTGAATCCTAATATGTGGTTCAGATTTCGAAACAATCCGATCAAAATTATGCCTGGAAATGGACGCAATGCAAAAAGCGGTATTTAAGAAAAATGAATTTTCAAAAATAGTGCCAAAATGCTCAGAAAAATCATGAAATGAAAGACGTACCCACTCCCACCCTTGGGTCCGAATACTCAGGAAATTTAAAAAAATTTAATTAAAGAATGGCTCTTGAACAAGATTAATATTACAGAGTATCATATCGATTTTATTCAGGGGGTTTAGGAAATCATGTGAACAACATTAATTTTTAGCTACTTCTCCTTCATTAATATTTCATGAAGTTCGATTGAAATATCTTATTCAGCCAGTGATGGAGATAATGAAGAAAACAAACCAAGAACCTCTGGCTCAGCTATACTCCGCTAGAAAAGGTAGGTTTTCAAATATATGATTACTTAGGTACTGATTATATAAAATCTTAAACCTTGAAGATTGAAAATAAAATTACTAATCACTAGCTAATGCTTTTGAGCGTTTGCAGTGAAAATTGGGAAAAATTTACAACAAATGTGAAAAATTTCGAGAACTTATTATTTTCGGGCAAAAAGAATACTGAAATTTCACTATAATTATAGAGTTGTCTTAAATTTTTAAAGCAACTTGGCAAAAAGAACAAAACTATTCATTGTAAAATAATTCAAATCAGGAATCATATGACATAGTTAATGAATGATCAGGTTGAAAATAACTGTCATTTTCAAAGGAAACAACATGTTGCAGTTGCAAATGGTTGAGCATAATAAGTATTGCTTACAAAATAAAATTTGTAGACCCTAGACTCAACAGGAGATATAAAAAATTACACATATTCCCAAAAGAATACGTTCCCAGTTGGTAACGCATGAAACTATGAATCTGATGGCTCATGTTCTAATCCAGGCAGGGAAAGTTGGAGGGGCGATGGACAAAACAATTGACTTTTTGTGGGTGTTATGATTTTGTTAGGTTAAAAGAAGAGTTTGTCCCGATTGGGCTTGAAAAATGGATTTTTCAGGCCTATTATCTGAAGGTAAGAAACGAAAAAATCGCACTAAGTAATCAATAATTCAGAAAAAAATTTACCAATAGTAACAAAAATTTGTAGGTCTAGTCTTTGTGTTAGAGGTAATATTCGTATCAAATTTCGTGACAATTAGACAAGAACTGCGACATTTATTTAGTGTAGTCACTTCAACAGCTCCAGGTCATGAACTATAAAGCCAATCGCAACCAAATTCTAAAGTATATTAGAATAGTTATAAATAAATGTATATTTCAAATTTTCATTTTAGAGTCATTAAACTTCTAAAAATGCAACATAATGGCACCTTCCAGACGTACTGTACGAAAGATCAGCACCAAATTCAAATGGTCTTGTTCTTGACTCGCTACTAATGTTTAGTTCAAATTTAGTGACTATCGAACAAGAATTACATCCTGAAACATGTTAACAAAAATTGTACATACATACATACATATATAAATACATATGAATTTTCACAAATTGTGTATAAATTTTCCTTGGTTCATGAAACGAAAAACGTACTTTCTTTCACTATAGGGTCTTTCCATGAACACAAAATTAATGAGTAGTAAAAATAATGCATCATCACTTCGATAGAAAACCAATTTTGCCAATTCATTCATCATTCAAAATCTTGGAATAATAAAAACGTAAGTGTAGGCGAAATTAAATTTATTCAAAAAATAATATTCAAAAACCTCTTCAAAAATATAGGTAATCAACCCACGAGTTAGTAAACTTGTAAAAAAATGATTATTCTTTTATTGATAGACTAATAATTCTCAAACAAATCAAGACTCCAACTTTAAAGAAATTTCAGAATGTCCCGTCTCCTGGAATAAAATTAAAAAAGAATTCCAGCGCAGCAAGACACGCAAGAAAATGCAAGTTTTCTTAAACAAAAGATAAAAAAAAAAACCAAAAAATCAAAAATAATTATTTGGTAGACTTGTCAAAAATTAGGTAGGTAAGTACCTACGTTTAAAGTGAAGTATCAAGGAAACAAAAAATGTACCTGCACGAGTTAATAAATAATTGATTGAAAAATAAAATTACAACTTGCTTTCCGACCGGCTTTTTTGGTTCATCTGTAATTTATCCTCTCTTTTTAACAATAGTTTGAGATTTTTTCAAATTACTTCTACGGATTAATCGCTGTGCTGATTGAAACAAAATGTTACAGAATGTTAGAAAATAATACATTCTATGTTTGTACCAAATTTCATGATTATTGATTGAAAATTACACATTTTAAAACCATTTAAGCCACATAAATGCAACATAATATTATAATGTTCCGGACGCAGCATCTAGCCGATCTGGACCAAAAACGATAGGGTTCATCCTTGTCTAGATGCAAAAAAGTTTACCAAATTTCACAACTAAGTACCAGATAAAAATTGCGACCTATAACGAGTTGGATGGAAATGTGTACATATAATTAGGTATATGAATTTCAGTTGGTCGTGCCAAAAGTTTTCTGAAGTCACGAGACGAAAAACAAACTTGCGCCCGACTCTCGATCTTAATACAAGATCAATTTTAATATGTGGACTTTCTTCGAAGACCCATATAAAAAGCGCTTCTTTTAATCGTAGCCAATTTCAACGTAGTACAAAATTGGTGTTAAACAAGACGCTGAGGAATTATTGCGCCGTAAATACGAAAAGATATACTTCAAGCAACACACAGTACTTGCATTTCTCAAACAATTCTTGTTTTACATTTTTCTCGAAAACTACTTAACGCAGTAGGCACTAAATTTGCTTTTTACTTGCTTCGATACGAAAATAATTTTTCGTATAAATTTCATCCCATATCTCTGCGTAGTTTTCTGAGAATCCTGGAAAATCTTTTTCTGTATGAAGAGTTTGTTTCCAGTTTTTCTCAAAAACTACTGACGCAATAGACACCAAATTCCTACTAAACTTGCTTCCATATAAGGACTATTTTTGGTGAACATTTTAGCTCTATCCCTTTCATAGTTTTCTCAAAACCACCAATAAAAAATATGGCAACCGACAAATAGTAGATGCACAAAAAAAAGCTACAGTTTTCTTTTATTATGAAACGCATAATTTTCGTTTTCACTAATCCATGAGGTCAAATTTAATATCCCGTTTGCAAGAAAACTGGGTAAAAAAGAACAACTACATACGAAGGTCCCCAGCTAAAAATTTCAATATGAGGACAATCTGATGTACAAAAGTCATTTCTGTAACTTTTTCACACGAACCGTTTTACAGATATATTTGGATATGGATGTATTTGAATTTAATTCGAAAAAAATTTTTTTTTTCATATCCCTCTTATGTACCCGGTTAATTTATGACTTCGACACATTTATGTAGGTCTGAGTGAATTATTGCTGGGTAGCAGCATTGGGTGATCTGTAATAAAATTATGATACCGTAAGTTCATAGATGATAAAGTACTACTTTGTTAATAGATAGGCGTCTCTCTGTTATTTTTGATAAGTGTTTAAAGAACACAGAACAACCACCAACTACGCTGCTATAGCTGTTTAATTTTTTATTTTATATTGACAAAATTTACTGGTTACTGACCCAACTGACGCGAAGATAAAATTTGATTACATTAAAAACTTTATTTATTCTTATCAAACAAATGAACATTTTTACAGTTATGAGCATTGTTTATCTACGACTATGAAGTACCTATGTTATATTATAATCCGCAAACTGGAACTGTATTCGATGTTATGTCTGTTAATGGAAAATTCGTTAAATGTCGGCCAGTTGTCTTTGAGATGTTCCCAAAGATTCATAAAGTGCCAGAATAAAGATACTTGGCAGATCGGGCTAGAGGAATGGGAAGAACAATAAACACATTTAAACCAATAACAAACAAGAATATTTTCATATTAGCCAGAAGTTCACATCTAATTTGCAATAATCGAGATAACTTGATATTCATATTTCACAAAAATTAGAATAATCAGTAACTTATTAATTTTAACCGGACATCATAATTCATGTTAGTGATAATAATAAACAACAATAACAACAATTATTTTCAAGTTGTTCTGGAAACTTGAAATAGTTTTTCAATGTTAACAAAGAAGATAACACCTCGTAAGTAAGTTTCTAACCAATTTTGAAGAAAAAAAAATAGAAGATCATCAATTCGATCCTTACAAATATTAAAATTAAGTTGTTTTTTTATTGTTATATTTTCTGTTTGTTTCAGCATACCTTTTCACACTGGACACCGATTTTTTGAAGAGTAATTTCGTGGTGGTCCGATTTTATTTTTCCTAACATTGATAAGATATTTTCGTTTCAAAGCAAAAGTAACGCTCATGAATATAAATGAAACGAAAAACCTTTTTAGATACCTATATGAAGAAAATTTCTTAAAAAATCAAATCAATATATAAAAGAAAATAATAAAAATACGCTAAAAAGAGAAATATTATCCTTTTAAAATTTTTCCAATACGATCGACTAGAATTATTTTAGTCGGTGTTAAATTAAAAAGTTTTGTATT
Organism: Ericerus pela; assembly: GCA_011428145.1. NCBI lineage: Eukaryota > Metazoa > Arthropoda > Insecta > Hemiptera > Coccidae > Ericerus > Ericerus pela. Next base: position 372,276 of record WOFM01001607.1, on the reverse strand, counting down.
TCATAAAATTGGTATGAGATGACAATGGAGCCTGCGTGAAAAGGAATGTAGCACAAGCCAGAATGTCAAACTTTTTGTTTTTGCAATAATTTTGGAATTCTGCCTTCCTCAGCATCTTTTCAAGTTATTTAATTAGATAGATTTAAATAATTCTCACTCACCTTCTGGGGACAGAAGAGCTCAAATTTGTAAAGTTTTTTATGGATGTAGAATAAAATTAGTGATTAAGATCATTTGTTCAGTAAAAATAGGCTAGGCATTTTTACTTCTGGAAAAAAAAATTAAATAATGACTTTGGCTCTTCGGTGATTTGACGTTAGCACGTTGTTTCAAGTTACCGTCTAAAAAAAATGATTCCACCCAAAATTACCAAATGAATTTTACGTCACCTTCTTAAAGAGTACCTACCTACCTATTTTAGTAGCTTATACCAACTTTTTTTACTCGACGCCATTACAACGGTTGGGCGTACTGTTGAAAATATTCGAAGAGACACAGAATTTTATGAACTCTAGTCAACTTGCTTGCAAAAGCATTAGCAGTAATATTACTTTAAAACTAACAGTTTTTAAAAAGAGCTCCAAAACTACCTCATCGATTCTAAAAAAAATATAATGGGACCACCATGAGATCATCCTCTATCATTTAAAAAATTTTTTATCAAAATCGGTTCCAGGTTGAGAAGTTATGCGGAACAAACATAAAAAAAACAACAAAATATACATACGGATCAAACTGATGCTTAACCTCCTCCTTTTTATAAGCTTTTGTTCTAGTCACTACGGCGATTTTTATTAAATGTACCAACACTGCAGCCAACCTTCCGCAATGAAATAATATTTATTTCGAGGGAAGTTAAAGCCAAAAAAAAAGCTTATCTTTTAAAAATTTACTTTTAACATAAACTTATTAATTATAAGCTTTTATTCTACTCACTACCACGATTTTAAAATATACCAATATTGCAGCCAACCTTCCGCAACCAAATAATGTTTATTATGCATTAAGCTAAAGCCAAAAAAAAAAATAAAAGCTGAACTTTTAAAAATTTGTTTTCAACTAAACTTTTATTTTGAAGTCCGTTAAAAATGAACAATCGTCTCCAACGAAATTTGAAAATTCGTATCTCAGTACTTGTGAACATTGTCATTAAATGACGTGTCATTTGCAACGAATTAGAAGTCTAATTTAGAGCTGAAAGCGTGGTACGAGTATTTCAAGTTAAATTCGTATACATATGCGATAGTTTCTCGTGTATCATTTTTTAAAGCAATATAAACCATTCATTAAATAAAAGAGGTATCAAAATTAACTCGAGGTTATTAACTCACGTAAGTATATAAAAGTGGAAGAGTCGTAAAAGGCATAAATAATATTATATACTTAGGTAGGTACCAATAATGTAAATAAGTAGGCTTGAAGGAAACAAAAAATTCTACGTCCAAGATTTTAACATTAAATTTGGTTTTGAAAATTTTATGTTGTTTCGGTTAAAGTTAAACTTCGAAATTTCGTATTAGGTCGTTACGTTGAGATTAGAATTAATTTCTATATTTAAGAGTGAGTAAGTAGTAGGTACGACATTTGTACAAGCCTAACAAGAGAATAAGGAATTTAATTATTCATTCAGGTAAAAATTCGGATTGTTGGCTGATTTAGATGGAAGAAAACTGTGTTAAGAAATATACGATGTTAAGGCTAAACTATGTGAATTTTTGCAGTTAATTTTAGTGGAATAGTTTCTTTTTTTTTTACTTTCGAATTGGTCAGAATATTTAATTTGGGGCAGTTCGGTGAGAAATGAAGCCACTTCGGGGAGGTATTCGACATTGAGAAAGCATTCGTAAATATTCGAAGGTTAGGTACTCGTTCATATATTTGCAGAATTCGGCCGATATAAATATTTTGTTTTCATCAAATTTTCCAAAATTCTAAGGTGTGTCATGTTATTTAAAATATGTAGTACTAAGACAGTACTTATGTCTGAAAAATACAAAGATAAAACTGCTGTGATAACCTGAGTAGGATTTTAAGGTAAATACCTGCGAAAATAATGAAATTAAATTCTGCAGGTAAACATGTCCCTACCTTACATAGATTTTCCCGAAAATTGCTGGCTTTTGCTACAAAGATAAATTCTACAAGGAAAAATGTGACTCTTGACTACAGAAACAACCTTTATCAAACATTTATAATGGCTATAAAACACAAGTTGGAGAAAGACAAGTTACTAAGAAGAAATTCCAAATTAGAAATGATATAGCATAGGTATTGAAGAAATCAAAACAAATTTAAGCTTAAAAGGCCTTTTTTGGAATTATTTAAGAACTGAAGTGGAATATTAAAGATATACCTACCTATTCAATTATTTGGCAAGTTTCATCTTTGATACCTGCCAAAAATCCGACTATCCTACAATAAAACTTACAGACAATTCTTTCTGTTTAACAAATAATATACCTATAGTTGTAAAATAATAAGTTCATTCAGAATTTATGAGAATAATACAAATTTTGATTGAGAATTGTTCCTGGTAAAACTTTCATTTCATCAAATATATGAATAATTTAGGTAATGAGTAGTTCAAATCGTTAGTATCATTACATTACAAGAACTAGAAAGTTATGCTACAATAGCCCGGAAAACTGATGGTATATTGAAGAAATTGAGGATCAGCTGAGAATGGATGAAGAAAATCTACCATAACAGATTTATTAGGCCCACTCAATTAAACTTGGCTCGCTCGTGAACAATTTATTTCTCCATAGTTTACAAGCTCATCACTAAATTTTTTTACTTTATTTGTGTTTTAATGAGCCGTCTCATAAGTATATAATTTGTTTTTGATTTTTTGTTTTTTGTGTACCAACCATACTCTATTTAAAACGTGGGAACCTCTTGCATTTATAAGCACATTTATATAAGCATATGATTTTTTTTCGATCTATGAATTATTTTTGTATCGTATGTAGGTACCAGACATCGCCTAGTTTGGTGATAATACTAAACGTGAAAAATATGTCAAAAAAACTAACGCAGCACGATACACTAGAAAAGTAGGTTTTCAAAAAACATAAAAATTGCAATTTTCTTTTAGTAGTAAAATACTACGAATGAGTATCCCTTGTACCGCACAAAAAAGATTTTTGTCTAATTTCACCAAATTGTCAAGAAAACAGGTACATAATGAACACTCAACTTAAAAAATTACAGACCCACTTGAATACAATAAAAAAAAAAAAACTTAGCAAATAAAATAACAGCAAGCCTGTTTTTGGTGCTGTTTTTTTTTTGTTTTACCTCGAATTTTTCATTGGTGAAACTTATTTTGACTATACACGCCTCAACCCCTTGACTGATTAGCACCAAACGCCATCCCACGCGAGATTATGCTTAAAGCTATCAATATACAAAATTTCCGCTCTATTGAACTAAAATTGCGACCTCTATTGTGTTTGCAATAAAATCTTTTACATAAATACACAGGTAAGTAAACGAACATATGATAGTGTATATAAACCCTCGATTGGAAGGAATAAGACACAGTTCCTAGACAGTAACTTCTTAGTACCTAGAACCTCTCTTACAGAGCTACTAGTGAACAGACAGTCTTGTCTAAAGGGTTGTAATCCCATATGTATATTAATTAATGTATTAATCGATGTACTGTTGGTGTACAAATTATTATTGTAGTAATAAAAGTGTTAATTCAAACTTGTGTTTTAAATATTATTGAGTCTCTCAAATATGTTAAGGTCCACGATAGTTGTGGATGATAAATTGAATATTTAAATTATTATAGAGGTATTAATGCTTGTCCAGTATTAAATATCTCATGTATGGTATAAAACTGAAAGTGGTTCTAATTAGATACTTTACCACCTCTTTTGGCCGTTACAACTTACACGAAGCACAATAACTAACGCACAAAAAACAACACAAAATGGGCGCATCAATTTGATGCGTAAATTGTATTCCTACGCCCCAATCCAGGGTCTTAGAGAGAAAATTCGGGTCAGGAGAATAATAAATTGGAGAGCCCTATCATTGCCATACATAAGATTTATCTTTGGAAGGGGGTTAGAAATTGAGAAGGCGAAAAATATTTTTGAGGTTTTTTTTTGTTTGTTCTATAACATTTCTTTGTTTTTTTTTCTCTGTGTCTTAGGGTTTGACACCCAAAACGCCCCATGGATACGGCCCTAATGCCTTAATATTTACTTGAAAATTGCTTTTATTTTCAAAATTGGGGCCCTTCCACGCTTTCTCCCCCTCTTCGAGGTTCTGCCACAATATCTTCAGGTTGAGTCAAAACTAAGCCATTATTTTTATTGTGAAAAATCAAGCGGGCCCCCCTCACATTCTAAAGGTAGTATCTACGGGTCAGTTAATCTGTGGATTAACAGTGTCTTATCATTAAAAATGATTTTATTGAGAGACGAACAAAATGCGACTGCAAGAGTGATGTCCATGACGTCATCCGACGTACATGTAACTACATGCAAGATAAATTATTTGCGACGTCATCTAATATTCCATTAGTGAGTCGAAAATAACGTGTCTGTTTATTTTTCAAAGCTGTAACTGACATTTTTTTCAATACAATTTGTTTTTTTTTGCAGACAGAATTCCAAAAGAGTAACGTAATTTGAATTTGTATCAATGTGTATAGAAATCTTATGAACTATGAGATTCTTTTACGTTCAAAATTTTGCGATGATAGTTTTAGTTCTGGACTTGTTCTGTTGTGAGTGAGTTTTCGAATTTTATTGTCAGTTTCGAGAATTGAAAACTCAAAAAATTTGGTGCTGTAATAACTACAAGTTTTACTTCCAAATCTGTTCTTTTGAATGTTAATTCTCAGTTCTGATTTTGATTTTGGGTTGCAGTATGAGTTCTGAGGAGTGAAAATTCAAAAAACTGGGAGTACAAATTAAGTTTGAAAGTTTTCACTAAAGGTTGTATTTCTAGACCAATTCTAAAATGAACTAAATTGAGTTGGATGGAATTCGCGTCGTTAGAAACGTCGGAAATTCATTTTCAATGACTCGGATTGTTGCATTCGGATAAAATTTGTAAATTTGTTTTTCAAAAATTGCACCCACAAAGTTCTTAAATAAGTACTATAGTCAAACTCAAACTTCTAAACCACTTCTGAGACGTGGCTTCTGGTTGAGTTTAAGATAATGTATTGGTGCAGAAATGTAAATAAGAAATAAATGAATCCGGTTAAGTGATTTCAGGGTTAAGATAATTTCAAAACAACAAAAATGCGTAGTTAAGGGAGTGTGAAGTATAGGAACTTATTCATCAATATTGGATCAAAAATTATTACTTTTGTGTTATTTTCATGTTCTCTTTTTTAACTGAACCAGCACCACTACGTATCATTAGTAGTTTAGAAGTTCGAGTTTAACCATCGCAAGCACACGTTTACTTATTTATGAACTTTATGGGTGCAATTTACTATAAATTGGATGCGGATAAAATAAATAAGTTAAAATTTGCTGTTTCCTTCTTGTTCACATTTAATCTGTTAGGGCTGGTTGGTACGATTAAAAAAGAAAATTTATATTTTTTCTTTATTCTATAGGTAACTTACTGAAATCTCTCTGTTCATTCTTGTCTTCCATAATGACAGCTGTTCCACTTTTGTGTATGTTTTCGATGCATAGTGTAGTTGCAGTACCTGACATTGTATTTTAACAATTTGAATGCATTTTTACATATTTTGGGCATTTTAATTTTATAACTTCATTAACGACAATACGAGAAAAATGGCAGTGTCGAGTAGAGAGATGTGGAAATTTCACTCGGTGAACGAATTCGTCTCATGTACCTACTATTGTTTTAAACTCGTGATAAAATATGTAAGGGGTGTAAATCGAGTCAATGCAGATTGCAGATACCTTAGCTGACAGTCTATGTCAGCGGCGATCATTCTTGCGAGGATTATACAAGCAACGATTCGGTCAACGTGGGGCAGGTGCTGGTTCTGTAGTTGGATTTGGATTTGGATATTGCCATCCACTTCCGAGTCTCATAATTCAGAAGAGTCAAGAACGATTAAATATAAATTAAAAAATTAGTTTTTAAAAAATACGCTTTTATAATTTGAGAAAAAAAAATTTCTACCCCTGATAGGATTAGGACGTAAGGTATTTTGAATGAAAGTACAAGTTGCTACCATGACACCAAGGTCATGGATTTAGGAGGGGATGAAACTTACGTTGAAAAATAAAGCAATTGATAAGACGTGATAACTGATAATAATTTTTTACTCTCCCAAAAAGCACAGCACTCGCACAATGTCGAGAATTAAAACGGATGTTTATATTTGTTTGAGAAATTTGTAATTTGTAGGTAGTCTTATACTTATTTTAAAATAACAAGACATAAATACCAGTGAAAGAGAAAAACAACTGATAAAAATTGATATGTGTGTATGTGTGCGTGTGTTTCAACACGTGAAAGCAGCGCTGAAGTTGGTCGTCCGGTGTACCTCGACAAATTGAGTGAGTAGAATAAAAGCATATAAAAATCGGTGATTTTGTAAAACGATTAAAAATGAAAAATCAAACAGTTTCTGTTGGGTATGTCTCCAATCGATATGATTACTATCTCAAGTGTATAATTTTCTTGTACTCAGATAGTTTATATAGTAGGTATGGTTCAGTAAAGTTTGGTCGCTTCCTAGCTCGAAAGACACATTGCAGAGGTGTGAAGTCAAAAGGAAATAAATTTAATTTACTCAAGTATAGTGTATTTATTGTATTCTTATGGTACTTCAGTGCAGAATGTAAAGAATAATTCATAGATACATGCGCTAGTTCTAAGGACATTGGCATCTAAGTATAATTTCTTTTTGCTAACATTTTCAAAGCGTAGGAATGTTATCATAATTTCCCCTCCCTTATGGATGGTCCTGCGTCAACAGACGGGGTCACAGATCTAGTCCATAGTCCACAAAGTTAGTGTACAGCACTTAACAGTCTGAAAACACACATTCATAATTTGTTGGGCATCATACAGATATGTGTGTCTACAATGCTGTATGGACTGCTATTAGTGAAGGCAAATACGTACGTATTTATGTACTCGCTGATAAAGTGCATGTTGCGGTGCACATAATGCCATTGCTGACCTATTCTAAAGTTCATCCAATGAGAGTTGATCCCAGAATTGAAATGCAACCCGCAACTACTGCACAATTTTGCATACGTTATTTACACGTTATTGTCAGTTCGAATATGCGGGAATGCGAATCACACGATTAACGTATGTGAATATGTGAATATGTGAATATGTGAATATGTGAATATGTGAATATGTGAATATGTGAATATGTGAATATGTGAATATGTGAATATGTGAATATGTGAATATGTGAATATGTGAATATGTGAATATGTGAATATGTGAATATGTGAATATGTGAATATGTGAATATGTGAATATGTGAATATGTGAATATGTGAATATGTGAATATGTGAATATGTGAATATTTGGTAACATCATTTTAAGGTGAATGAATCATCTTTTGTTGGACGGACTGTAGTTGCCCACACACTCTGAGATGTGATGTAGGCATTAAATGGACTGGCTGTACACACCAAGAAACAATTTTGTGGCTGAATACCCAAACAAAAAATATAAGGTTCATAGAACCTGGTGTGGGTAAGGTTACAAATACTTTCGACTATTAAGGTCATCACACAATTCAGCTCAGCTACGATTTAAGTGTAGCTGAGTTACGCAAAAATGGACGAATTTCCTTTATAAAAAAATAAATATCAAACTTAGCTGAGCTGTTTTTTTTTTTTTTTTTTTTTTGATTTGTTTCAACTTTACAGTTCAGCGACGTCGTTGGATATGAAAACAGAGGGCATCATATTGCTGTATTGTGGGAATCACAACTGCTGAGCGACGTTTTAAACGTAGCTTCGCTGAGGTGTGTGACTGGCCTTATACTTGGTTTTTTTCAGGGAGATGTACCTAATTGAATGTTTTTTTGGGGGGAGGGTAAATTGGAAAATAAATATAAAGGTAACAGGTTATAGGATGAGGAATCATGCATAGTGTCGACATAGGTTGTTGGAAATCGACAAAGGTACGTACCTCGACAATGGGAAAGGTTATGGTGAGAGGAATGTGGGAATTGAAGACGTAAGCACGACAATATTGGATGTCTAGTTTCAAATGAAGGCAGCAATGGGAATAATGGGATACCTTTGTCGAAGATATTTTAAGTTTTATTTAAAAGTACCTACCTAAGTGACGGGTATTTACAGAAAACGTGTTGGGAAAACGAACAAAAGTTTACGCAAACAAGGGACTAAACTTTATTAGACTTTACTAAATTAGCCTTGTCTTCTTCTTCGGATTGCAAATGTTTGCAGCCCGAAGCTGTCTCTGTTAGGCAGGTACCTACCTCCCTACTACTTTTTTGTTTTCTTAGAATGATTCAATGATGCATCAGCAATAATGGTCATGTTTGCATTTTAAATTGTTTAAAGAGAGGAGTTGGTGACCTGAAGGCTTAGATATAATCAAGTATATAATAAGTTATTATTTGAATTCAATTCGTAATGACGTTATCGTGAAGTATTTTTGAAAATTGGCCGACGTTCATATCAAAAGTTCGGGTATATTATCATTGAAGGGTACATACTGTCTTAAGTTTGAACAAGAGATGAAGGAAAAACGTAACATTTTTTCGTTGGCTTTGTGACCAACATTGTTCGTGTTCTGATATCTTCGATATTAAAAATAAGCGAAACGTTGGGTAAATTTCGATTAGGTATGTCTTTAAAGCCGTATTTACTTTCAGTCTGCGTAAAATACTATTCAAAATAATGAGCATCTTCGCTGAATTGGAAGAAATAATTATCGGTACAGATAACTGTGTGAGTCGGCACCAAAACGAGTCTGTCGTTCTATACCACCTTTTTATGATAGATGGGATACCTGTATTTTTCCCATTGTTCGTAATCAGAAAAATAAAAAATAATAGAAAAATAAAAAGAAAGCCAAAGTGACGAGTGGCGCTACGATTTAATCGTCATCATAGCAGTACATACTGCGCGAATGTAATATCTTACGAACTTCGAAGAAATTAGAGGTTAGGAGTACACCAATCAGCAGTTGTTGAACTTTATCCGCATGTCTAGACGTTTTGCTTACGTCATCTTCCACCGCTGTCACGTTCTTGAATTTGGTCATTGAGTAGAATGTAGGTATGTATACCTACATGGGAAATGATGACTTTGAGAAATTCTCAACCGTCGAGTGGTCTACATTAAATAACTTAATGTAAATATTATGTTTTCAAAAGACACGTATGTACGTAATGCGAAAAATTTGATTATTTTTTTTGTTTCTTCGAAGTGGGCCGTAGGTAACGTGAAGTTTCAGGATAAAAATTGCGTAGTTTCAGGTATTGATTTTTAATACCTACCTATACCTATTTTTAGTATTATTTCATTGAACTTTTTTCTCAATAAAATGCCGACACAATCAAAATTCATGGAATGTTTTCTTTAGATCTGAATCACCATCAGCTATTAACTGTATGTACTGGTAGTTTCCTGAAAAGTCTTCCTCCCCTCAGAAATTTAACAGTATAGCTGTATAAGTAGCAAAGGTTCGCAAATTACGCCGTCATCGGTGGGCCCCATGTCCCTGAGGCTCATTTAAAGTTTTTGTAAGTAAATATTTCTCAAACAAGAAATCTATTTGAATCTCGATTTTCGGTAGATGCTGTGATAAAAGCGTGTATGGAACGTAAGTCAATGTGGAAAAATAAATAAGAGTGGCTGTGTCACAACTTTAATTCCAAGATTTGAGAAAATGTGCGATTCGTTGAAGGATACAATTCAATCTTATTAAAAATTGATACTTAGGCAGGTATGTACATCCTGCAAAAATGAACGTGTTTTAACGTTTAAACATCTTAGTGCTCGGTCTAGTACTTTAGTAGGGGCCGAAACAAGAATTACCGATTGTAACTCGTACGTCTTACAATATTGTAACTGTTGACATGTAGGTGTATGGTTGTTCGTGTACGCAATGCACACTCTCACAACCATACTATTATGTTTACACATTAATCCTTCATAGCTTTCCATTGGAACTCGAGCCTTTTTAAAAATATTTTCACATGATTAACCTCAGCCAGATGGAGGTCGATTATGACTGATGTGTTGGCGACTTCTGAACGAATGACGTGACATTAAGAAGTTTACTTTAGTAATTTTATTGTTATTTGCCGATGTAGACCTACACCCTGCATCAGTTATTATAGAGGATGAAAAATATATTTGTAAGAATATGTATTCACATTCTTAAAATAACCACAGTTTCTGTCTGTGTTTCGCACTCGCTGATATAGTGAGTTGCAGAGATTTCTCATATATATATTAGATTTGTATTATATTCATCTATTGATGGATATTAAGTATGGAAAGATGAAAGATGTGTCTACATGATTCTTCATTATTTTCTAAAGAGCTTACATAATTTTTGCTGTTTATCTATCTATCTTGTGGAGTAAACATTAGAGGGGTTCCTAATTTGAACTAAAAAATCATAGATTTTGGCCTAAAATTCTTCAAATTGGTTGTAATGTTAATAAGGAAAAGGTCGAAGTGAAGAAAAGTGGACTTAAATTGTTCTTCGAAGTTGGCAGACTTCTATGGGGCTACATCTAGACAAATAACAATTTTAAAACAAATTTGTGGTGGCTGTAGGCATTTTGTATACCAAGCTCCTTAACAGCTGAAAACAGAAACCAGTAATGTTTATGAAACAGATTTTTTCTGTTTAAAGTGTACTATCTATCGTTGTAACGCTGGGGCTTTTCAGAAAACACCTTGTATCATGGAAGATCTAAATAATTGCGTTAAAATAAAAAATAAGCTTAGGCTATATTAGTAAAGTATGTAGGTATCTTTAAAAATCGTGAAAATTGCGCTATTAGTATTCCTGGATTTTTTTGAAATGCATCATTCAATGTTAGGGATATCTCCAAGAAATGAATCCTTTTTTGCAATTCCTAAAATAAAAGATTTCCGTGTCTCTATCTAGTTTATTCTTAATGGAAATGTATGTAATCTCCAAGTTAATAACTTGAGAAGAATGCTAGTGTTCGAACAATTAATTGATATTAATTAATATCATTTGCAGTGTGGTTTTGAGGATGACGATTCGTAGGTCAAAACATGAGGGGTACTCTTCCTGAATTCCAGAATCCTGGCTTTTTTTGAAACGTACAACGTCGTATGCTTTTTTGGTTCAAGGTTTTGATTTTAAAATTTGAATAGTTTAAAAAATATTGAATTCTTTGGAGGTGGTTTTCTTTGTCGACGAAGTGACCGCTTTTGAAATACCACAATTTTTCCATATCGATTCGTATCGACATTTTATGGGGAAAATATTGATACGGCAAATATTGATATAATATCTAATCCAAAATATTTTAATTTATCTGGTAGATTAGGAATTAATTCATTCAAATATCGATATTTTCCCATATGTTCGCATATCGATAACTAAAATATCTGTATGTTCTCCCAAATATTGATACGTATCGATATTTTCCGTCCCTTGAGTTTCTGCTTCGTAATAATACCTACGTAGGCGCCAATATTTTGAAACAAATGCTAAGTTTATGAAGAGTACTACTTGTTTTGGGAAACATCATTTCGAGCTATATTTTTCTTGATTTTCGTTCAAAAACAAATAATTTTGTTAAGTTCTTGAATGCTTCAATTTTTCTTCTAAATACTTGCCCTCATAAGGTGAAAAATTTGATAACCAACTCATGCCAGAAGTTCAAACACACAGAAGATATTTGCATTATTGTTACGACAAACTTGAAGTTTCAAAATTTATGCAACAAAGTATACATACTTTGAAGAATGACAATTTATGTTTTTTTTTTTCTCAAGAAAATTAGCCTCTTAGTGCCGTGCCTATTATAAAAGCTGATGATGTTGGTGGAATCTTCACTTTATGGTATAGGCTAAATAAAGCGAAGAGGACAACGTGAGCTAAAATTACATTTCCTTTGGTTTATACTTATACTTTTAATGGTCTTTTTTTTTTTTTTTTACAAAACAAATACCACATGATTGATTTGTGCATATTTCATCAACATTATAAATAAAAAAATCCGATCACGTACTCTTCTCGTACAATCGCAGAAAAACTTTCACCAATGGCGTCGTTTACATTTTAAAACCGTTATAAGTATGAAGGAGAATAGAATGGCAGAAGGGTAACGGCTGATTGAATATTAAAAAAGAAGGGGCCAGAGAAGGAAAAGGTGTATTTCGAGGAAGAGGTGGAGGAGAAGGAGATGGAGGGTATTTATTAGGAGCTCCCCTTCTGGGTGTGTGTGTGTGTGTGTGCGTGTGCGTGCTCGCGCTTGTTCGTCACGATATATTGGTCAAGAGCGCCCAAATAAGTATATACCTACGTACGTAAATATTTTGCAAAGAAATGACATTCTCTGGTTTGGGAATGCAGGTATTTTAACAACGAAGGCAAATGTTAAAGCTAATGGCATCGTGGCCCAATAACCGATAGCCTGGATGGTGTGAAGACTGGAGGGAGTTCGAGACCAGTCTGTCTCCGTTACGTCATAATTGTGCGTTGTGCGCGTTCGCTGTGTAATTATGATAATAGCCAGGTCTATGACCATGCAATGCTATAGGTGTTAAACGTTCGCTTTTTAAACGGTCATTTTTTACTCGTTTAATTGATAATTTCTTTTCTTTTCCTTTTTGTCTTCTTCATTACTTGTTTCTCTCTCTCTACACTAAATTATTTTTTTGTTTCCACACAATCCAAACAGTGTGGTGACAAATTAAGATGCCACTTGTAGTGCGTTCTCGACGACATAGGGGCGTGTGAAATGATACCACATTTTGTTTTGTAACATAAATACCACACTGTCATGTCTAATACACCCCAACTCAAGAGCGTATATAGCTCTGTCGTAAGGGGTAGCCCATACATTCTCAGTGATCTCTTCCGACCTCCCTTTCCAACCAATGATCACCAAAACTGACAAAAATACACAATTCTTGGAGGTAAAACTATTTTCTCTTTTACGAAGGAGGGTCCAGATCCCCAGGACCCCCTTATATACGCCCTAGCTTAAAATTTAGAAGTACTACAACTACCTACTCCGAATATTTGGGTATCTTGGCTGAAAATTGTACGAATTACTCGCCTGAAGTAGTAAATTTAGTGATGGACGAAGAAAAAATTGGAAGTGAAAAGTTAGTACCTACTTTTCCAACGACTTTTTACGCACACAAAAAATTCGCAGATTTCCCACGTATGCCATACTCTTGGTCATTGTAAACGCAGCAAACAACAATAACATAATAAGTAATGGTCTACGTATTTCTGGGGATTTTTCAAGTTTAAAAAATGGAAAAATTTGCGAATTTTGGTGCCAATTAGTCATCTGTAGTAACCCTGCTTTCAATGTCGCTAAATTCAAAATCATGATCATAATTATAACCATTTTCATTGTTGAATAATACAGTGTTATGCTTGATTAAAACGTTACCTTTTCTCTTTTCTCGTTGAGGAGAATGGTAATGTTGATTAGGTCAGCCCATATTCAGAACCCTCTACTTTTGAGCATACAAATTTGACTCATGGTTCACCATTTGGCATTTTCAGACCATATTATTCTTATTTATTTCTAACAGAATACTACATGTGGGGATGTGAACCTGTATGACCGCACCTTCACAGGCTATTGGCGGTTGCCGCTTTGATTTCCATCAACTTACAGAAATGGTGACATCGAAGCGATTGAAGCGCACCTCTCTACTAGTTCACACACCCCTTCTACAGAGTGGCATTGAGCCATAATGGTGTAAGCCTGTGTTGTGAGTTTGTTGGTTTCCTCATGTAGCAAAAGTCTGGCTGTGTCCTCTGTGTGCTGTCATGCTGCAACCGCAGATGCAGCATTGAGGGAGTGGTTGTAGGGATGTGAACCTTTATGTCCGCTCCTTCACAGGCTATCAGTGGCATCATAGCCATGCGATAGCATCGCTGCTATTTTAATCCGTAGGTTGCGGGTTCGATTCTCCACGCTGACAACCTACATCACATAATGAACCATAACATTTATTCATTGATTGATTGATTTCGTTTTTTGGTCAGCTTGGCTTGAATAAAAATTTAATTCATGCAGATTTCATTACGAAATCTGTCTTGTTATACTCTTAAAGGTGTGTTTGTTGGGTACCTTGAGATAAAATTCTCAAAAGCTCATAGAAAATTTCTCAATATGATAAGATTTGGCCGAGATCATAGAGTGGGAATTTGGGCCTGGAGGGAGAAAAAATTTATGGACACATCGAAAAATTGAAAATTGCATCTATGTCTATTTTGAAGTAGGTAGGTTTTCTATGAAAATATGCTCATTTTTCTCCTTTTTTTTTTTTTTTTTTTTTGGTGAAAATTCAGGGTCCGGAGAAAATTTTTCTCCCCCTGTCGTCAGTCCTGGGTTTAGCATTTGTTGATGTAATGGGTAGGTCAATATTTTCATGCACCTGTTGGGTATAGTTCAGTAAAATTTACGAAAAAATATAATGTCAACAAATTGACAGTAAATCGTCATAAAAACTATTTCGATTTTTTGTTGCAAAAAATTGAAATTTTTGTATTTTTATTTTTTATTTTTGCAACTTAGAGAACTAGCGGTAGGTTGAAGTACAATATGAGGTGAGACGCAAAATTTCCAAAGATCCAGTCAGAAATTCTCTCTTTCATGGGAAACTAAATTATAATTTTATATTGTTTCAAGATGATTCACTGTCGGATTTATTTCTTATTATTCGAAAAGGAAATGATCGAAGGTCTGCTAGATGGAGCAATATTTTAGACGGTTTTTCAAGTTCACGAAACCATGCCGTCATCTTTGCCATTTTGCTTCGATTTTTCAGTCGACCTGATATCGAATCGAAATCGATGGTTGAGATGGTTAATTGGGTTGCCACTGTAAGACGTATAAAGATCGAAGTACCTCTACCTAATTATGATTCAAATTCATTCTCAAATTTTTATTGAATTTATTAAAAGCGTTGTATTTTGCGGTTGTGACACCTACGATGGTATATTTCAGCAAATTGAAAGGTACACATGAACAATCATATTGAAGAGAAACAGGTTGAACTCATCGGCGCAATGCTTTGAGAGGAGAAAAAAAAACAAATGGCTGAAATTATAGTCAAATTTTCATATTAGGTTGTACGAGTAAAATAATATACTTTATAAGTGAAAAAACTGGATGGGTAGGGGAGTGTCTCCCAAGATGGCGCACCTAATATTCTAGTGTCCATATCTTCCTCACAAATGAGCACAACTAACCACAACTTTCATGAAATATTCACCAAACCCTTAGCTACGAACATTCTCAATTGGATTTTCGTCATATCAAATGAGACGGCAATTATTTAATTTATTATGAAAAAAGTCAAAATGCGCCATCTTAGGGACGTAAAATTGTAATGAAAATTTTTTTTTTTCACAAACGTATGTTTTGGTTTCACTTGTGACACCAGCTGCACATTTGGTGTGGGTCCACAATTTGCATTTCGTGCACTAAATCCATTTTTCCTTCGATTTTGAATGGTTAAACAAATCATTACAAAAAATTCATGCAACATTTTCCAAATCACTGCCCCCTTCAAGTTCAACAACAATTTTATTTTCAGAATATGACTGACCACCAAATAAACTCTTTTAATTCAATAGAAATTAAAAATATGTAGTTGAAAGAATATCTCTATTGATGATATTGTTAAAGTGCGTCATCGTAGGGGTCATTATGTTCTTTCACATTTTATTTTTTTATCAATCAAAAACAAAACTCAATGGTCAAGAATTTACACGAAAATGTTCCTTACCCATGGCTGAATATAAAAAATAATAATTTGGATTTCAATACTTACTTTTTCTCAATTAGAATCCTTACAAAATGTAGTGAAAAAATTACAGCATAAGTAGGAAAAAAATTAAAAGTGTAATAACACACGTTCTACTGAAGTCATAGAAAAAACTTTTCCCACAGAATTGAAGGCTCACGAAACACTTTCCAATGACGCCAATTTCAGTGTTGCCCCTACCTCGAAACATAGTGAAACAAGCACTGCGCCATCTTAGGGACTGCGCCATCTTAGGAGTCACTCCCCTACTAATAAGATGAAGGGAAAGGATCGTTTATTTGAAATAAAAATCTTTCCCACCGCGCGTATTCATTACGAACTCTGTTATATTATAATATGTAATTTTTTTATCTTTCCAAAATAAATTTTTACTAGGAATTCAGTGACTGGATAATCAATCCTTGCTCCGGTTAAGCAAAAGTGACGCGGCAATAGTGTGAATTGATGTTCGTTGGTTTCCATAAAAATATATTGTACCTATCCGTCTTGAAAGGCCACATTTTGTTTTTTATTTCTTATTTTTGCAGATGCTGTCATGGTGGTTTAAACG
The DNA here is from genome assembly GCA_011428145.1 of Ericerus pela. Taxonomy (NCBI): domain Eukaryota; kingdom Metazoa; phylum Arthropoda; class Insecta; order Hemiptera; family Coccidae; genus Ericerus; species Ericerus pela. Next base: position 355,751 of record WOFM01001607.1, on the reverse strand, counting down.
AAGTAAAATGTATTAAGTAAGAAATAATATTATTTCGAAGTGTCGATTATAGGTATAGCTACCACACGTGCAACAATGGCTGATTGCGGTTCGTGATGAAGGATTGTTTTATGTTCTTCACATTTTCACTCGTCGTTTTCTTTGCTCACGACTGCATTTATAGCCGATTAAAGATAAACGTTAATGCGGGGACATTGACCTTTGAATTTTACGTGAAAAAAGTGTAAAAAATCATTCTATATAAGTACAAAATTATATGGTTTTAGCGTAAGTTTGAAAAGATAATATTGAAAAACAAAACAAAAAAAAATCTCTCGTGCAGCAAGCCACTTTCGAAAATGTAGGTTTTCTTAAACGAAATATACAAATAAATATAAAAGAAAATATCAAAATATCACAAGTATTTGACAGAATTCTGGCTGAAAATTAGGTGGGTTTACGTTCAAAATGATGTGTCAAAGAAATTCATAATCAAATAGTATTGTAAAGTTATGAAAAACAAACGCGAGTTATTAAATGATTGCTTATAGCAAATAAAATAACAGTAAGCCTGATTTTCGGGTAGCTTTCTTTAAGAAAAATTTAAACTTTGGAGCTGAATTGTAAATCCAGTATTAAAGTTACAAAATTGTTACATGGCTCCTTGGAGCCAGAATCCATCTACTATGAATTTTAAACATAGTATTGAATTAAATTTCATTATTTTTAATAATTGATAACAATGAAACTAAAAAACATAAAAATTCTTAGTTTGTGGTACTAATGGTTCAGATAGTAACAGATTATTGTATTAGTTTGTGACACTCCCATCAAAACAACCTACATCAACTTTACTTTACCAAATAATTATTTAATAGCTCCTTGGAATGGGAAATCTATCTGTTACTATCTATTTTAAGTAAGTATACAGTATTAAACTAAATTTCATTATTTTCATAATTTTTAATACTGAAACAAAATAGCGTCAAAACCCTTAGTTTGTGACACTAATTGTTTAGATTGTAACACTTATTGCATAATTTTGCGACACTTTTCTTAAAAAAAACATACACCAACTTCACTTTACAAAATAAAAAGCTTTAATGGGGAATACTGAAGGTTTGTTTCATCTCAAATCTAACAGACATTACACTTCATATCTATAAGCCTAAGAATGGCTAAGAACTCAGGTGTCATCAATCTAATTCATCGACTTTTTGTTCTTGCACTAGTTATCATTTTTTGTTTTTGTGTAATCATCAACTGAGGTAGGCAGTTAGAAACAGTGATAATTTTTGACTCTTAAAAAAATTTAATATTTAATGTTTTTTTATACCTAGATGATGAATATCCCATATGTTTGTGCGATGTTTTTGAAATAAGAAGATAGAGGGCAACTTAATAAATTCTGAACATTCTACATTAATATTAATTTTACTTATTGAGTAAAAAATGTCTCAAACCTATGAAGTGTCTTGAACCACTGACTTTACCTTATCTTTTTCTCTTAGCAATAGTTGAAGATTTTTTCAAATCACTTGTACGTACTTACTGTTAAGGCAATTGAAACTAAATTAGGCGGAATGTTTGAAAATAAGAGATTCTATGTCTGTATGAAATTTCGCGACTATTGCATCAAAAGTTTATACTTTAAAACAATTAAAGCCCCGAAAATACAACATAACAGAGTGTACTAAATAAGTGTAGGTATTAAATTTCATGGCTATTGGATAAGAACTGTGGCCTGTACCTTAATAAACAAAAATGTGTGTATATATATGTATGTATAAAAATTTTAGCTAATAGTTCCAAAAGATTTCTGGTGTCATGAAACGAAAAATGAACCAACCCTTCGACCCTGGATCGTAATACCAAATCAATTTTAATAATATATAGTTTCTCTACGAGGACCTACATAAAAAACCGCTGCTTTATATTCGGGAAAGAAAAGTTTGCAGTCAAAAGTTAATAGATGTTCATTACATTGGGCAGCCATTGATCTCTGGAATGTTTGCGGATCTGGATATGAACAGAATAAAACTGATGCGAAGAAAAAATATGTTTTTTAAATTGGATTTTTTCATCCTCTAGTTTTATCTTTTCTCAAAAAAAGTCAATGTAAAAGAGTTCAGCTTAACATAATTTCAAATTTTTTCGTTTCTCTTGCTGTTTAAAAAAAACAAAGTAGTAAATTACACACAAAGGTTCAAAAGTGAGTGACTATATGCTAGTGAGCAAATCCTGAGTAATATAAACTCACTTTTGAACCATGTTGAGGAAGATATTTTTTATAATTAATGATCAGAAAAATCATTAATTACCAATTTCAATGAGAAACAAATTATCCAATGAACAAATATAGCCATAGAGACTTCGCACTACTATCCAGTGTTTGTAGCACAATGGATATAGTGATGGTTTGCCAACTCGGATGTAGCAGGTTAAAACCCCCGGAGGACCATTTTTCGATGAAATAAAAATTCTAAGGTAATGAAAAATTATATTACGTTGAAGTTGACATCATTCATCATGATAGAAATTACTTTCCATTCGCAAAATACGATTGTAAACATTGACTTTCTGATCATATATTATAAAAAAAAAAATATTTTCAAATTAATACATCTCCAATTATATTTAACTAGCTTAGGTACCCAAGTAATTTGTACGTTTTAATACAAAATTAATAGACATTAAGAGCAATAGAAAGAAAAATATTGTTTAACCCTATTTCATGAACACCGCATTTTTTAATTCTATGAGTTTATTGAACATACAGACCCACAGTTTGGAGGAAATGGAAAGAAATTGGGTTGCACAGGAAAAAACAATTATTTGATGCCTCCAAATTTCATCGAAACTGTTAACTTTTGCCCATAAATTACCTGCCTAGGACGATAATATATTACATTGACAATCGAAATGCGGTTTAATAATTATAAGTATAATAAAAGAACTACCACATTTCGATAAAAATTTTGGTACATTAAGTAGATACCTTTCGTATTTGCTATACCTACGCAAGTTCGTACAGAATTTTATATTCGTCTGCTGGATTATTGTAGAAGTAGGTATAAAGACAAGCTAAGCAACAGAATTAAAAATTTATTATTAGAAGACTGTAAGAATATTTTTGCTAGTGGTGTGTCAAGTTGGTCCATTTGAGGGTCGACACGTTTCGAAGATGGATGCTACTATCTGATAATCAGCTTTAGAATCTATTTATAGGTCTATGTTGATATATTTCCACATTACAATATTTCGAAAATATGAAGTCTGTCCGCATGAGGAGAGAGTGGGTGTGTGACACAATCTTTCGACCCAAGCTGTTATAAGAATTAAGCTGTTGTTGGAATAGCGTTTTAAATTACTATAAGTGACCTTTGTTTGAGTTGTTTTTGAATTTTTCGTCAAAATTGTAATTTTTGTGGGGCATGTTGTAAAAATTGATTCATTACATCTTCCTTTCCCGATGACATCGCTTCGATCGACTTCTGAGTCGGTCTTTGGGTAGGCATCATTCCTCTTTTAGCTTCAAGTTAAGTTGATGGGTAACAATGTTATGCTGGGATATTAAGATTTGTCAGTTTTTAAAATTTTGTCTATGCATCCACCTGTTTTGTTTGCCCAATTAGATGTGAAAATAGTTAATGCTTCGTTTCTCTAAACTTTACGAGGCGATTTGGCTCAGCCTTCGTAGACAGTGTTCATCACCAAGTTTAAAGAATAGGTAAGTTAGTATGCGTTTCACGTAAAAACACAAAATACAACCGAACTTGTTCTCGACAGTACAAGAGTGGTATTTTGAAATAAATAGCCATCAGAAATTTCTTATAGACATCAGTTTCAACACCATGTCCACCATGGGGTTTTGCTTCTCAAACTGAGTGAACGTGTTGCTAACCTTCTGGTGGTGAAATTTTGGTGGAAAATTCGTCAACTTGTGAAAAATCACCAGTTCTCATACTATGCAGTAATTGTTTACTAACTGTGTAAAGGTTAATAAGTTACTTTCATCATTAGAATCGAACCATAAGATTTGCGGCTTGTTAATTTATGAAGATTTACATCGTTATGAACAGGTATTAGAAATTGGTATCTTCGCAGTTTCTATTGGCAACGGGCTGCAGAATCCATATTTTAGGCTATAGTTGCGAGACGGGTTAATGCCCTTCGACAATCATAAATTCATTCTACTGACGTCGCACCGAAGAAGATAATTCCATAGCAAATAGCTTTCTGTCACGAACCAAAAATGATTTTTAATTTTATTTCCTTTCACGATGTATTATCATTAATAATACCTAATTCAATTTTCAACTATAGCTGCCTAGGTACGTATAATCACAGCCTTAATCATCTGTAGACGAACTTACATTACGCTCGAAACATTCATATTTTGCAAGACATGTATAGTTTTTGTAAATATCTTTACCTATCCATTACCTAAGGCTACGTAGGCTATCGGATAATTTATCCACACATTTTATATGGACTCTTTTTGCACGTTCCATCTCGTAAATTTAGGTAGTCTATTTGCGATCCCAAACTACATTCTGCTACTGCAAAGGTCATAAGGTGCGAATAAATTTCCATCAATTTCAACTGAAATCAGTTGATATTTTACGAAATAAAAATAAACGAGTGTCTGATCAAAATATAGTTAGGAAATGAATAGGACTGCCAAATTTATATTTTTAATTTTAGAGCCTCGTCCTTCGTTGACGAGTTCAACGGATGGGGGTACATAAATTGAAAATTGAACATATATTTGAAAAACAACTCTAAATTAAAATTTATGAAGAAATCAGGATCAGTGTCCTTTATGTTATTGTTTGTAACGTCAAAAAGGCTATGGATCATCAATCTTTGATTTTACATGAATTTTTTTACCCCATGACTGAATGACTTCACAAATGGTGTTCCCAACAAGAGATACTCATCTTTCCTAATATGGGGTACTTGAAAATTTATGCAAAACATCAAAATTTATAGATTTATAAAAATTAATTATTCATTTTTACAAATATTAAAAATGCTACTTACAAAATTCTGATTCCATTATTTGTTGTTTTAAACATAAATAATTGGTACCCTATATTAGGTTTATCGACTCAATTTTGATGTGATGAAAATAAAAAATTCCTGAATTTGAATGAATAAACCCACAGGATTTACAATACTTGGTAGAAGCCAAACGTTAAAATTTTCTGTTGTCAACGATCATATTTCAAAATGTCGATTAGTATATTGGACAACAGTTACGAAAAATTAAGAGGACAATATTATAAATGCAAGAAAGAGGGAAAAACTCATTTTCGAGGAGTTTTTTTGACTTGTTTTGTAGAATGGTACAAAAACTATCCACAATTTTTTTCCACCAGACTGTGTTAATAGTTTAAGAGAAACAATGTTTCCCTATATTTAGTACAAATGCCATAATCGATACATTTACTCTATAGAATGGTATTTAGTCCACATTTTTCGAGTTGAATCATATAGGCATTACTAAAATAATCAATACGAAAAATGTACTAAATCATAATTAAAAATTAAGGTTACTTTCGCAAAAAAATACAGGTAGGTACGTAGGTCGATTATTAATTGAGGTAGCGATACGTTAGGCAAATTATGAAAAATTATATCGCATCGTAAATTAGATCGATAGTTGCAAATTCCCTTTGATTAAGTTATAAATTTTCATTCTTTACACTACAGTTAATGGGTAAAAACCGGTTTGGCAAGGATGAACACAAAAATTTATACTCTAATAATGTATCATATAATTTTAGGCTATTACATTAATAACATAATACGGAATCATTACAAGTTTGCAAATTCTTCCATCTATTTATTTTTCTACCGCTTTCGACAATATTCTTATAAAATCGTATTTCTTGTTTTTTTAATGACATAAGGTATTATTTGAGATCCTTTCGATAATTCGATGACAAATAAAATTAAATTTTTAAGAATAATCTGACTTGTTTTTACGGAGGAGCGGTATTTTCTGCCACGTTTCCGATATTGGTACTCAACAACTTTGAATTCGACCGTATTAACCATTTCTTTTTAATCGTTGGTTGCTTCGAATTCGAACATTAAACTAAGGTAGAAACAGCACTGCGTCCAGGAAGGAATGAGAACATAATCATTATGTTAATTTAACAACTAAAGGGTTGGTTGAAAGTGCAAAAGTCCCTCAGACATTAAATAAAATCTTAACCCATAAGCTCAAGCCTTCATTACAATGAACAAGAATGAGAATGCAAAGTTAGATTTACAACAGATTCAAGAATAAGTAGCATTAATCCTGATAAACAGTTTTATAAAAAGTGTCGCGTCTCCGGCACAATCTCTTACGCTGTAAATGAAGGCACCCGTAGCCCAGTTAATTGATGTACCTACTTAGTTCTGGTCTTTTGGTCACCTGAGAAGTACCTGAGGGGGCGGTGGTTCAACCCTTAAACTGGCAAACCTTACATAGGTGATTCAAGTATGATTGTATGATTTGAGAGAGGAGGCGGTGACACTCTCTCTTAGATATGTTCCACCTCTCACCACTTTACATTCTAGAAGACGTTGAGTAGGGAGAGCTAGAGTGATGACCTGTTTGAGCAGAGATTTTTCGTGCGATATAACGGCTATCCACTTCCTTTTCTCTGGACGTGAAACTCCAGCCTACTCGCGTTCCTCATCCATTGTTATCGTCTAGCTCTCTGTCATACCGGAGAAAGGTTGTGTGACATTGTAGAGGGCACGTTATGGCACCATCTCTCGCCTGTAAGCTTCATTGTTACAATGCTGGTTTTTCGGTCAGTTGGGAAGTACCTAACTATGTAATGCTGCCATATTTAAATTCTCAAGCTGGCAACCCATTCAATAAGTGTGTACTTATTGCAGTTCATGTCCGTTATCGCATTGATGGAAACAAGAGCTAAAAAACTGAAATTTGGTTATCTTTCCTATTCCATTTCAAAGGCTGATTCTCTTATTTGTAAATTGTGAATAATTTCACTGGATCCTTAATATTTAATTTTCTCATTATCCTTGACTGTGAAGTTGACTTTAGGCCAAACTAAACATTCCTGTTAAAAAGAGTTCTAACCAGGAATTAAGGACATACTAAGATAGATTTAAGATCGAAGAGGGGGTGGACTTGGTCTGCATTGGTGGGTTTTCTAGGATTTGGCTTCCCCAACCTAAAAATAAATGGTATGTAGCAAGTCACTGTCTGTTAGTAGTGATGATCACAACTGCATCCGTTCAATCTACTAATACAGTTTCTATGGAGTCATTGACCAGCTACGTCAGCGGTATTCGCTGATCAACTACAGCAATGGTCGACCAATCATCGGCGATCACCACAATAATGACATTCATTATTCACCAATATATAACATACTAGCAAACGACCAAAAATCATTAGATATTCATTAGATAAATGAAAAAATTTTCACCAGAACAGGCCAACAACTGAAACTTTTAGCAAAAACTCCGAAGAAAAACTGAAAGCCAACGTTCATCAGAACTTCACACTTTTGGAACTTTCTGTACAAAGTTTCTAATTTGATTACAGAACCTAATTTTTCAAGTTTTTACTACTCAGAACTGACAGTATAACCCTAAAGAACAAATGAGAACTAATTTTTTAAAGAACAGGTCCAATAAACTGCAACTTTTGAACTCAATTCCAGCTCTCAGAATAGAGGTTTATTAAAGCTCTCTGTTGTTGAAACATTACCATTGACGAATTTACACTGAAATAAATCCCTTAAGTATAACTGAAAATTATCTTTAAAACAGAACAGGTACAGAACTGAAATTTTGTTTGAAAAATTTATAACTTATTAAAGCTCCCATTTGTTAATGTTTTCCCATCTGGGAATTAACACTAACCCAAAACCATAAAGTTGAATTGAGAACTTCTTTTCAAAGAACAGGTTCCAAACTGCAACTTTTAAACTGAATTACAGCTCTCAGACTATAGGTTTCGAAATTAAACTTCAATTCTTTCGATTGTGAGAATGATTTATGATGGGTAGCTTTTTAATTTCAGGTACCGCCTTTATACGTCGACATGATAATGTTAAAACTTATTCGTCTCTACTGGAAGGGACATGGATGACTAACACAATAACTGAAGGTTGTCCCACTTTCCAACCATGTAACCCTCTTCCACACAACTATATACCCCACCACAAAAGTCCATCATGTTGCGTGACATCAGTAAAACTTTAAAGTCAAATTTTACCTTGAAAAGGCAACTTTTGAATTTTTTTTTTTACAAACCATCTAGGGCTTAGAACACACCATCATTCAAAATATGGAGAAAATTGATTGGCGAATTATGCGGTGAAATGGTCACAAAAAACGGCTCCGCTCATTTGTAATATAGATTATAACATTTAGTACATCATTATCTGCACCCTATTTAATGGCTGAACAGCGAACTTGAATTAACACACACACAAACAAATTAAAAAAAGGTAAATTCACAGCCAAGATCTTCTTATCTCAAGGAAAGTAGGAAACTATCGTCAAACTTGGATTATTATTTTCCCTCCAACCTTATGTATGCTTGAACCTCAGTTTAAGATTTTCCCATTATTTACTACCTGATGGTATTGGTCATTTTGTTAAGTGAAAGAAAGTCAAATGAGATCGCATCCAAAAACCATCCTCAAGTAAAGCAGACTTTTGTAATGAAATATTTCAATAATATATGAAGAAAGTATTTAAAACTTTATTTGTTTGTTAATTCGTTAATTTGATACTGAGCTATATTCTATCGTCTTCAAGTTTAAAATTCTGGTGGAATTTTCACTTCCCTAAGTCTATGTATTTTCAGCGTAGGTAAGTTATTTATTTTAAAAGGAGTTGTAAGAAAAAATTGATTCATCCACATTTTCGGCAAATTTCGACTCAACAACTTGATGAATGATGATAAATGTGCTAAATGATTTCAAATTGAACTATTGAAAAATTAAAGTCAGCGCATTATTCTTGTGATTTCACTCATAGAGGGATACCTATGTTTTTCGAAGCACAATTCTAATAATTGAATTTCAACAGGTAGATCTACCTACATAAAGTGCGGAAGAATAATTAAATTCGTGCGAAGAAGTAATATTTAATGATAATTTGGTGATTATTTACGTTAATGAGATAAAAAGGGAGTATTATTATTAGATTGCAAAGGTGGAAGTGTAGATCACAAGGATTCGCTTATAAGTTATTTATTTAAAGGTAATAGAAGCACTTACCACTTATCGAATCAATGAGGTTCACATATCGATCTATTGCCATACGAACAAAGCCTGACATCTTGAATTCGAAGTCTGGCTGTTTGGGTGGGGTGAAGCCGGCACATAACACCACCGAAGAGGTGGCGTTTTCCGTTAATCTGTAACATGCACGAAAATATAAAATCTAAATTAAAATACAAATATAATATGAAAATCTAGAAAAATATAACACTTTAGTGTTGCGTTGTTTCATGGAACCTAATTAAGGTAGCTTTATAGAAAATGAAGTAGGTAACGCAACGTGATAGGTACAAACGTGAAGTCGGTGGCTTATTTTCAGAATAGGAAATTTCATTTCTAAATTGAGGTAATTCTATGGGCTGGTTATGTCAAATGTTCGATTTTTGAATAAGCTGGATTTAGCCAAACAATTCTGCGCTGTAACAAGGCTAAATCGAGCTCATTCACCATTTAAATACTTGGTAAATCCGTGCCTAAATAATTCTTGTGAACGTAGTGTGTGAAATTCTAAGAAGTGCTCACTAGAAGTCGAAAAATGGAAGTTCGAAAAATACGGACAAAAATTTCAAGTTTTTGGACATACTTTTTATTTCAAGACCTCAACAATCATTAATGGGGACCTAACGCGCGCGCGCACGCACGCACGCACATACACACACACACACACACACACAAAAGTTACTTGTACTTTGAATAAACTCATGAAAAAAAAAGATTAGTACATTTTATGATTTAAGCTTATTTTGGCTTCGTTCATTTACTTCATTTCTTTATACATCTTCATTTGTGTTCTATCTCATTCATTTCTAATCATGTCAGTTTAGCTGCTGTTACTGCTGCTTCATCTTTTCATTCCTTCTTAATCTCACGTCTTTTCACTCTTCGCATCACTCTTCTGCCCAGTTATTAGCTCTCTCTCTCCACCATGGTTGTTAACCTTTTTTCCCTTCTTCTTAATTCTATATTATCTTCCTATTTCCTCACATCACCTCTATTATCAATGCCCTGGGTTTTTATTTTATTTTATTTTCTATTATTTAAAATTTATATCTGTAATATTTTGTATTATTTAGTACCATCTCCTTTTTACTGTTTTTCTCCCTCTCTTTCATTTTATGTAGACCAGCAGATTTTTTCATCTGAATCTTTTCTAACAGCGTCAACTGCTCATCACTGCTCTTATAGCTCTTGTTTCGCCCAGGCTGTTTTATATTTTTATGTACAAATTTTTCAAAATGATTTTTTATTAATACATGGTTCTAATTGTTTTAAATATGAGTTGAGTTTTTCTAATTGGCATGGTCCATTCGGTTGTGTTAGCCCTGGCATCAAATTAATATTCACCTAACAAGTGTGTGCCCAGGAAAAATGTTTAGGTCAGGATTAAATGGTTTTTAATTTCACTCAGGTATGATCTAAATTTGAGTCCAATGCATAACTGGTATGCTATTCAGGTTGGGTAGTAATAATTTTTGATGCTGCTGTCCAGTGAAGATGATTTCTTCCAGGTTTTGTAGACTATGATTAGTTGGACTTGGAATTTTGTAGGTATTTTTGTGGGGAATGGTTTTACTGCTCCTATTTGCATACCACAAAAATAATATGCGAGTTTACTTGGTACTAATTTTCCTTTCCATTTTTATTTTGGGTCATGGGGTGTTGAAACCTTAAAACTTCCCAATGCAGCCAGCCCTGCTGTGAATAACTGTAAAACAGCTAATTTAGACCACAAATTAAATAAGTGAAACTTTCAAGAAAAGAAAAATTATAATTCAAAAGGCTATTTAGCTATGAGAATAGTCATTGACGTAATTTTCAAAAGATGTGAAAAAGACCCATGTAAAAGTATGGCATCTACATCAGAAGTGCTGAAAAGTGAAATCAAAAGGGAAAATTTAAAGAAAAGAAGTTGGCAGCCAGCAGTTGGTACTTCCATTTTCAATAAGAGCGCTTGAAAAATGAAATTAAGAATAATGAAAATTAAAAATTAAAAATAAAAAGAATGAAAATACGGCCCGCATGCTACATGAATAAAATTCAGAGTATTTTTCCTTTTTTTATGCTTTTATTCGCCTGAAATAGACCATCATCTCTCAAATAACTGCACTAATTTTTGTCCAGTTTTTTCTCATGCATCATCGTAATTCTTTGGAATAACCCGGGCCATATTTCATTATCTTACAATTGACCATGAACCGAAGCAGAAGTTGAAAATTAGGTTGAAAATGAACAGTTAGGAAAATTAACTAATTTAACCATTTAACTGCATTTATGCATTTCCTATTTTTAGATTAAGTTGAGATTTTTTATTAAATTTTTCAATGACTGAGTGGATTTTAATTGAATCTGAAATAACAGTTGACCTATGTTTTTTTTACTTAGCATAGGTAGGAGTAAGTTCATATTTACAGATGTTCCTATTTTTGAAGCTGCTGAATTCAAATTTTACCTTGGTTTCTAGGTGGAAATTTTAGTTTCTTATAAACTGAGGCAGAAATTCAAACGTTCTTCACTTTATAAAGCAAATAAGCAAACATATAAATGGAAAATTTTAATCACATAGAAGTATAGAGAGCTTAAATGCACACACGTAGATTCATTTCAATCCAGGGCTGTAATTGGTTAGGTACTTTTTTGATGGTCACACTATTATGTTTACACATCAATCTTTCATAAGTCCCTATTGGAAATCACGCTTTTTTTTTCTTAAGGGAAACAAAGGGATTGGAAAACTTGAATGATTAACACGGTGCGTGTCTTGTCAGCCAAAAAGAAATACTGTTGAATCCAAAGACACACAAAATTAATTCTTCAACAAAGTCTTTAGCATATATGGTCCATATATCAGGGATTTGTTTTTTTGAAGACATATATTCTGAAAGAATTTATAGATATAGATGGAAATAATCTTATAAGATACGTTAAAGCGTTGAATAGTTCGTTAGAAAAATGGTTGACCAGAGCTGTATAGTATATTGGTCACTATTCACAGTGATAGCAGAATTTTACTTTTTCATTGAGGAAAATCCGTTGTTCCTTAATTAGAAAGTCATGCTTAATATCTTGCATCTTCCTAAACTCACGCCCGTAAGTTGGGAGTTGAGAATCATCTTCAGAATTCTACATGTTCAATAAATGGTAAAACTGATAGGGAATAAACGTGACAAACGCGATGTAAGTTCACTGCTATTATTTCAAGTTTTTCTCCTTTTTGTGTGTGCGTGTGTGTGTGTGTGTGCGCGCGCGTGTGCAGAATTACCATTTCTTTATGAACGTGATATTACTTCATAGGTCTTCGACTGATGTTATGCGAACTGGTTGGATACGCTACGATCTTTTCAATATGACCGGTTCTTTGACCACTTTACCACCACCTGTTTTCAAGGACGTTCCTGTTAAACGAATCATGTCCGTTAGATCTTTAGGGTCACACCCGTATTTATTACAAAATTGAGTGTAGCCTATGTCTGGTCACTGCGTCCAGCAAGTAAATTTTAAAAGGTACACTCGAGTTAAACGATCGCTGTTGGAGAGTTTCGATCTTTGCCCACAGTATTCGATTAAATTTAAAAAAAAACTCAAATTGCACTGGTAAGACGCACGAACAAATGTCTGGGTTCATTGTGCACGAAGCGAAGCCATTAGGTAATGGCATTACGTGGTCGCTGAGCTCGTGGTATATCGTATTCAGAGAAATGTATTGATCGAGTGATGAAGTGATGATTTGATAGGATGAATCCAATAACTAAGCATAGAATTTTCGACTCGATTTAATGAGGAACATCCGTATGATGAAGTACCGAAGTCCCTTCTTTAGTTGATGAATATTATGATAATTAAAGGATATTGTGCCTTTTACACATCGAAAATGGCCAATTACAGCAGCGTTAATATGATCGACTTATGATCATATTTTGTATCGTTAACCCATTAAAGTTTCGAGTTGGAAAGTTTTATCATCTCAAGCTATTGAATTTGTTGGTGGAGAAAACTTTTCGGTCGCTTCGCTATCGGCAGCGACGTAGGTATGACCCTCCCGTCGGTGTCCAAAATAAAACAAAAATCAAATTCATACGTATTAAAAATATTTCAAAACACAAAAAAAAACCCAAAAAATTCATTTTTAATTTATGACCCCCCCTCTCCTTGAAAAATCCTCTATAGAGCACTGACGCGCATGTACTATTAAGATATTAACAAAATCTTCATCACTCATTTAAAATATCATATTTATGTCACTGGCTCATTCTCAAAATTTTTATCCAGTTTTCTTGCAAACTGGGTGTTGGGACGTACCTCACAAAAGGGTTAGGGTGAAGATAATGAATATTATCAATTTCATGAGAAAAGAAAACAATTGGTACCATTTTTCCATTTTAACGTAATTTTTATAAATATATTGCGGGTATGTGAACTTCTAGGCATTGCACCTTCACGGAGCTATTGGCAGCATCGTAGTCATGCGATAAAGTCGTCGCATCTTACCCTGTAGGTGGCCAGTTTGATTCCCCATACCAGCAACTTACAGAAATGGTGACCAGATGTGATTGAACGCATCGCTCTACTTGTTCACACACTCCCCTCTGCAAAGTGGCATTGAGCCATGATAGTGTAAGTCTGTATTGTGGGTTTGTGTGTTTACCACCTTGCAGCAGCTTAGTTCTGCCCTCTGTAGTGATGTTATGCTACATTGTAACTGTATCAATGGGAAGAGTGGTTGGGGGATGTGAACCTCTAGGCCCCATACTTTCACAAAGCTATCAGCAGCATTTTAGCCATGTGGTAGCATCGTCGCTTTTAAACCTGTAGGTTGCTGCTTCAATACCCCATGCTGGGAACATCCAAAATTTTGTTTTCATAGTTTTGGGAAAACTACCAAATAAGTAGAGCTGAAATTTGCACATAATGTATTACTTATATGGGACTAGATCTAACACATGTTTGGTGCCTATCAGTTCAGCAGTTTTTGAGGAAAGTAAGTGACAAAAAAGTACTTGAAAATTGGTTTTTAGCAATGAAACGTTGGTAAATCGATATTTTGCCAAAGATATCGATAACTGTCAATATTTTTTCAGAATTTTTTTATCTTAAATTAGCAATGAAATATTGTGTGGGGACTCACATCTCTGAGGTAAAGGGGCTCAAACCCCCAACAACAGTCACTGCTGCAAGGTTGGCAAATATTTGTCTCAATGACGTTAAACCAAATACACAAATTACATTCGATTATAATTACTTGCACATACATACAAGTAATGCACAAGTACTGAATTGTGAACAATCTCAATAATACGATGATGTCACGATTCTGTACACAAACCGGCCCATCATTTCTTATCACTACAAGAAATAACACATCAGACCATTCACACGAACATACGTAATCACCAAGTATGTGTGTTGGTATGCGTGTAAATAAGCCCGTATACAAACCGTCTGAAACTGCTCTAAAATTGCCAGTGTTTACCCAGGTTTTGGCAAGGTATTCCACATATCGATATATCGACGTTTATGAAATATAGTTAATTATCGATTCAAATATCGATTAATATCAATATTTTTATGTAATTTTTTGAATTTTTTTTTTTTTTGAATTTTTTATGGACGAAGATTGGAAAACTGAGTTTTCGAGTTATATATTGCAATGTTAGAGTTTTTTTTTCTAAAAAGGACTACGTAGGTCAGTGTTCTCCCACTTGTTTGGATTTGTGGCAAGCTTGTTCATGAATTCCTAACCTTGCGGCGTCCCACCATCGAGACATAAGATAGTTTTTCTGTTCGAAAGACTGAATGATAGAAAAAATGACGGATATGGTGTTTAGAGATATTAGGCTATGTATGTCAAATAACGTCTACTCTCAGGGTTTGTATTATTCTCATGAATTTAGCACGAGCTCGTTATTCTGCTACTACGTATGTGAAAATGACACCATCCGCGATCTACGGCGTGGGCAATTTTCTTTATTAGTCGAACTTTAGTGCCCAGAAAAATTGAGCAACCCCTCTGCTGAAGACTATTAACGTGCAAATCATGTATTCCATGTGGTTTAGGTCTACCTGTCAAACGTACACAATGATCGTTACCATATGGATTATGTCATAAAGTGGTATTTTCAAACACGTTCGATAAAAACAGAAATCGATTCAAAACGAGATGAAGAAGAAAAAAAACAACATATTCTCACTAATCCACAAACACATCGACAATTTCATGCATATAAATTCAGTCATAATAACTCGTGTATCTTATTCTTGTCTGTTTATTTATACTAGGTACGTATAATTACATTTGGGAGGAGAATCTCGACTTAAGAACAAAAGTAGAAAATTTTCTCAATCAGTCGACCGAATAGGATTTATCTAATTTAGGTCATCGTTTGATGATTCGACGATACACATAAGTATATACCGTAGGTATATTGGTATGAACACTATAAAAAAAAAAATATATGGAATAAAAAATGAGAAAAAAAAGAGGCAAGGGGAGAATATATGCAGTTCCCTTATTTCGTAAATCAAAACGAGTATACGCAGTCCTATAATGGCTGGTTTTTGTGTCTTACCTATATCGCATACGAGAAAATACTTTATCATACGTGAATATTAGAGGAATATTGCGACAACTGTGAGGAGGGACGAGGAGGCTGCGATAACTCATCTAAATTGTGGACAAGGGTATATTCGAAATATAGATATATACCCAATAGGTCAGGAGTGGCACGGAAATTCTTCAACTGTGCCTGTTCCGAGGTGTCAAGAATTAGACGGCTGGATGCCAGAGGCCAAAATTACTTAACCATAGTAGATACCTCGTAGGCCTACTACAAATAGGAATAAAAATAATTAATTGACAATGAGGTACATAGTACAGGTTGTAGTGGGTAGAAGCTTATAATTAGTGTGGTTTAAGGTCCAAGGGACCATATAAAGTTGGTTGGAGTCACACGCCTGCTCACACAGCCTCGCAACTCACCACTGACGTTGCCTCAACACCAATGTCTCCTCTTCCTAGAGGGAGTACTCCGGCGCATCGCCTGTGCGCGGGAGACCCGTGGGCGGAGCCACGACACTGGGGGCGGTGTGCGAGGGTAGTCTTCGGAGACTACCTTCTGAAGATCGACCTGAAATCTAAGAAAGATTTGACATGACAAGTACAAACAAAGTTTTTTATTTAATATAAAAATAAAAAAGTACAAACTGTAGGAGATAAAATATATAACAGAATCCATTAGTCTTCTGAGCAACTGCCGGACGTTTTGTAGAAAAGGAAGACACATGTTATGTTTGGCCATAGATAACGGATTCTGTAAGGAAGAGTGGGAAGTTAGCAAGTTGCAAAACATTGTCAATGTCTTAGAAAGAGTGCATGCGCTGTCACCAATTGCCCGTGATCCTTCATGAGGTACTTGACAACAAGAGTGGGTGCCAAAAAATCAAAAGTATACCGTTTTTAGGAGCATAGTATTCAATTATGGCGCGCCCTAAAGACAGTAAAAATAAGGTTTTTTGAACCTTTCCTACATATGTCATGTCCAGGTATATCTTAGAAAGGGAGAAGGAAAATTATTTCTAATTTTGAGTAACCTTCGATTTTAGCTCTAGCGGAGCCAAAAATTTCAGTGGTCGAGATGATTCTTTTTTACTAGAGAATTCAATTTTCGCGTGTCTGATGTTTCCATCATGCGATTTCTCGAGACCAGTGATTCTAGCGAGTTTGTATACGCCAGGTTTAGATGTGTAATCTAAAACATGAACTATGTCATTGACCTGCGGTTGGTATGAAACCGAACGATATGCATTGGGTAAGGCAGACGGGGGTCTGTCTCGAAGATAAAGTAAATACTCTCTCTTCCAAGATAGCCAAAGTTTATTAAGGTAATCTTGATCCAATTTCCACATATCTAAGATCTGTTTAGCCGTAGGAGTTGATTCCAGTAAAGTCAGATCGTCAGGTAAACTTAGTGTTCCTAAGTTCGCATGTTGAAAATGCGCTGGCGTCAACGTATGTTGACCTTTATCATCGGAAGATGGGCAAAGAGGTCTGGAGTTGACCATAGTTTGAATGTCCTTCAAACTAGCCTGAAAAGTATGGATGTATATGGAGTTGTGTCCATGAACTCGGTAAAACACTTGTTTTATAATGCCGATAATACGTTCATAAACTCCACCATACCACGGGGCTTTTGCCGGGATGAAATGCCATTCGATACCTTCGTATCGAGACTGTCCTTTATTTCTGAGGTTTCAGAAAAAGTTGTCCAGTAATTCGGTAGGTATACCGAAAGCAGCTGAAATTGTGCCGCATTATCTGACAGAATTGCTTTGGGTGTTCCTTTATCAGCAAAAAATGTCAGAAATGCTGTCCAAATTTCTGTCGTCGTTAAAGACGAAATCGAAATTAGATAAACAGCCCTTGTTGATAGACAAGTGAAAATAAGAACCCATTTTTTATAAATGGTAGACGTTGGTGTCGCCAACTGATTTTTCCTTTTTGGTAAGTATTTGTCGAATACAGGAAAAGGTCCAAAAATATCTACACCCGTATAAGAAAAGGGGTGGGTATATGGAATAAGTCTAAAATCTGGCAAGGACGAGTGAGTCGGTTGCTTAAAAGGTTTATTCTCAGATTTTTTGCATAAAATGCAAGACTTTTTGAGTATTTGTGGAAGGACTTTCAAGGCCTTCGGCACAAAATAATGCCGACGGAAATCCGCAAGTGTGAACTTGCTACCCGTGTGCACATTGGTAAGATGTGTATGCATTAGAATAAGTTCAGTCAGGTAAGACTTAGGATGCAATAATATGGGCGAAAGCATATCTTTTGCATAAGGTATTTCTGGAAGGTAATTTCTAGTACGCAAAATTCCAGAGGGATCCATACAAATATGAAATTTTCCATAGGAAACATATTTTGGAGGATTTTGCTTCAAAAGAATGTCAAATATTTTGGGGAAATATTTCTTTTGGTCGGCATATATGAAGCAAAGCATTACAAAATGAAAGTTAAATTTCATTATTGCGTATGGACTTAACAAACGTTTCCGTCTGATCCTTCGATTGTTAAATCGACGAACTGCTTTCAGACATTGGTAAAATGTCCTAACAAGTTTTTTCAAAGAATTGAATCTTTCAATGTTAATTTCAAATGGTGTATTTGAAGGAGGATGAATAAAGCTCGTAAAGGAATTACGATATTTATCGGGATCCATATTGCTTTTTGACAAGTCAATGGGTTGTGAAGATTGGACTATCTCTGTTTCCTCTTCCTGTACAGGATTGGGTTGAGAGTTAGGCAATTGAACTTCACATTCAGAGTTATCTGAATTAAGGAAGAATTGAGGGATAAGTCTCTTTCGAGATTTTTCAATCCTTCTTCGTCTGGCTGGACGACAATTATCAAAGGTATCATCTGCTTTCACAGATATTGAGGATGATAATTTTGGTGAAATACTCAAGGATTGCCTTAAGGTATTAAATACTGGTTTAGAAATTTCTTCCTCAGTATGTTCTGGCAGAGACTCTATGACGTGTAGATCAGTTTCTGGCCAGAAGGATGAATCTTGGTGGAGCCAAGACGGACCAGTCCACCAAAGTGACTGCATGAGATTGTCTACAGTAGATCCTCTGGATCCAATATCTGCAGGATTTTCTATGGATGGTACATAGCGATACTCAACAGATGGAATGGACTTTATTTCATTAACTCTGTTTGCTACGAATTGAGGTAAGATTTTACGCTCAAGTAACCATGTCAAGACACATTTACTGTCAGACCATAGAAAGGTACATGAATTTTGTAGATTCATCGGTTTACGTGTTGCACGTAGACCTCTAGCACCGATTAAGGCGGCTATAAGTTCCAGTTTTGGAATAGTTATGGGTCTCATGGGAGTGACACGAGATTTACCCATAAGGAAACGTACGGAATAAGAATTTGAGTCCTTATTGTAAAAACGTACGTAAATTACCATTGAAAATGCAACGTTAGATGCATCGGTAAACGCATGTAGTTGGCATGCATCAGGATTATAAGTCCCAATATACAATTGTCTGGGAAGACAATACCTAGTAGAATCCATAAGGTCATTAAGGATATCAGTGGCTACAGGTTGTAGTTTCTCTGGGATTGGTTGATCCCATTTCAACTCTTCAGACCAAAGTATTTTAATAAATGATCTGGAGGGTATGAAAGCTGGTGCGAACCAACCGAGAGGGTCATAAAATGAAGACATGACCTTCAAGAAAGATCGTTTTGTCCAACAGGCAGTTAGAGCTTGAGGTGTTGGAATATACATAACATCGTTATCCATATCCCAAACGAGTCCTAAAACCTTTACAAGAGGCTTATCCAATGCAAATTTAGGATCAAATTCTTTTCGCATAGGTATACAGTTCGTTCCCCATAATGCGAGTTGCATTGAAATATCGTTGAACAGTTTATTCGATCTATAATATAGATCCTTTACCGCTTGAAAAGTAGGTAAAGATGTTGCCAAATTGTCAACATAAAACTGTTGCAAGAATTTATCATGGAATTCCTTATCAACGAGTTGAAAGTGATTTAGCAAAACCGCTGCTAAAAGAAATGGTGCCGTAATTATTCCAAACGGAACACGACAAAACCGAAATACTAATAGATTGGTCAAATCCATAGGTTTAGTAGGGTCTTTTATCCAGAAAAAACGAGTGACATCTCTGTCAGCTGGATGTAGGCCTATCTGGTGAAAGGCTTTTTTAATATCTGCTACTATTCCGTAAGGGTCTTTACGAAAGCCTAGTAGAATCGATATTAAATCTGCTAAGATTATTTTCCCTTTGAACATACAATCATTGAGAGAATGATTCGATTTTTTGGTTTTGGCAGAACCATCGAAAACTACGCGAAGTGGAGTACTTTTTGTAGGATCATATATACCTTTGTGGGGTAAGTAGTGCACTAGCTCAGCTGGAGTATCATGATCTATAGGTTCGATCATTTCCAAGTCTACCAAAGAGTGAAAATACTGGTCGTATAAATGAAAGAATTGGAGATTCTGTATCATTTTTGGTAGTTGCTGTGCTAGGCGACGATATGCTAGACGATAATTGTCTAAAAGTGGCGGAGGATTGAACCTATATAGCCATCGTATTTGATAACGATTATTTACAAGAGTAATATCCTTGTAAAACAGTCGAAGCGCTTCAGCTTCCGCTTCCGCTTCAACTAAATTAGTTGTTTCAATACCTAGGGTATCTAACTTCCAAAAATTTTCTACACTTTGTGGAGTGGTAAAAAAGATAGAAGTAAAAGCGTCACTTTCCACCAGAGGGTCGATAGAGCCTCCTAACATATGTCCAAAATCAGTACTGATTAATGTTAGAGTAGGGGAGAGTTGTCTGACGTTTCTCACGAAGGACCACATAAAATCATTACCGATAAGCAAATGTATCGTGTGTTCACGGTCAATAACGGAGAATTCAATATGTGAATATTGAGGAAAAAGAATTTTGAATTCCTTAAAATCTGGTTGAGATAAATTTCGTGCTATGTAGGGCACGGTGTTTGCCAAAATAAGAACTTTCGTTCCATCAGGTTTTTGGATCTGAAATTGGACTTTAAACGATCGAAAGGTATTCGATGTTGAGTTAGCAGCACCTTTAAAATGCAAAGTCTGATAGTCATCAGACATATTTTCCTTAAGATAAGTATTTGCATACTCCTGGTATATGTAAGTTTCCTTACTACCAGAATCAAAAAATCCATTAATTTTAATAGAATCGGAAAATTCGGATACGTGAACATACGATTGAAACGTAAGAAAATGAGCAGAAGTATCATTATTGTTAAAAAATGAAAAAGACTCACTCAGTATGGGCAATCCGTACTGCTGTTTGGCCTCTTCTTCTTCTACTCCTGATACTTTCGGTATCAGCGATGGATTGTTAGATCCATTTTCCAGCTGTGGAAATAAAGAAAGATCATTATTTATAGAATTATCATTTTCTATAAACGATTTATGTTGCTGAAACATACTTTTTTCTGGCAAGTACACCTTGTACTCTTCCAGAACTTCTTGCCATGCGTCGCATTTACCCCGAGTGATCGGATACGGTGCATTAGGGCATAGGTTGGGATGATGTCCTCGTCCCAAACACTCGAACCATCTGCAGTGTTGTGGTGGCAGCACTCTGCAGACGTCTTCATTTTCGTTATGCTTGTTAGAGCATCGAACGCAGAGGTTTCTGCGTTGGTAAAACTGTTTACGTTCTTCCAACGTATTGACTGAGCAGCACAGGAAACTGTGGTGCTGGCGATCGCAAAAAATACAATTACCTTTTGCGGTAACCTTCAGCACGCTGATGGGGATTAATTTACCTTTCGGTAATCTCAGGTAAACTGAGCCATCGGCACCTGTAACAACGGAAGAATTTGTTGTTGAGGATTTTGAAAACGATGTGTTAGCATCTGTAGATTTAAAACGTTTATTAGACGAGTTTGAATTAGAAGGATTAGATTTATCTTTTCCTCTCCTTTTGCCAGTATTTGTAATGGCAAAATTACGTCTGCCTTTAGGCTGATTATTCCTATTTTTATTAGATGTATTGGTATTTCTATCAATATTAGGCTTATTAGAATTAGATGTTGAGTCTACGTTTTTTAGGCACGGAAGTACTAAGGTCATTAGTAAGTTCTCGAATTTTAATAAATTCACGAATTGCCTCAAACAAATGTTTGACATGCCTTTCGCCTGATCTAATATTATTTTGATAGGATCTGGGAGGAAATTTTTTAACTATTATATTAAAAAGTTGTTCCTCGTCTACAGTTTTGCAGACCATACGATAGCGATCTATCATAACAGACACTGAATCAAGTCCATCTAAAATAGATGTAAATTCATTGGTTGTTGTAGGAAAAGCTGTAAGTTGTTCCCACAATGCAGCACGAATTTTAGATTCGTCACCATATCTACTATGGAGAAATTTCAAACGTTGAACGTAACCAACGTCATCGGGAGAAAAATGATTAATTTTTTCAGAGAGAAATTTTGGTAGTGCACCCTGGAGTAAATTTATTTTTTGAGGTATCGCAATGTCGTTGCGTTTATTTACATAATTATTAAAGCCATTAATAAATCCAGGATATCCCAAAATTTCTCCGTTCCATCTTTCCAGATAGAATTTAGGGGGTTTAAGGTTGGTGAAACCTTTCTCTAACGGATTTTCCGTTTGAGATTCCCAACATTTTGGAATATAGCCAAAAGATTGTTTTTGATAATCAGAAATGTTAATTTCTGTGGAAGGAAGAATTGGTTCAGATAGTCCCAATAGTAGATTGGATTGCGTATTATTATTAATAACAGGCACAGGTGTGAACGAATGTTCTGAGGAATTAAGAGGTAACTCACCTCTGAGTGTTTTAGAAGGGGTTGGGGCCTCAACATCCTCAGAATGTCCGTTCGACATCTGTTCGAAAGTACGTTTTTTAGAATTACTTCTTTCGATTTGCGGTTGTCTCAGCTTGGCAGGCTGATCCGCACCTTCCTGCTCCAGGTAGTCGTCATCTTTCGGATGGCTTGAGTGACCATTAGAAGCTTCTGAAGTTTCCTTCAGATACAATCTTTCAAATTGTAAGATATTCATTTGAAACTCGTCGTTGATCGATGTTTCGACATCCTTTAGGGATTTCTCCCAATGCCGATACGAGTTGAGAGATTTGTACAATTCTTCCCGATTTTGTACAAGGGATTTAGCTAATTCCTTAGCCCGAGTTTCTCGTCGAAGTTTCTCTTCGGCCTCCTTCTTCCTCATATTTTCAAACTCCTGTTGAAACGAAGTCGAAGGGGGTGGATTCGGCGTAGGTTCCAAGGTGCCAGGCGCATACTTTTTGAGTATTCTGGCCCTTTTTACCAAGAGATCTCTCTTGCAGTTGCGGGAAGCAACCAAAATTTTTCTGTCCAGACCTTTCGGCGGGACCTCCAAGTCTTGGAGACAAGAATCGATGGCTTCGATTTCCGACAAAATTCTGTCGTAATTTTCGCCTTGGACATAAGGTGTCTCTAACAGCTGGTCAAGTTGTTGGGCGTACGACTGGCAGTCGTCTACAATTGCCATAAATTCGTAGGCGTCATCAGATATGTCTGATTCCGAAGATGAAGACATAAATGATATCGTCTTACGAGGAGCTGGTTTTTCGACGATAGCTTCGGCTCTCTTTCGCTGCTCTTCTTCAGCAGCTTTTTTCTGTTTGGCTTCGTTAGCCAATCGAAGCTTTTCGGCTTCTTTCTCTAGTCGAATTTTATCTTCGGCTAGAGCTTTTCGGAGTTTCTCGACTTCTTCAGCCTTTCGGGCTTTGTCGAGATCCAAGACCTTTCGGGCCTTCTCCTGGTCGGCAGCCTTTCGGGCTTTTTCCGAGTCAGCAGCCTTAATTGCTTTTTGAGCATCAGCTGCTTTTTTGGCCTCTTTGGCTTTTTCAGCCTCTTTTTTCTTGGCCAAATTCTTACGAATTTTTTCTTCATGTTCCTTGAACATGCGCAACTGTTCATCGTCAGCTGCCTTCTCTTTAGCTTGTTCAGCTAATTGAGCAGCTTCTTGTTGTTGTTGTTGGATCTCACGATCCACTTCCTCATGCCATGGGACATTATTGGGATCGAGGAGGGAATCCTCTTCACGAGCGTCAGCTGGTGATTGTTGTTGTTGTTTTTTGTCAGCCATTTCGCTTCTGTTGACAGACAGACATACAAAAAAAATTTTGTATAGAAATGCAAAATTACGTTTGGAAAACGCGAAAGTATATGTGTAATAGGAAATAATATGCGTTAACATAGTGACCTAATTACGAATACGTGTCAATAACACGAACTTCAACACACTAGAGTTGTACGAACATAAAATGTACGTAAAAAATATACGTAAGTACGTACGCAATACGGTTCAGGCAAAAAAATATTTTTTATACCTGTATACGGAATATAAAATTGCGTAATCTACCATGTATTTTAGGGTTATATCTGTGAGGATATAAATATTTTTGAAAATATTTCTAAGTGTTTACGATCGATAAAAAATCGGGCGTGACCTTAGGACGAAATTATGATTTTTATATATGAATAGGCAATTCATAAAATTTTTCAAAGTTTTTCGAACTTGAAAAAAATTGGGCGTGACCCTGGGGCATTATTCCGATTTTTATACATGAATGGTCAATTCAAAAAAAAATTTTTTAAGTTTTTCAAACCTAAAAAAAATCGGGCGTGACCCTAGGACGAGAATCCAATTTAATAACATGAATGGGAAATTCAACGAATATAGTCTAAGTGTTAGGGACCCAAAAAAAAATCGGGCGTGACCCTAGGGCGATAAAAGGTTTTTTAATCGCGACACTTAAAAATGCAAAATTAATTCAAATAAAATTTACGAAATATATGAGGGCAACCCCATATTTTTCATTGGTCAAATGAATACGTAAATAAATAAATTAAATGCAAATAAATGATTTCTCATTCAAAAAATATATAGGATTTTTCGAATCCAAAAAGACCTAAT
The DNA here is from genome assembly GCA_011428145.1 of Ericerus pela. NCBI lineage: Eukaryota > Metazoa > Arthropoda > Insecta > Hemiptera > Coccidae > Ericerus > Ericerus pela. Next base: position 330,978 of record WOFM01001607.1, on the reverse strand, counting down.
TTTGAATTTTTCGTAATTGTGAGATTACGTTTCGCGTAATAATTTTACGAGAAAATATACGATAATTACTTGGAAAGTAAAAAAAGGCACATTCTATATAATATTGAAATATTATAATCCATTAGGACTTACCAATTTTCGTTGATAATGGATGGATTGGCGTGTGGATTATTGATTCTGGCCACTACACCTGTCGTATTTTGAGGATACGGAGAAGATACGCAAATAATCGCGAGATAAATCTTTTTGGCGAAAAGATGAAAATTCGACGTAATGTTAATTACGGAAAGACGCACAAAATTAATTTTCGAAAGAAGATTTCGAAAAAAAAGTTTTTTCAATATGTCGTATTGAACACTTAATAGATCGCGGCGTGGAAACGCACAAAATTTACGTAAAAGACGTAAAATCGAAAAAATCACGTAATAATTCTCGCGAATTATAATAAAGTGTACGAAAATACACAAATTAACGTGAAAATTAATTAAAAAACGCATTAATTAATGTGCAAAATTAACTAAAACTTATTAAGGGATGAGCGGTCACGTCCTTGCAGCATCGATAATCGGTTCATTGGATTAGGCGGCAAGGTGGACGTGATCAGAATTTGCATTCTGCGCATGCGTGAGCATACGATGATGATATTCGGTTGATGCCTACAACGTGCAACGTGCGTACGTAATTGTAGGGTTGCGTATATTTACACGTAATTTTGTAAATGTGTGAGTATATTTTTGCAAGTTACGACAATGTTGGCCGTTTTCGTCCTTGAATACGTCGATGTGATGCATTGACACTGTATTTTATCTATTTTCGGACGAATTTTTGCTTTTTATAAATCACGTTTTTTAATCGTGCGGGTGCGAGAGAGAAGGAAATAATTATATTTGTCAATATAAATTCTCGTAGGCGCGATGTTTTTCGTAAGAAAAAACGATTAAAACATTTATAGATGGTTGAGATCTTGTAAATTAATTATTGTCTAAACATTTTTCGATGCTAATTACGGACATAAAATTAATTTTTTCGCAGACATTTTTTTAAGGACTTTATTCCTATGTCCGAATGCGTAAGAAAATACGTAATATGGTCAATATTAATGCTAGGGGCGGCGGAAAAATTATTTCAATAATTTTTTCGCCTATATTTTCGTGTGTAAGACGAAAAAAATTATAAAAGAGAATGTTTAGTTCTGTTTTTTACTGGGGGCGGCGAAAAATACGTTCGCCGCATAATTTTTTATAGTATTGGAGATACCATGTATTATATTATGTCATTTATTTTTCGAATAAATATTCCTTTCTGTGTTTAGCAGAAATAAAATACGAAATATTTACGGTCAGTAAATAGGCTAACTTATTCAGTTATAGTTGAGAATAACAAGAAATTATTCAGGAAAAAATACAAGTATTTTTTAGTTGAGAGTTATGCTTTGTGGAAGCGATTTTTATAGACGAATTTATTCAATCCGCAAAGAATTATTCATTCCTTTTGACCACATACCTAATTGCTCCTGCTACCATGTAGTGGGTAGAAGCTTATAATTAGTGTGGTTTAAGGTCCAAGGGACCATATAAAGTTGGTTGGAGTCACACGCCTGCTCACACAGCCTCGCAACTCACCACTGACGTTGCCTCAACACCAATGTCTCCTCTTCCTAGAGGGAGTACTCCGGCGCATCGCCTGTGCGCGGGAGACCCGTGGGCGGAGCCACGACACAGGTAGGTGTTTATAACTCTTAAAAAAAAAAGTACGGAATACACTAAGCAAGGTCAATACGAGAATATCAGCTGGTCATTTAATTATTGATTCCTCTTCGGTTTCGTGTTCAACCCTTCAATAAAATAGCAAATGGTGCCAATTATCGCGGATGAGAGTATCAACAATATGTATTCTACGAATTGAAAAAAGTTTTCACAGATTGGTAAAAATAAAGAAATGAATAAAAAAAAGGTATAGTAGGTAGGCTATAGGTGTATGTATTGTTTTAAATGGGCTAGTCGTGTAGTTCAATGATTTGGTGATTGTAGAGGTCAGAGTTATTTATTATAAAAGTTGATATGGTGTTAAAGGTTTTTTATCTTTAGGGTGGAGATGAGGGTCGAGATAATTTTCGCGTTATCGGTTTCCGATTGTAGCAAAATTACAGCCTAAGTGGATAATTTTTGTGGATTTTTAACCTCGCTGTCTGTATTTATATGGCTCGTTGAGTGTTGACTTTAGTGTTTTAAAGGATTTTTCCCTTCGCAAATTTTCGAGTTCTTGTTTTGACTTCTGGTATTAATTCTTCACGAATATGATTTAGATTATTAGACCATTGCAATGGATTTCCACCCGAACCGCACAGGGTGCGAGGTTATTATGTGGACATAAATACGTTGTTTTTGTTATAATTCAGTAAGGTGTCTCTCAATCTGATCATTCTATTATAAGTAACATTTTTATCAATAAATAAAGGTCTAAAATGTCTACAAAATAGTATCAGTTACAACTGGATAGAGTTTTAACATTCTTTGAGGCACGCTGCAGAAGAAAAAACTGAAAACTGTGTCATCTTACAACATAGGTATCCATTGTAAGGTGGCACAAATCTCTTCGAAGTTAACACAAAACAAACTAAAATTGAGATTTATTTCAAAATATTTTCAGTACGTGTTGGGAAAATACATATCTAAATCAAATGAAAACGATTATGATTGAAATATGACAGTTCCTCAGTTATGGAGACGTACTTTTAACAAAATTTGTAATGTTTGTTACCTTCGTCATTAATGTCAATGGTGAACAGATTTTTGATTTTCCAAACGCCAAAAAAATAGCGAAAAGGAAAGAAAATTCACGGAAAAAATGAAAGTATGGCCACAGAATCCAAATAAAGACCGAAAATTTTTTGAGGAGCAAAAAATAAAAAATGTTCAACTCCGCAAAATTTGTTGTCGCTACTTGTCTCTCTAACACAAATGATATTCACACAGACCTATACAGCCATCTCTTTCTAATCGAAATATCAGAACAATGCATTAAAATGTTCGATATTTCTAATATTCTTTTCGATAGTTTTTTGATATTTCGCAGGTGTCTGCTAAATCACCTCATGATCCTCATGTCATAGGACCATGTCAGTAATAATTACATAATTTCTTATTATACCACCCGATATCTTAGATCAATTTTGAGTGTTTTCAAATATGGGGAGGTCATTTCTATTGTAACTATGATGCATTACAGACTCGATAGCTAAGTTTGCAAAATACTTACTTAGAAGTAAATATGGTGCAGAGTAATAAATTTTGGACATTCATTTTTGGTTTATCAATTTTATCCAAGTTCAAAATTGACGAATTTAAGCTATCACAGTCATAACAGAGGTACTTATGAAAAATAATTTTTAAACTAACGTCCTCGTTCCTTTTCTGTTAATCTTCCGGAGTATGCAATTCGCATCACACAGACAAACACTCCTTTTTAAGTAGGTTCTACGAAAATCTACTTATTAATCTTGTGCTCATATGAGGATCTAGGGGTGGTGGTAAGGACATTTTTCCTTTCATGACCCAAGGAACATTTTGGTACCATTTTTGAAAATTCATATGTATTTATATATGTATGTTTGTACGTATGTATGTTCAATTCTTGTTAACACGATACAGGGCGTAATTTTCGTTTGATGGTTACAAAATTTGGACCAAACATTTATATTAGGTCGTGGATGCGACCGTTTGAATTTGGGGAAAATTGGTTTCACGGTACGTTAGGGATGGACGATTATGTTTCAGTTTTGGCTGTTTTATAGCTCTAAAAATCGTAATATCGAAGCAATAGTCACAAAATTTGAAAAAGTTATTGATTTAAACTTATTCTAATATCTTTCCAAGTTTTGTTGCAATTGGTTTTATGGTTCATGCCCTGGAACTATTGGAGAGGTTAATTTTCGATGTTGACTCACTAAAACTTGCAATTCTTATTCAATAGTCACAAAATTCAGTACAAACAGCACATTTGACATAAAGGTAAACCCTACCAAGTTTGGTTTCAGTTGGTCAATTTGTTCCCAAGTTATGTTATTCAGTGTGATTTTATCAATTTTGCTCTTCAGATAACAGCCCTAAAAAATCAATTTTTATGCTTGAAATGGAAAAATTTTTTTTTAGCTTCAGAAAAGCAGAATTAGGTACTTCAAAAAGTCAATTTCATCACTACACCTATCCCGGTTGTTTTGCAGATTCGAAGCATATACCCCTAAATTACCACAATTCTGTCTTTGAATTAACTAATTGGGCCACAGTTTGTTTTAATTATGTTGGAGAGTTTCAACGTGATTAGAACTCGCATTGTTCAAATTTATTTCGTAGTGAAGTTCAGGTTGTGATGTCCTATGATCTGATACAGTTGTCTTTCTACTTGTTGGACAAAATACATAATTCTTTCTCTCGAAAACATACCGAGGCTTGCTGCGCTATAGATTTTTTCCCCTGTCTTTCAGCAGCATTTCTATGCGCTAAACATGGTTCTCTGTTCACAGTGGCGTAACGAGGTGTGACGTGGTGCACTTCCATGCTGAAAACGAACTTTCGCAAAACCTGTTTTTTCCCCTATATCAATCTCACCATTTCTCCTTTTTTCAATATGAAGTGTTGATTGTTTCATAAAGGGGAGGATTTCGAAATAATGGCAAAAATTTGAACTTGGAAAATAAACACATGAATTTCTTTTTCAGGGCAAAAAGCTAAATTCGATCACATGTCTAAAAATGAGTTCCAAACAATACCTGGCCTGACTGTTCAGGATTATTTCAGGTTTATTAACTTTATTTGGTAATGGAAAAAATAGAGGTTGACCATGAAAATGATCTACATTCCTCGTTCTCTAATACGTCCTTGTCTCTGCTTACGTTTGTAGGGGGTTTTGCCACCCAGGTTCGTATACCACAAAATTGCCTTCACAAAGCCATCATTTAATTTGCATGAAATAAGGTTTTACGATGATACTAGTAAAGTATGTGCCAAATTTTCTAGATATATGTATATTTAAGCCCAACAAGTAATAGGAAAAAAAATGCTTTTGTCCTCTGACAGTCTAAAACTAGTTTTTAAAGCACATTGTGGGGAAAATACTTGTATGAGGTACAGGAGCTCAAACCCCTCAACGACAGTTGCCGCCCAAAGGTTGGCATATATTTGTCTCCATAACGTTAAACGAAATAACACACTTACGTTTGTATGTTCATACCTGTATGTACATACAGGTAAGATACATCATACTGGCTGTGACAAATCACCTGATAAGGATCTTGGTGATGTCACAGACCAGCACCAAATGCCCTGTGTCGTTTCTTATCACCTTATAGAGGCAAGAAACAACGTAAACTATGACATAATACCATACGTATATGTATGTATGTGTGTCTGTGTTCATGTGCGAAATCCAATATATAAGCTCACAAAACTGGCTAAAAAATGGCCAGTGTTTGCCTTTGATTTGGCTCTCCAGTAGTTAAACGTATGAAGTGGCAGAACACGCAAAGCTGTAGATTACCTTCTACATGTGAATATCTCTTACAACAATGTATTCCACACACATAATTACCGTATGTGTTAAAAAAAACCCACTGAACATTGATCATTTAAGTCTGGATAGGTAAGGCATGAACAAACTCATTTTTCATAGGTAAATTTATTTATAGAGGTGGTGCTCCTAATTCTTGAAATGGCCATTTCGTATGTGTTATCTTATAAAATGTCACATGTGCCAACGCAAACTTACCCTTAATGTGATAGGAAAAAGTGACTCACCGGCTGTATACAATTCAGTTTTTACCAACAGAGTCATATGTCGAATATTCTGTTAATTAGTAGGCGAGAAATAAGTTCCGATAAGACAATCTTGGAAACACGATCGCCAAGTTTGGGGTCTGGCAGTATGGCACGAAGTATAGCTGTACGTAGTCATAAAATTTCAGCTTCTTAGTAGAATGTTACCAAACATTGGTTTTGACTACAGCACAAATAATAATTAAATGCGATAGGACCTGGAATATTTTATTTCTGGGATAAATATTTCCAGTATACTGGGTGTGGCTCGCATATTTTCTACTCAACCAGTTGAAAGTTTTTGCGCTCATGATGTTTAATTGGGGGATTTCTTGAACCACAATACATAATACATGGATATAGATATCTGATCTTTCTTGTCACCAGAAGGATACTTACGTGGTCATCAACAAATTGCTCGATTACTTATTGACTTTTATTCTGATATAGACTACCTATTGAAATTCAGATTTTTAAAAGGCACAGTTTTTTCGAACCTGGAATTCCTCAGGTTACACTTTCTACACAGATAGGTCGAGCACCCGAAAATGTTGAAAGAATTCGTTACATTCAGTGAGTCATATAATTCGTGATTTAATAACGAACATTGAGATGCGATGACAAACAGAGAATTCATTTATGATTCATCACATATGCAAACATTCTACACATTATGAAGTAAAAAAATTGTTTTATCTACTTTCTCTATTTCTGCTGAAAATTGTACGGCTAATAATGGTACAAGCGTTACGCTTACAAAAGTTTACTAAACCGTTACATAAAACATAGGCGTTAAAATTTTTTATTACCAAAAATTTTATGAAAGAGTGAAATCGCACATATAATTTTTAACATTAGGTATCTTTCGCTCGTGCTTCCATTTTTTATGAGTAAGTAAGCAATCTTTGACAACGAAAGAAAAAAGAAAAGAAGAAAAAAAGTTTATAATTGAAAAAAACACTAGCGCAGCAAATTGCCCTTACAAAAGTAGGTTTTTTTTGTCTCAAAAAATAACGAGAAAAACCGAAAAAAAACCACAATAAAAATATTAGAAGATGAGAAATTTATAGAACTAATGATTACTTATAAACTGTTAAGAAAATTCGTAATAACTGTATTGCGAATTATAAGTTACCAGAAGAATTGAATATAATGAAACATACGGAGGTTAATAAGTGGTTGCTTCGCAAATAAAATAACAGTAAGCTTGCTTTCCACCCAGGTTCTTCAGTTCAACTAGAATTATCTTTTCATCCTAGCAATAGTCGAGAATTCATTCAAATCACTTCTGGGTATGAACTGTCCAGTCGATTGAAACAAAATTTCGTAGATGGTTGGAATAAAATATAATCAATGTTCGAATAAAATTTTGTGACTATTTCTACAAAATTTCGCATTTTAGTGTCATTAAAGTGCCAAAAATGCAACATAATCAGATGATGTTGCAGTGGGTAGAATCTAATACCTGTATGGTGTAGTTTGCGGTGTGGTTTACGGTGTGGTTTACGGTCTAAAGGACTATATGGAGTTGGTTAGAGTCTCACGTCATCTCAACACCAGTATCTCCTCTACAAAGTAGTAGCAGAACTCTGGTGCATTGCTTGTGTACAGGAGTCACAGGAGCCACGATAGATGTATTGTTTGGCCAATCGGTACCAAGAACAATAGACTTCATTCCTGTCTGGGTCCAAATATGGGTACCAAATTTTGCGACTGTCGGACAAAAATTGCGACCTATACCGCGAAAATGTTAATGTATATTTGGTCTTGGCCTTGCATCAATACTCTCAGTCTTAGTTTTAGTCTTTAATTATTCTATTCAATTAGGCTTATTCTTGGTTTCGTACACAGAAGTTTTAGTTTTAGTGCTACTCTAACTTGGAAGATTTTTCATGTTATTAATGTGTAAATTAAACATTTACCACTCAAGTCCTTCCAGTTTTCCTTTTCACCAAAACAAACACCACTTTACAAAATTGTATAAAACCTCCGCTGATGCAGAGAAACTGGAACTTTATTTCATCAATTTTCCATATATGTTTAAACCTGTTGACAAGAAAAATAAATTCCCAAAGGTGAACATCAAAATGAGAGTTATAAAAATTAATTATTCTTTTTTACAATGATTACAAATACCACTCACAACATTCTAATTCCATTATTAGTTGTTGTTTCAAACATAAGTAATTGGTACCCTAAATTAGGTTCATCCTCTCAATTTTGATGTGATCAAAATAAGAAAATCCTTAAAATTTAATGAATCAACTTACAGAATTGAAAATATTTGAAAATAGAAACCAAATATTCAAATTTTCTATTGATATTGATTATATTTCAAAATATCAATTAATATATTTGGTACAAAAGTTACAAAAAATTGTAAACAATTTAAGAGAATAGTGATAAAAATAAAAAAGAAGGAAAAACTCATTTTAGGTGTATTCTTTCAACTTTTTGTGCGGATTGGTACCATAGAATAATTTTACTAAACATTCTCAATTTTTTTTCCAGTAGATTATTGAATGGAAACAATGGTACCCCGCGCATACCCCATAATCGGTACATTTATCCTATACATAAAAACTCTTGATGATATCTTGATGATATGTTACATTTTTCCATTTTGATGCTACAAATATATAGGTAAGCTATTACTGAATAATTTTTAAGAATTCAATAGCAGGCCAAAACTTTACGCCTGGGGGCCATTGCTCCCGAAATTTTCGTGAAACTCACCTATTTTTAAAGGGTTTACAAAGGGTCACAATTTGAAGGTATTTAAGTATTTTGAGAACTTTAATTACTTATTTGAAAGTCTGAACACAATTTTCAATTTTCAAACAGTTATAGTCTACAGTCTTCGTGATATTTAAAGTTATTCAGTTATGATTTGCTGAAAACTTTCAGTTTCTGAAAAATACCGTTTTTATTGAATAGATGTAGTCCATTCAGTCCATTACACATTTAATCGACCTCGAGTAATAAATGAACTGCCAAATCTTAGGAAGTTGTAGCCATTTCATACTCGTGACATATGCCCATAGTAATTTGCATCCCATTAAACATTCGTATAACCTCAAATCAACACGATCGATTCTTCAGTTTAGTGATAACAATTGAAAAAATTCCAAGGTAGGTATATTTTATGCACTTTGTATAAAATAGTTCTAATCCTCTGGCTGACTTAACCAACAAAATACTTACCCATGCATTTATTCGCTTATTTCGAGGACTAGAGTCTCACGATTAGCAATATAGGTAACCATTAAAAGATAAAAGCCAACATAACTATTACGTTTTAAGTGCTTAGTACGTATAGCCTACAATATCTCCAGCAAGCATGTCATTCATTTATTATTATCTAAATAATATGTATAATCAAGCTATACAATTTGCTTGTAAAAAGAATGGTCACACGAAATAATATCATAATTTGATCAACAAAATTGATAACATTTTGTCTTTCTCGTCTGTATTTGAAGTATCTATTTTAAATACATGGTTATATAACTTTTTTTTTTTTTTTCGTCGTACGTGTATAGCCGGGTCTATTTGTATATATACTAAGGTATAGGAATTAAGATAGACTCACGATTAATCGGTTGTTTAAAAAATATTGTGTGGGTGGTGAAGATTCTTGATCAGTAATAGGTGAAAAAAACACAACGTTAATTATTAGTTAATTTGATTTTATAAAAGGATTAATGTGTGTCGTATTTTGAATTTAAATATATCAAGATAGATATTATGCATTCTATATTACATACCTATGCATTTAGGGAATGAAGGTGACTGACCATCGAGAAATTTACTCGCTTCTAGGAGACATTGACGAGCAACAAATAATCGAATAACCAGCCTCCGTGGTACCCACTTACTTATGATTAATGACTACGTATGTTTGCAATTTTATTTTACTCAACTATTGATTAATAGGTACATCAGAAAGCTCATAGGATTCCAAATATTCGACTCACAAAGTGATATGGTATACCTTTCAAAGTTACAGAAGAAGAGTTCTTGAAATTATAACGTTAAAAGAGTGGAAGAATGATAGCTGAGCTTTTATTTTTTGAGGCAAAGTATGAATATGGTACAAAATGAATCTTACAGTTGAGATTATCAACTCTATTCGTCGTGAGTGGACCCTGTGGGAGGCTTTACTCCAAACAAATTCAAGCAGCCATCAGAATAATCGACAGGCAATTTATCTTGTTGGGAAATAACTGTTGTTCGAGTACTGGTTGGTTACACTGATTTTACATTTTAACTATATTATTGTTCATATTCTACTGTGTATTCACTTCTCCTGTAACTTATTGAAGAGTAAACAACTCCTTGTTAATTTTCTTGATAAACTATGATCTGGTGTGATATAGCTAGTTCTGTGTTATGTTTTTCTATCTTATCTTATTATTTTTGTCAATAAATTTCTTCTTATACACACAATGGACATCAAGCCACTAATACAAAATATATTTCATAGATTCTTGTCTAATTAAACAATTCATTTTTTTAATAGGCTGTATAGGATATAATTTATGTTTATTTTTATAGAACACTGCACCTATGTGATTTTGCGATTTTGTTTATGTTTATGCTAATCAACTTCAAACCTTTAAATCTGACAAATTCAAAACATTAAAATAAAAAACTGTTAGTAGATGGCGGACAGTTAGATAAGTCTGAAATTAAAAACAAAGTACCTGCTAAAAAGACATGGAGTGTGTATGTTAAAATTGGAATCACCTAGAACCAGGGGAACTGGAGGTGATGAGGCAGCCCAAAAAAACTTTCATAATTCTGTGGACTGCCATAAACAAATGAACTAGGAAGTTATGGGGACTACACACCTTGTACACATGACGCCATTCCTTACCAAGTGTATTATACTCTATATCATATATACACTTTAATTGTTCGTATGTTCTTACTTGCACACACAGGCAAGTAAAATATAATGTTTGGCCAGTGACAATTCAATAGATAAAGATCTCGGTGATGTCTCGAACTGGTACACGAACATATTATGTCATTTCTTATCCATTGCCATACCAATGAATAAGAAATGACGTACTTTCTATAACACATATACATATGTGTATCCGCGTGTATGTGCCAATTTCTCCATATAAACTCACAAAACTAGCTACAAAACCAACAGTGTTGGTCTAGGATTTGGCTCTCCTATACATTTGTGCATGATGTGGCAGAACATGCAAAGCTGTTGATTACTTTCTATGTGTGAATACTTCTTTATGACAAGTTATTCGACAGAAGTTATTCAAAAACTGAACAGATTGTGGACTCCTCAAAACAATGAAAAATATGAAAATCATGTAGCCTACTGAGATATGACTGTGGGCAGAAATTAAAACTTTCTCCTGTCCAATATTGATGGATCAAACTAAAGTAAGAGAGATATTGGCCTTAAGATATACTGTCGTGTTTCAAGAACATCTACTAATTGATGCGGGTAAGCACTGTTCAGAACCTCTTCAACTACGTCAATGATTGAGATTTATTTGCTTAACTGGTGGCCAATGCTTCGGTAAACAGAATAAGGTTTATGAAAAAAAAGAGGAAAAAAGATGGAGGGTTAATTTGAAAGGATAGGTTTATAAGGAGGAAAGAATCAACCAATTAAACGTATGGCCTTTAAATTTCACTTCAAAAGATTCTCTTTACAGATTGTGTTTCTCTCACAGACGTTAACTATAAATCATTACTAATTGAAATAAAAATTTTAGGCACCTATATCTATTTGGCATATTTTCTCAGCGAAAAATTCATATAACTATAAAATTATGTACAAATAACATTTTTCACGTAAATTTATGGCCTATTTGCAAGAAAACCGCGAAATTCTTGCCATATTATTTTCACAAATACCTTTGATTTTAATGTTTTTTATTTTTAACTCGAATTTGTGCAATTTTCTGACGAGAAGATTTAGGAGAAAATGTATCGAATGATGCAATTTGTTCTTGAAAGATTACCAAAAATATTTCTTCCATACCACGAACGTTTTTTACCACAAATTTCAAATAAAACTGAAAAAAAAAAAAAAAAAAAAAAAAAAAAAACACGAAATAAATATGTAAGTAGTTTAATGTTGAAAGATTTTACGAATTTACGCAAAAGCATTGGTTTTTCTCCGCGTAGAACTGGCAAGAATTAAGCTGAAGTATACATATTAATAAACGACTAAAAGCGTACCTATTTTTTCGTTAAAAATCCTTTATAGGCGTTCACTTAAAAGCTGAGACATCCACTTCCCAATTAATTAGTTTGGATAGAATTTCGTTAACAAAAATGATATTCACTTTCAACGACTGGTACGCACTTTTATTTTCGTATTGTTCGGCGCAGAATAACATTCAACCGAATTCGTTTTCCCTGGTTAATGCTACCGTCGCCGATGACGCGTCACTTTATTCTTAGAACCGATACTAATGCCTAATGGCTTAAACATGATAATTATGTCTACGCGAACAGCAAGGCGATTTTTTGACGTGGTATTTCGCAATTTTGACGGGTAACTCGCTGTCAAATCTCACGAATTTAACGGACGTCTTCTAATCGTTTGATTCTGTATTCGATGCCATTGAAAAAGTTTTCGAATGCCAATGTCGAGGCGCTTTCGCGCCATTTTCTCAATTATCTGAAAGTATGGATAAACGAAATTGGTTTTGGACCCGCATCGTCTGCAAGAATAAAGATATTAGCGTTTATGTTTTTATTCGAAAGACTTCTAAAAAAAAAAAATTGGAGAAGAACATGATTTTACTTTTTTCATTTCATTGTTTGAGAAGAAAACAAAAACTTGGGAAGTACAGGCATTAAATGAAAACATAAATTTTAATTATTGAGCTGTGGGCTCCTGCAGCCACCTCGGAACCATTTTTGACATTTATCACAGCGAATTCGATGTAAAATTTTCGAAATATCATCTGTAAGATGCGAGTGATCAATTATTTTATCGTTATTTTCTTTCAAAATTTTGAAATTTTATGTAAGTTGTTAATGATGCAGTCTGCTGGCAACCGTGAAAAAATATATGTACTCATTCGTTTCACTTATCCGAGGAAGTTAGGAATAAAAAAAAATGTTTCCTTGACCTTTTTACTTCTTTTATGAATATGCTGCATAACAAACATCCGTGTTTTTCATTATAAAATTTTAGCATTAGTACACGGTTTACAAGTGTTTCAGTTTCCCTAAACTGAAAAGAAAAATCTTGTCCGATACATTGCGGTTCTCAAACCTATTTGAATGACTAGGTACCTCCTTATGAAACTGTAAATATTCAGGTCTTTTTTAGCAAATGTAAATTAAGCGTTTTAGATTATTACAGGCGAAGAGTAGTGAGTTTTCTAATTTTTTAGGGTCAAACAGTTTGAGAAACTCTCGTCCAAGTCACAACATTATTTGTATAAGATCGTGTCTTTTTTTTTTTATCAAATATAAGAAAATATGAGTCGGAAGTGGAAAATTATATGACAGATACACAATCTGCAAAGTGCGGAAAAAATATGTACCATACTTTTGTCACACTTTGTGACGCAGCTGCAGCCAACCGAAAGTGAGAAAATGTATTTGTCACATTTGCATCATCGCCATTTATATGACACAGGTGTCATTTATGCTGCGGAGTGATGAAACCTAATATAACATTCGTAATAGGAACATATCATCTTCATAACACGTTCTGTTTGTTTCAATTAAAGTATCTCGGTGGTGGTGATACCTGCGTGTTCTATTGTTGACTCACCTAAGGCAAATTTATGAAGCATTAATGACACATTCGTGCCTATGCAGCGTCTTAAATGAAAGTTTTTTCATGTATATAGCGTCCATTTGTCTCGCACGCTCCTCATAAGTCTGTCATGTCGCTGTTGTGACATTTGTACGACTGACTTTGATCTGCCTATTTGTAGCATAGAAGTGACCTTATTATATGATCCTTGCGTCCAGTTTATGATCGGCAGGAGATACATTAATGTCTGATTCGTGGCATCCACTTGACTTGTATGCATTATTTCTATATGTTTCTATGGTGCGTTAGTATTATTGTGCTTCTCATCGCAACTGTAAACAGTGCCAAGTTTCAGGTACTTTTTCACCGGAGGCAATAATATTTTAAGCAGCTTCAATTTTTTGATACGGAACTACGCGTCGTATAAATTGAGATAGGAGTACACCTCTTGGCTCACCTCATTCTCTACTGTGTCGACGTCCGACTTACGAAAACGACACATAAAAATGACAGTTTATTTATTTGTTGTCGTTGTTGTGGCTGTTGTTGTTACTACACTGACTGACGAATGATGAGAACCAAACCAATGTACGTAATCTTACTCACCTTTTCTCGCAGTTAGCGAAAAAAATCTGTCGTCTCATCATTAAAAATGATTTTATTTTTATCATCCGCATATTATATCAATATCTATACTTAAATTGGCACCTTTATGTACGTATTAATATGCATCAATACATCGATGTACATAATATTACAACATATGCTCGTGTATGTCTGGTTGAATAAAGAAAATTTAGAAATATGGCTTAAAATTTACTTGCATTGAGGCCCCTTCCATGGAAAAATACTTCTCGCATTACACAGCGAAGGAAAATTTGTGGAACTTTCTGGCAGAAGCTTATTCAAAAATTTTAGCTGGCTGTTTCAGTCATTTTTTTCATAATCAACATCCTTTTATTCGATGCAAAATTTATAAATTTTTTCTCTCATTCTCTCCCCTTCCCTCACCTCCCGTTTTCTTTACGGCATTTTATGAGCTACGAAAGAACATTTTTTCTTTTCTTTCTTCTTTTGTTTACTGCGAAATTTTGCGCCCTCAAAATTTTACCGAACTAGGCAACTTTCTAATTTGCCTTTGTGGTGAAATGGGCAATGTTTGGGAATTTTGAATATGAGTAAAATTGACGTTTATGCAACTATTTGACTACAGATAACAACTGCGCAATTTTATAATGACTCTATCGTGACATACATGTGACGAATATGTGACGTAGACGTTAGACGACAATTTTATTCCACGTGACCTCCACATAGCATGTCAGTGAATAAATTACTATCCATAATTTGTGAGACATTTGAATGTCAGATGAGGTATAAATACAAGTGTCACTTTTGGATACATTACTTTTCTATAGCTCATCAGTACTATCGTGACAGATTTATGGCTGAAGTGCGACTAAAATGTGTTACGACCTCAAATACGTCATAAGTATCTCATAAGAAACGCACGTCATCGTGATATTTTATTTTACCGATATCTATTAAGTTTCAAACTTTCGTAGCATCAAAAAGTCAGTAACAAAGGCCAAATGGACTTTATTTAAAGAAAAAAAAACATTTCTAAAAAACAATTCAGGCTAAAATTTTCTCATCAGTGAAGTTGGTAGTTAAAGGTCTGTACCTAACTTATTTAATTTTGGAATATTTCATCCATCAATATTTAAGATAAGTATGGCCTGAATAAGAAAAGAAACCCAAAATAATGGAAGTTTATCAAAAACAAAATTTGAATTCTCCTAGTCATACATGTACAAAATTTAGGGAAATTTTAAAATAGGGAGACTGGGGTACTATGGAATAATTTTTTCTTTTGTGTATCTGGTGTGAGCGAGAATTAAATTAGAAATTTGGGACCAATAAATTTTAAAAGAATTAACCTTCATCTATAAAACAAAACAAAAAAAAATATAACATGAGACAGTTTTTTTTTTTCTAATTTCATCTTAAACAAGCCCTGGCTTGCTTAGGCCCTAGATTTTTTTGGCATACCTATAGGTAATGCTGTAGAATTCGTTGTTTTGGAGGAAGCAATTAACTTTTTTTTTCGTGTCTGCGTGGCTGTGTGGGTAGTGGCCCATGTGCATCAAATATGAGTGAATAATTAGCGAAATAATATCGGTAAAATAATTTTAATAAACAAATTAATGGCTTGTACGTTTATTATAGTGATGGGGTAACCTTTTTTGTTCCATGGCACATTAAGTAGTGTACCATGGTATACATGTTAAATCCTATAAGAAAAAATATTTTGCTACCAGAAAATTTAATTTATTTTATCTAATACAATATACGGGGCATAGCATTTTAAAGTAATTATATTTAAATGACAGATGGTATCTACTGTTTGAATTACAATAATATAAATTATTATTGGTAAAACTGATTTTTTTTCAATTTTGACATTTTCCATGTGAATTTTCTAATTTAAGACATTTTTCCCAGTATCCTAAACTTTCTCAAGATCCAATGTTTCATGATTTTGGTTAGTTTTAACTGGGAAAATTATTTGCGAAAAATTGAAAGGTATTTTTAGCATGTTCCGTGGTACCTACACCAGAAAATTTACAACATGGTACACCCTTCTTACAGGAAATTAACATTATATTTAATCCGAGTGTTTTTGAGTATTGGGAGTATTGGTAATTCCGAATAATTAATTACCAATTATTAAAATTCTTTGAAACACATCCAAAAATTTTAATTATTAACTTCTGACCCATTGGTCACACTTATTTTAATTTTTGTCTAATTTTGATAAATACTGTAATAAATTTTGAACAGCAAACTGGATAACCATAGAAAACATGTGAAGTATTTACCAGGGGTATGATGCATAATGCTATAGGACCAGTTTGTCCAAAAATTAAAGGTAAGTCAGTTTTGTCCCTGGTACACTTCCGTGGTACCTCGGTCTCGCTACAATTTTCTCAAAAACTAGGTAGGTAGGTATCTTTTTCAGTTGTGACAGTCTAGTTCCTATGAAGTGTGTTATAGCCGTCAATGATAATAATAATCGTTCATTATTTTATTTTTTTTTGAACTACAGCTGGGTACCACGAAAAATAAACCATAAAATTCTACAATTTAATTCTAAGTTTAGGGTAGGTACTGTCTGTATCATCAGTCATTGACTGGCAAAAAATTTGTTATTTGGAAACAAGGCAAACGACTCGGTTCACTTTATTATACTAATATACGACGCACAAAATACATTCAAAACTTTTGCAATAACCGCTATCGTTAGTGCGTACGAAAATAATCGTCGCGAGAGTAATAAAATATAATAAAAATAAAAAAAAAAAAAAAAGGGAAAAAAAAGAACGAAAGAAAAATAAACCTACGTGATAGAAATACGTAGATATATACGTATATATTGTATATAGTAAAGAGCACGAGACATGAAGAAAGATGGAGAAAGAAAATATGTAAACACATAAACAGCACTATTGCATAATGGCTAACACATATATACTATGCTATATCTACGTTATACCGGATGACCTTGAAAGGAGAGAAATTATATAATGCATCTTCTACTGCATCTTCATTCATTACAAAAGTATACCTAGTCGAGCTTATTAAAAAGAAGGGAAGAGAAATACGTTGGAGTGGAGAGGAAAAGTGTACGAACCAACGAAAGTGCAACAGGTATGCACTTGCATTCGTTCGGTATAGGGTCAAAGCCAACCAACTTCACTTATGAAGTAATGATGTGACAATTGCAACGTTATAAATACGGTAGAAGATAATATTGTGGGTTTGAAATCTACTTTTTGCAATTCCAATAGCAAATACTTGTATGTAGTTGTATTTTCTTCTTCTTCTTCTTGTCTACCGACATATGGAATTACTTTGATTATGTTTCTTCACTTTTTTCTTATTTATTGGTAAATTATATATTGTGTATTTATTTATTTTTAATTCCAACTTTCATCTGCCCTTTATGGTTTCAATCTAATAGGTGCATCATGTCTGTCATTGTTGAGGAAATATGGTCTTCAGATCAATTTATCATTATCATTATCATTATTATTATTATTATTATTATTATTATTATTATTATTTAATTTAGTTGAAATCTTTGACAAATCCTTCGCTGCCTAAATAATATATTACAGCTCAGAACTTATAAACTTTAACAATCCTAATTTATTTTTTCGTTGGTGTACCGACTCCATGAAGATTACGTATTTCAAATTCCTTAATTTTCAACTTATTACCATTATCAAACTGTTTTTCTGATAATAAAAAAACAAAAAAAAAACATAGGCGCCCAAGTTCTAAGTAGTCAAAGTTCCATGTGATGGTAAGTATCCGCATATTATTTCTGACTTCATTCGAAGTCAGTGGATATTTGTAAATCTGATGAAGGTGGTAGAGAAATATAAAAGTATCAAGTCGAAAATTTTATCAATTTTGATCACAATGCTATTGAAACAAATTTCATTAACTACAATACCGATATTTCATTAAAAAACTTGACTGTTAGGTATTAAAAAAAAAACCAATTGATGCTCTACAGAGATAAACTTGAAAGGATATACTTACAATGAAAATAATAAAATAAGATATGTATTGCAAAATAATGCATGGCAAATGAAAAATTGATGATATTATTGAAATATATTGGAGAAGGAGACAACTAGACGAGATGACGAAGCGAGAAAGATGATACCAAAAGCCCAAAGCCAAAAAAGTGGTGTAGGTACTGCGATGATGTCATAAAATCACAGATGATCCAAAGACGTGACTGCAAGTGTCACCTATAATTAAAAAAATTTTTTTCATAGTACTTTAGTGAATTTATGATGTGCATTATGAAAACTTACTATAGTGTTCACAATAAATTGCATTCCAAATGATCGGTTGATGAAAATTTAATTTTGTAATGAAAGGTAGAAAGAACGCAGGAAGTCTACAGCTCAATACAAAATTAGTGCCTTCTTTTATTGGTTTTTTTAAATGGGGTTTATGCCAAGCAAATTCGAACAACAAATTCAAACAAAAAACTTTTTGATGTGTTAACATCTTAGCACTTGGTGTCCATCGTAGGAGCTAAATGAGAATTATGTTTGTCAGATTTGGGTAATTGTAACTCTCCTTTATGTGTGTTATACGATACGTAGTTGTGTGTTTGTGTGCATGCGCAACGCGTTGCGAACGCACACAGCTACACTTCTTTATATTTACACATCAATCCTTCATGAGTATGCCCCAGCGGAACTCACACCTTTTTTTTGTGCTTGGTTCATGTAAATGGGTAGAGCAAACAAACCACATTGAACACCAGCATTCACAACAACAAGCACGAACAAAGTTCATTACCCAAAAGGAACTTTGTGCAAAAGGCTATGAACACCTTGAAACCTGGTGAATTTGGGAAATTCTCGAATGAACAGAAAATGCTCGTTTAATACAAGCAGTTCTATATTTCTATCTGTTGATGGAAAATAATTGGTCGCCCCAGCTCCAAACATTGTTCCTCTTCATCAAAGCTGTATAAATTAATTAGATTTTGGTAGTGTACTGTAAAGAAAGAGGGTTATTAAAGGTATATGTAGGTATGTCTTATGAACATTTTCTTAGTTGTTGAAGTTCATAAAATTAATTTTCACTTTATGATTATGATATCCGGTATTGATGAAGGTACCAACAAACCAATGTCTACCCTTGTATTAGGCCTAACCAAACATTGAAATAGGCCTACCTTGTTATTTGTGATACGATTGCAAAAAGTTAGTGTTTGGCACACATCAGATTTGTCGCAATCACCAACTTTGCACATGTGTCACACATGATTTCTTAGAATACCTACCAAAATTAGTTGTACGAAGTGAGTGGGCGGAGTAAGTACCTTTTTGTGAGAATGAGAGATGTGGATGTGTAGAGAGCAGTGCACGAAGTAGACATGCTGAAAAGTGCACATGTAGAGTTAAGTTAGTGGTGCTTAAAGTGAATTAAATCGCATGTGCGCCAGTGAAAATGCTTATTTCACACATTATTGAAATTTGACTTTAATTAATCTTAATTTGGGTATCATAAAATAGTTCTGTGTGATTCAAGTTCAAGAATTTTAGGTGACGGCGAGTGTTGCAATTAGTAGCGTAAACAGCTTTTTTGTTTAGCCTGAGGCAAGGATGGGCCATCCGGTGCCGATTAAAGGTATGCGGCGACTTTCTTTGATTAGGTAGGAGGGGAAGACTAATGCGAAAGTAAAAGAAATTAAAATAGATTATTATCAGTCGAACTTGAATTTAATAGAGGTTAAAAATAACCTCACCAATTTTTTGAAGTTGGTTAAAAATAAAAATATAATATGTGCGTACCATACGATCGATTAAGTTTGACTAAAATTCAGGGTGACCCAGTAGCTGAACCACAACTATTTGGATGGCTGCCGCCGACCCTGGCCCATCCTTGGTTACGCCACTGGTTGCAGTCATCGCAATTGTGGCAATCACCTACTTCGCATGTATCGCACACTACTTTTCATAATATCTATCCCAAAAAAGACGTATGAAGAGCGAAACAAACAGAGAAAAAAAGGTCTACTCTTTCAACGAGTGAGAAATGTGTAAAAAGTAGTGCGTAAAGTAGACGAAAAATCGAAAGTCCACACGCTTGAATAAATGCGTATGCGCAAAAAGTGCAAATTCTTACTTTTATACACTGAATAGAAATTTGCCTATTTAGGCAAACTTTAGACACATAAAAATGTCAATTTTTCTTTTATTTATTATTTAAAAAGCATCCTTAAATATGTTCATATTCGAGGCAAACGAAATAAACCAGCAATCAATACCGAATTAGTGCTGATTTGAACCGATTTTTCATCATTTTTTCATCAAAAATTCGACGTATGTAAATTTATTTTACTTGTTGATACAAAAAACTCCTTGACATAATATGGTGGACAATTAGAGAAAAAGAAATGGCGAAGTACACAATATGTAGGCTGTATGAAAAAAGTCCACCAGAGGCTGCCCCTCATTTAGAACGATGATTTACTTGCAAAAGATAAAATAAAGCTCGAGGGTGCAAAGTTTGCCATTTACAAAAAAGTATTTTCTAGTTGCAGGTGCGTACACGATTCCATAGGTTGTGAATGATTGATTTTGTGTTAATTTGTTTTTTGATAAGCTTACCTATGACATTTTTAAGCATCAATACATCATAATGTCGATTCGAAGAGCAGGAGAAACAACACGAATCCAAATTTTTGATGACTGATAGTCGACATAAAAATTATGTTAATTTCAGGTCTATTTGACGTTATTTTTCAGTCGTACTCAAAATCGCAATCATTATTTATTTATTTATTTTTTTTTTCGTGTCAGTTTTTTAGTCGACCTAATATCGACTCAAAACCGAAGGTTGCGATGGTTTATCGGATTTGTTTTTGAAGTCACTTGATGCCAAGAGGCAACATATTCATATTGGCCAGCATCAACTTGACTGCAGGTACACAAAATTAAATTTGAAAACTTTTCATTTTCGATAGGTAATTTTAGAAATTTATTATGGTGACGTTATAGTTAATAGCGATCTTGAAAACAGTAATTTCTTTTAGACGATGATGGTCAAATAAGATCGTAATATGAGTGACGATCGTGAATCTTCGACAGGGCTGCGTTCTAAAGTGGAAGAGAACCGAAATCCGAACACGACCATGTAACTTGTAGAATATATGCCGCTTCCGTACCTTGTTGGTGACGAATGATGAATACGAATGGTTGGTTAATGATCTATGGCACTGGATCCACAGCAAAATTTGGCGAACAAACAGAGGAGGACGACCTTCAACACGTGTATGATATTATTAGAACGTATTTTTTTGGCACCAAGTTTGAACGTTACCAAAGGCCTGTTTTTCAGTTTGAAAAACAAATGTTGGAAGTTCTGCAGGATTTGAGGATGATTCTTGTTCAATAGCTTTTGCATTTCTTAAATCAAAGTAGTTACATATAAATCGATATATATAATATAAATGTATATGATGAGTGCAATGGAGAAATATGAAGTTTTTCAACAAATTTAACCCTCCAGCGCAGCGATTGCAGATAGTTTTCTTAGATGGCATCTTCTTCACCAATTGTTTTATACCTTTGGATACTTCCTTTCACTGTCATTAGGGCTTCAATATTTCAAACTATCCATAAATGATAGATAGCTATCATAGGCCAATAATAATATCATGTCCTCTACTGAGGAAGCATTCTCAACAGGCATTTCCCAGATTGAAAACTCTTGTTTTAGGGCATAAACCATCCATTTGGAAAAGATAAAATTTGTAGGCTGGTATTGAAATATGTTGTATGATAAAAATTACTTGCTTGTCCATTTGAGATAAGATGTAGGTAAACGTCTTACTGAACATATTTAAGGAAAAATATTTGTGAAAGCAACACCTGTAACATTTATTGTAGGTTAAATTTGATTATTTCAAATTTTATTGAATATCTTAAAAAAAAAAAATTACATTCTTGTGTGATGAGTATCAAAATTTACCCTAGAAAAGTGAGTGTTAATAAGGCTTTTGAAAATAATGAAAGTATACAACTAAATAATTTTTAGGTCTGTTAAATGTCGAAAAATTTCTTTCTGGTAGGTTTTTTTTTTTTTTTATTTTTTATTTATGAGGCGTTCAAAAGAGTTTAATTATGGCATTTTGAAACTGATCAAAGAAATGTGATCACTACCTACATACCGACTATTATAAGTTCATAGTTTTCAAAGATGAAGGTAGGTACAAGTTCAGGAATCTATGTGGAATTTGAGATAATTTTTTTAAGTGCCTAAAGCTTGAAAAAAAGCTCCCAAATTTTTGAATAGAACCATTTCAACTTCCAGTAAAATGAATTTTCTGCGATCATTTTTGCCAAGTTTGTTTGAAAATAGGGTGTTAAAATTGAGCTCACAAGAGGATAAAGGGTGAGAAGATGAAAATTTTCCATTTCATGAGAGGGGAAATCGATCTGTAGAATTTTCTCATTTTCACCTAATTTTTGACCAAAAACGTTGCGCGAAGAGTGGTAGCTTAAGAAAAAAAGGTAACAGAAAAAATTTACCAGTCAAAATTATGACATTATCTCTTCCAACTGTTGAAATTTCCAATGCTGAAATTTTCTCATAACCAGTTCAAAATTATGATTCATTATCAATTTCAGCTGCTAACAAAATTATGACGTCATTAGCCTCTGTTTCTGATTTAAAAATTATGACGTCATCATCCCTTCCAGTTGCTAAAATTTCCAAGTCCAAAATGATGACCAGTGTATTAAATTTGATGCCTATATTCATTCAGTACCTTTTGAAAAAATTTTAAATAAAAATTTCTGGAAAATGAGTTATTTGAGAAATTTGAGATACTTTCAAAAGGGATAGGGCTAAAATTTTCTTGAAATGCACTTCTTATGGAGGACCAAACTGATAGAAATTTGATTTCTATTGATTCAGTAGTTTCCAAGAAAAATGTAAGATCAAAAAAAAATTACTGGAGAAAATTGGGTCACCTGTGTTGCTTGAAGTATCTTTTTTCTATTTACGACACTATTAAGGGGTTATTTTACTTATTTTCACTAAAACTGCATGTTTGTAATAATGAAGTTTCAATAGATTGATGTTTGTTAGATATTGATAATTATCGATAATGTTTTGTAATTTTTTCACACATTTGGAATTCAAGTGTGGTATGCCAACCAGGGTGGTAATACGCTATGAACAAAACCTTATTGGCTACACAAAATCTTACCAAACACAACTTCACAAACTCACCTGAACTCACAAATTGTGGAATTCTGGAACAATTGAAGTTCAAATTTTGTAAAATAAACGGATTTCTGACTACAAAAATTTTGCTAAGACAGCAGCTAGAGTTACTAAATTTTAATTTCTTCTGGTCATTATTAATGGAGTTAAATACATAAGACAGATTTCCCTAACAGTCGTAATATTTTGCTCTAACATCATTGTTAACCTTTAAATCACTTGAAATACATGAACTTGCCTACAACATTACCGCCTAGCCTAAAATGTTGTTTTACAATATAAGAAAAATAACATGTACCAATACGAAATCATGTATTAAAATAAAAAGATTTATATACCAGATTCAAAGAAATACAACGTCCAAATATGGACAAAACAAAATGTTCAACCGAACATAATATGAAACAAAATAAAAAACAAAGTACAAAACCATGTACAAAATAATACAAATTAATAGGTATCAAACAAGCTCACACCAAGATGGTTTGCAACAAAAAAAATGTGAAAGTTTGTACGATCAACGATTAACAGCAAGCTGTAAAATCAGGTGATCGTAGAACTTTCTGACTGGCTTATATTTTTCTCTCTCCAACAGAACAAATCTGTTAAGAGGGAGAAAAATATAAGTCAATTGTGGAAGTATTTGAAAATAGGTGAATTCTAGACGACACTAGAATTCTTGTAATGTATAAAGAACTGAAAAATAAAAATTTATCGCTAATTTCGTATCTAGGTGTCATTTTGTGCGATTTTATTCTCAAAACCATCAGCATGTACCAACATGCAGGCTGCGAATATAGTTTTCATTACAAGGTTAGGCCTTTAAAATAGGCCAAGTAACTTTACAGATGAGTGAAAATGTCACCGCTGGTATATGTTGGCAGTTGACACCAAATCTTCGTTTGAAATTCTCGGTAGGTAATCTTTTGTAGGCAATCTGTTTCGAAATTACTTGTAACGAGCAAGTTATTTTTTTCCACGCCAAAACAGAAGAAAGTTATGCATGAAAAAGACCATTGGGAAAAGTTCGCTATTGCCATGTGCTTCCACGATTAGGATTCACTCTTACGTAATGTAGGTACCTAGACGATGAAAATTAACGTACGCCCAGCCTACCCGTTAGCTTTTCGATCATTAATTTTTCGTGAAACAGGTAAAGATGGTTTTTGTTTTTGTTTTTGTTTTTGTTTTTGTTTTTTTTTTACCTTTATTTATCGTGATCTTACAGGTAGTTCGTCTATTGCCTACTAGTTTATGTCCTTGGAATTTTTCGCCGAGTTCAAAGTTCAAAGACTGGCATGGTAACCTGTTTTAACTTAATTTCATTTATCGGTTGGATGGTTGGTTCAAAGTTCAGAATTTGTGCGCATCGCGAGGTAGGATATGCTTATTCGTGAAACATTTTCGCATAAAATATGTTATTATTTGTTGTCGTCCTTCTCAACTTGTTGTACATCTGCATTTTGATCATTGAAGTTTTGTAGAATTTGTCAGTTCTGCTGTAGCTACGCGTACGATGTTTTCATTGGTTAGGCCTACCATCAGAAATTCTCGAAGGATTTGCTTCATTACGAGTAGGCTATTATCGATGATTTTTGAAAACTGATTATTTTTGCGATTAGGTAGGCTACGTGATTCGAATCGTTTTTGAACTTTCTGAATACAGATACCAGACGGAAATCTGCGTTAGTGTTCACAGTGTTATTAGTACCAATTGTGTGACAAATGAACACCTATAGGTATGGAGGTATTGATAATTTCTGTATACATTAGAATGGCAGAAGGATGTTATCACGTTTTAAATTTGGTTTATCTGAAAATTTCTAAATTCGTAACATTCTGCAGTAATTTTATATACAGCACACTAAACTTATCAATGAATACATCAAAAAATATTTTTTGAATTCTTGAAATATGTGCAAAAGTGAGTCAAAAAACTAGAAATACGTTCAAATGTATGAGAGAAAATGAAAAAAATTTCCGTAACATGAGTGAACCGAAATGAAATTTTAAAATGTTTACGAAAATTGAATAAGTATTAATTCTTTCGCGAAAGTTGTATAATCAACTGAGCTTAGTTTTCGTTTCTTGATTACTGATTGAGTTATTTCGAATGGATTCATTTGAATGAAAATTTCTGATCTCAAAAGAAATTGCGGATAATTAAAGTTGACAGTAAAGTTTAAACTCTCTCTTTATCTCCATTCATAGTTGCACACAGATACAGTTCTCGAAAGCAAGTGTGGGCTTGATTCGTTCACTTTTGATCGAATCGTGAATCGTGATTTCGCATTATGATCATTATTCGAATATTTCCCTATTGGTGCTTCTCGGTTCGCGAATAATTCATGAAATTTGCATTGGTGCTCAACTCATACATTATTACAAAACAACTGTTTTCATAATAAAATATGAGAATAAGGGGAAAACAAATGCATTGAGAACTTATTTCAGATGGTAATGAGTACGCACGTTCCGAAACAAAGTCAAAGTTGACATGTCAGCCGAAAAATCCACACAAAAAGGAATCAGCATGTTATACGAATCGAATATTATTCAAAGCTTCAATTTAGCTTTCACTAACTATTGTTAGATTCAGCTGTTTTCTAAAAACTGTTGATTTATTTATTTTTTTGATTTAAATTGACGAACTTAAATGACCATTATCAGACCATTAGCAGTGGGTAGTTGAGGTTCGAAAATTGAATAATTTGGAGCCACTTGTTAGGGAAAAATGGCGCACTCGATTCAGAAATTATCCTCGCCAAATTACCTCAAATATAAAGAATTCTAAAATAAGATAGGAGATTATTTTCAAATTCATAGAAAAGACTTTAAAACAGTATTGGTGTCATTCTGATAAGAATACGATTATAGTTGCAAAAATGTCAAAAACTGGAACATTAAAAATGAATAACGGGTATACTAAAAATTATTTCTCACATTTCTAATCAACAGACCTGGAAAATGTGAAAACTTAAATGAAAAAATGTACTACCAGTGGGATGCTACGACGTAGATAGCCTTATCATAAGGAAGGTCAGAATATTCTCAAAAATTATGATCCCCACAACAGAAAAATTCACCGAAACCTGCAAAAATACATTATTTTTGGATATATAAATTTTTTTTTTCATACGGCCGGGGTCCCGAACCCGAAGACTTACATACGCTCTTGGGATGCTATTTAATAATATCTCAAAATCTCTATTCCCATGGAATTATCACTGTAATGATTCACATCTCAGATGAACCTGTAAGTTCAGCGAAAATTAAAATTAATTATAGTACTTACTCGCGAGGACGAATTAAAAAACTCGAAATTCTGACTTGAGAGGTATTTAAGGCAAAATATAAGTAATCACGTAACTAACGCAACAAACTTAAGTATGCGATTTAAAAAAAAAAAACAAAAAAAAAAACCGCCCAAGTATAATTAAAACCCAGGTAATTCTAAATAATCACGATTGTAACGATGGAGGATGAAAGAATTTATATTTATTATATTAATATTTGAAGTACCTATCTATAATGATATAAATTATCATGTTGGAAAAATATTTAAGTTATCGCTTTATT
The DNA here is from genome assembly GCA_011428145.1 of Ericerus pela. Lineage (NCBI taxonomy): Eukaryota > Metazoa > Arthropoda > Insecta > Hemiptera > Coccidae > Ericerus > Ericerus pela. The sequence goes on along the minus strand of WOFM01001607.1, from coordinate 303,999 downwards.
CAGTTTTTTGTTGTTTCTGTAAAATTTGGTTTTTGGACTTACGTTGTTTTTAAATAAAAGCGACGCTAGCTCTTTTCTATGTCCAGAATAAATGGTTTACTGGGCACATGTCCATCGTGTGCAAGGATCTTGTACCATACAGCAAATATTCATCTTCCGAGGAAGCCCTCTCCTAGGAGGTGGTTCAAACCAAAAAATAATAAAATTTTGAAGAAAAATCATTACAAACGTCAATACGAACATTCCTCTAGTCGGATCCATAGAGTTAACAAAAAAACTCAAGAATTTGCTGTAATTATTACATAGGTGTGGATTATATATACATATGTTAGGTATATCTCACCATCATTATGCACGATACTAATTGTATGCATCTCGTAATTGTGACGTTTATTAGTGCTTAAGTGGTATTTTAATGTACGCGCATATAGACAACAGAGGAGGCCTACTTTTATTCGCCGGCACTAGGACAAACGCCAGTATGACACAATACAATTAAAAACAAAACCAACAACAACAACAACAACAACAACAACAACAACAACAACAACAACAACAACAACAACAACATCACAACATAACCGTTTTCATGGTTAAAATTATAATTATAAATGTGCGTACATATAAACCATGAATACACAGTCGCTTATCAACGGTGTTAATAATTTTGTATTTATAATTAAGTCGGCAGCGGGGGTTATCCATAACTGATACTTGCCCAAGGTTGATTCGTAGAATCGAGTTTTATTTATTAACAATACAAAATTCTGCCGTAAATTTAGTGAAGATGCATATAAGCATAGATTCAGATAAAAATTGGTCTCGTAGCTACTCTTTTGGCAATAGGGTCGTACAGTTTTTTACAATTTTTTTGCTAATATACATTCTCGAGGATTAATGTAAATATAGAACATTTTTATTTCAAGTAGGTATTTTACTTTCAATTTATAATTTTGGATTAGTTTTATTTCCCCTAAGTAAAAACATTACACGTTAAAATATATTCGTTAAATCTGAAGATTAATGTCGAGTAAAAGGTCAAAAATGTATTTTTAAAAAAAAGAGAATTTTCCTTTTTTTAGAATGAAAATTGCTTCTAATTTGAAGTAGCTTGTACGAATTTAAAACGTATAAGTTGTGCCAATTTTTTGGACAAAATTTCTGGAAAATGTAAGATTTTGTTTGGGAGTAGGCTATGGTTGTGATAATATTATAGGCAATGTTACACAACCAGCATACGATTTCTATCAATCGCTCATTGGTACATTTAATCATAAACAAAATAATACACTTGCACGTCATTTACACATAGGCTATGCGCACACCTTATTTCATTCAACTACGTACTTGCCATTTCATCGACCTTTGGTACATTTCGTACTGGACGTAGGTACCTGCTATTGTATTTGTATTTTTTCTATTGCTTTAATTAAAATAAAATGCAAGACAAAAAAAAAAATAAAAAAAAACGCAAAATATTTCAGAGTTGTTATAATAAGAGCTCAGTTCCATTACTTGAAGCTTCAGTTTTACTGTTCAATTATGCTCCCACGATTTCGTAATAATATACAGTATACAGTCACTCTTTCAAGTCACAATAATACTTGACTATTATTCCGTGTAATGATATACAGTGAGAAGTTGCTATCGATCTTGGGTACCTACCGACACTAGCAAGTATTTTATGATATGAATCCACATTCGTTCACTGTTTATATAGGTAGGTACCTACTTGGAATTTTTCTTCTCGACTAAATTCACATCCATCTTATCCTTTGTAATCGAAAATTGAATGTAAAGATTTTACTAACATATAAATTGACACGTTTCACATCATTATAATGTCTTGTTTTTTAGACATCAGTTTTCAGTTTTTACACCTTGTCCCCTTTCGAACTCAGCCCCTTCAATAGAAATGAATGTGCAGGGCTCTTTATAGTGGTAAATATTAAATTCACACATATCAAATTTTCAACTTTTTCATTTTATAACAGATTCAACCTTGAAGGATATGAGTTGATTTTTGATTACAAGTTCGATTCATAAGCGTAAAAATTTGGATTTTCCTCAGTTTTGGTGTAAAGTGTGCGTTTCTTTCACATTTTTAAATATTTATTGATATCTTGGACTAATTTGTACATCGCTGAATTTCAAATAAGTTTATCTTCTGTAGTTCTGTCGAAATTGAAGCTATAAGATGCATTCAAAGAGTTTATTTTGGTACAGTCAGTCCAAACATTCTGAAAAAAAAAAAAAAGTATAAAAAGGTTGTGGATGCATTGGCGGATACAAGGAAGAGCGAAGGGGGTGATTTCCCCATCCAAAACAAAAATGGTAAAAAATAGAAGTCTATCTAAAGACTTCTTTTTTAATTTTTGGAGCGACCTCTCTACCTTCTTAAAATCTGGATTTTCTCTTACCAAATTCAAATTCGCCCCTCATTTCAAAGAGGCTGTATCCACTTATGTTAGAATTCAGCTTCGCTGTTTATAGCTTTGACTGTGACAAATTGACTTTGAGGCATCTCAAAATACCTTTTTTGAATGTTTTGTTTACAGTAAAACCTCCTTTAATGTACACCCCTCTTAGGGACAAAGTGTATTCCGTCCAATAAAATCTATGTAAAGTAAGCCACTGGATATCTCCCTAAGGTGGAACCTTCCCTAACGGACAACGTGCAGAGTGAAATGGTCCGGTGAGACATAGATTTCACTTCAGAAAAGTGGATAATCGAGCTTATTATCAGGCTGATTAGTTTGAAAGAAACTCAAAAAATTTGGTTTCAACATTTTCACAAGGCTACAAGAACGGTTATTTGATCGATGATGAATTATAAAACAACCACCGAAGATATATCCTTCAAAATTGAAAATAATGTAAAAAAAAATTATCTTTAAATTTCGAAAGTAACTTCAAATTGCTCGATTAAAAGAATACTTATTTGTGACGAAAGTGCCGAAAGTAGGTGATATTTGGAGCAATCAAATCACACTCGTAACAATCATCTGGCACATACAATTTTTTGTAACACCCCTCCAAAAATAAAATTTCACTAGGAAAAAAAATTTTTGAAATGGAATCTAAACTGTACAAAATCGGTCAATTTGAACTTACTGATATTTATGCAGAAGATAATACTAACGGTCAAGTATGGTCTCTCCGCCAAACAATGATATCCGACAGGTAAATTTATTAACAGAAAATTGAGAAAATTGGTTTAAATTTAGCTTTAAACGAACTTGAAACATGACATTATTAGATGCCATATTGTTTTCACATACATTTTAGCCATCCATCAATCGTACAAATCATAATCTCGTTATTCACAATTGTAAGTATACATTTTCTAAGAAATAAAATTATATTAATTCGTACAAAAGACTAATCGACAAATTATCCGTACCTATGTATATTAATTTTTTTTTTTTACGCAATCAAACACCGCTCATTAATTAAGTAACGATATTTTTACCTTTTTTACGTTTTCGTTCACGAAAGAAATACTTTGATGGGTTTATTTCACTGTGACTCTTTCTTTCTCATTATCTCTCTCTCTCTCTCTTTCACCTTCCACAGACCGTTACGCTTGTACGTTTCTTAGTCCAATTTTGCATATCTCAATTAAAATTAAAGTGTTACGACTAAGAAGTTTTGTTAGAGAGTGAAAAGGGTGGTGAAGAAGTTGGAGAAGGAGATAGAAGAAAAAAAGAGAAAAAAAAAAGGTAAAATCAGAAGAGTAGAAATAAACGAAAAAACATTAACGAAGTTTTGTGTTGAAACAACGCTCATTAATGTTAGCCGCCAAGCAGTCGACGCTTTGGTTTAGTTAAGATGGTGGCGAAAAATATACAAAATGATTTTACGAGTAGATTTGTATTCTTAAGTAGGTTTTATACGAAAATCTACTCATTAATTTTGTGCTCGTGGAAGGACTCTTAGGTGGGAGTAGGTGTTTTTTTGTTTCATGATTTAAGGAAAATTTTAGCACAATTTTTGAAAATTCATATGCATTTGTATAATTATGTATGTACCTACGTAATATGTATGTATGTATGTGCGTACAATTCTTGTTAACACGGTACAGGACGCAATCTTTGTTCGACAGTCTCGAAATTTGGACCAAATATTAATAATAAGTCAAGGACCAAGGGTGGTTTTAAGGGAGGATTTCGGATATAATCCCTCAAGCGCTAAAAAAAAAGGTTAATTTAAATACAATTATTCGGTTTTTAAAATTTACCCCCATGAAATATGTAAAAAATTCTTAACCCCTCTCATAAAAATTCATGAATATTGTAAACTTGGATTTGATCCCCCTTCCAAGAAGAAATATGAAACTGGGCCTGGTCAAGGATAAAACCATTTTGGAAATGTTTTTAATTTTTTATATCTCCTGTTAGGTACCTCTAGTCCCTTGAATTTTATTTTGTTAACAACACTAATTATGCTGAACCAACAGCAACTGCAACGTTGTTTCTTTTAAAGATGACGGAGATTTTCCAGCTTATCATAATATTGACTATGTCATGTGTTTCGTAATTCGAATTATTTTACGAATAGCTGTGATTTTTTCGCCCTATTGCTGTGAAAAGTTGTCAAAACTTCGCAACTGTTGTGAAATTTCGGCGTTCTTTTTGCTCGAGAACTATAAATTCTCACAATTTTTCACAACTGTTATGAAGTTAATATCACAATTTTTTACAGAAAACCTCCAAAAAGAACAGATGTAGTGATTAGACGGAATCTTTTTTTTGTTTACTGATTTCTTGAATTGTTATTTGAAATTATTTTTTTCGGTATTTTCCCCATTTCTCGACCATTTTTTGTAAGATTCGTGGACCTCACTTCCATTCCTCAACTCTCATAACCCCAGCCACAGTTCCATTTAAAGTAGGTACCTATTTGAAGATTTTTGGTATCTAGTTACCCTTCTTCTACTTTTTACTAATTTTATGGGAGTGTGAGACAATTATTGTCGAATTGGTTTATTCAGTCTTTGACAACGATGCGTCACATTTTTACTTTCGCTAATCGAGTCTTAATTTAAAATACATTTTTGTATTTTGAAAGACAAAAAAAAAACAAAAAACAAAAAAAAAAACAAAAAAAACAAATTGTATGCGAAAAGAATAATGACTTATGGACGTTAGATGACTTAGCAAGTACCTACCTAATTAATCGTATGTGTTGTGAAAAATTGAAACGATTGTTGGAGCGGAGAAGAGAGAGAAGAGAGGGTGATACTCCTTTAAAGTGAACAGATATTAAACTGTTTATACCAATATTTATAGATATTTTTATACGACAAATTGTGGGCTAAGATGAGATCCATGTTTCAAAATTAAGGAAATGGTAACTGCATACTTAGCATGAAGTTTGAAAAATCGTTTGTCTTACAAGGCTCGTTTATGGATAAATTTTTTAGCCCTCTCAACAGCGGATTATGGATGGTTTAAAGCAATAAGTCAGTCCCTAGTAGAGATTTACTATCCATCTTCAGTTTTAAAATAAATTTTACCAACATTTTACAATTCCAATTTTCATTTCCTTATGGGCTCCTAAGAATTGTGGACGAGTACCATAATTTAACCTTTTGTTGATCTAAATTTGAACAACAAATGTTGGGAATGAAATTACGTTTAAAACTCTCGTTTACCGCAATAGGCTTATATAATTTTTTGTATCGTTTCCTTATTTTTTTCAATTTACACGTCATTAAATCATTTTGGTTTATATCTGCACACTAGGCCTAGTTATGAACGTTATAAATTTTTAACCCTTCATTTTCAATACACTTGTTTCATTTATTTGACACAAAAAAAAGGTTAACACTGCGTCAACACCAAAAAGCAGTCAGATTTATTTTGTCATCTCGAATTTGAGCTCGGTGTATGAACAAGTTTGAAAATCAACCTGGTAAATAAAACTAAAACTGATGTTTACAATTTATTTATTTTTTGAAGTCCTCAATTAAACCGTAAATATAATGACACTAACTTGACCATCAGTTCACACCTTCTTTCAAGACGGAGCTGCATGGTGTTATCCCTTGCCAATTTTTATGGCAAATAAAACAAATCTAATACACCCTAATAAATTCTGAAGTATTATAGACTTTTGAGATTGGACATACCAGAAAATATTTGTCAATTTAGGCTATTAAGGAATCATACAGTTACCCTCGCTAACAAATTTATGACATCCAGTTGAAAAATTTCCAAGTAGTTACGTAAGTATTTCAACATGAAATGTTTTTAGGCTAAGGGTAAACGAAAATTTCGCGTCATGATGTGTCACAGAAAATTATTGAATGACGCCTGACAGAGAAGTGTCGCTCAGTGATGTCCGCGAAGGATCGGTTCACGTGTAGAAAATGCTACACTTTATTTGGGTACGAGTGATTCAAAGTATAGTAGGCTTGACAAGGTAAAAAATTCCTGGGAACCATCTTCAAACCGTAGAATTTTACATATTATTTCATTGTAAAACTTCGCTTAGCTGTAAAAATGGTTTGGGATGGGTGGCCTTGATTTAGTGTGGGGGCCACTGGCGTCGCTTCTGATGACGTCATAATTATATTATACCACTTAAATTTTCCTAAAATATATTCTTGAAAATGACAAGGCGAAGGGCAGCCTGAGGGATATAAGAGGAGTCCTGGCGAGGGAAAGGGCGATGGGCTTAAGGGCAGTCCTGGTGTAGCCAGCTGGTGGGAAGTGAATAGTTTTAACCATATCACGGGAATAAACGAAATAAATAATCGAATAAAATGGTGTCCCTGGATTGGTATTCGCCGCGGAAAGCTTACAGATATTTCATACTTCAGCGTTTTCAGCTTTAACCCAAAATAATGCGTCACTTCAATTATCGCTTCTTTCTCGACCTTACTCGAGCAGTGTTCAAAATTTCGTTTAAAAAAAAAGAAAAAGAAATTCCGAAAATCTGATAAATTAAACGAATAAAATTATTTTTATTTTATTTCTTATTGGACTTTGGCTATGTGACCATTTTACCCGGTAGTTAGAGGATGTATTTTGTGTTTAGATGGTGGACATTTTTCAATCACATAGCGGAGCACCAATAGAACCTAAACTAAATAAATCGCCATTTTGGATCGAGAATATTACGTCAATGGTCGGTCTCGACCTCGCAAACATTCGATCGCAAAGTTCAGCCCCAAGCCAATACGCCACGCTGACCCCCTACTACGTTTAGAAGTAATAAGTTTAAAAGGAGAAGTAAATGTTTATTTTGATTATTTGTTCAATAACTGACGATGGGTTCGTGGGCTCGATACTTTTTGAAAATATAGTTTTTCGCCAAATTTAATAAAATTTTGATCATTGAAAACCGATATAAATATAGAAATTTGAATAACCTAGTGATAAATTTTTTCGTCTCTCCGTTAAATGTGATTAGCTTATTTATTCGTAAATCTTTAAAAATTTCTTATAAATTATGAGTTTTGTTCTTTTTTTAAATTTCTTTTAATAACATTGTGTAGGTAGGCGCTCGTAAGACTCGGATCATTTAAGGAAATCATATACTTAGCTAAGATCAACAGGTACATATCGTCTAGTTTTTCCAGGTATTATTTCGACCTTGAACTTCTACCGCACCTTCAATAGTGAGAATAGGCAACAGAAAGCACTATTGTGTTTGTGAGCAACATAATGAATTTTTTCGAAGGTTAATGTCGAAAAGTCAAGTTACAGTGTCATTGGAATTAATAGACACTAAACGTTCATCGGATTTTAACGACATAAGAAAAACCTATTGTGAAAATTTTAGCTCGATTTCCTCTGTAGTTCCTTCAAAATCCCAGAAAAACCACTTTTACAGAATTTTTCGTTTTTCAGTTCTCTCGGAAACTACTGAATCAATAAGCAACAAACTTCTATCAGATCTGGTTCTACAGAGGGCCTATCTTTAATTATGATTTTAAACCTATCCTTTTTGCAGTTTTTCCAAAACCGAGAACACAAACTTTAGATGATACATACATACATACGTACATACATTCATACATATATGAGTATACATTATAAACAAATACCTAATTAAACATAAGAAAAAATTAGGTCAAAATAGGAAAATGTTATTAATAGTTTTCATTTTTCATGAAACGGAAAATTTTCACTATCCCCACTCCTAACCCTTTTGTGAGGTCAATTTTAATACCTTGTCTACAAGCAAACTGAGTAAAAACAAAGTTTTCAAAATGTAATTTAGTGACTATTACCCACGTCCAAGCATGTGTTATGGTTTTTGACATATTAACATGATTTTTCGAATGAAGCTAAAATGTTTTATTTAGAAAATTACTATGTTGAGAACTTCAAAGATGCTGTCAGAGTATGATCTAGTAGTGATACAGACGACGAAAATGACGAAGGTTACGTAGAATCTTTAATAAATCAAAAAATAAAAATGCCAACTCACCAATTTGTGCAAATCTGTTGGATTTACATATTTTGAATTTTTTGTGACTTTATAAGTTGATTAAATTAATTTTTTCATTATTTTTTCTGTTTAACTATAAGCTTACTTGTCATGAAAGGTTGAAGAGTACAATAAAAAAAAAAAATTAATCCCCCTAAATAGGCTTACAAGTGGAAAATGGACCCTAAATACTTATCCATTTTCTATTAGGAAACAATTCGTTACCCATGTTTACATCGTCAAAAGTTTATTTAGTAAATTTAAAATCAAACGAGTTTCATGTGGGAAGATCACTTCCTCGTTATTATTGAAAATCATTTTAGGGGTTCATTATTTTTCATCCAAAAAATGTAATAATGAAATTGCACTATTCACCCTTTTGAGCTCCTGTATGACGGTAAAAGTAATTGTTTCACTTTAGAAATATTATCATTTGATGAACTGATACCTAACAGGTTAAAACTTCTTCGAATTCTACTGCTTGATGGTCATTTAAATTTTGTGAATAGTCAAAAAACAGCTTTTGCATAATTTGTACGTGCTGAGGTTGCAAAATTTTTTGCACGCACCCGAAGCAAGAATAATTTTATTGAACTTACGATATTAAAATTATTATCTTGGTCTGCTATATACGTGCAATATTTCGCGTTTAATTTTATAATCATGTAGCCCAGAGGCTAACAATAGTATCTATGTAATCTTAACGTAGGAACATTTTAAAAACGTTGAATACATCAACGCAGATACGATATACGACAAGCCAAATGATATTAATGAGTAACTGTTTTAAATAAAGTAAACATTTAGATTTCAGCAGTTTTGCAAAATGAAAATACATATTATTTTCTAAGTAACAGTAACAGTAACAGTAATTGTTTGGGTATCTATTTAACTTCAATTTTAGCTTCCATAAACTTCATCTCTTCACATCCATACGAGTATCGTGCGAAGGCCTATGACATCATTGGGGTTAAATTTTTTTTTTTCCCAAAAGGTTCTTCAAATTAATAATTGCATATAATATTTTGTAGTCGATGATTCTATTTTATTCTGACTTAATTGTCGTCTCGTTTAACTATACAAAATTGGACTTGTAAAGCTTTGTAAGACCAATGTACTTTGTGATGTCAATTCTTGGCAACCAGCGTATTGTATTCGGATTTTATTAGGGTCATCCCTTAAATTCACAAGAATAGTTTACTTAAAGGTGGTTGAAAGTACGTCATATGGTACACAGTGGTTGCCTATTTAACGCCAGCATTTCTAACCTGAAACCATTGTTCTTTATTGGTACAGTTTTGTACTAGTAGTCAAAAGGTATCTCCATAGAATTTTTTTTTTTTCATTTTTTGTATTTCAGTATCGATTGCAGTCTTGCTTGAATCATATAGACAACTTAGCTAATCGCATCCGAATGGAAAATATTAGGAGTCGTGGTGAAAATTTTTGGGAAATTCTGGAAATCATCATTTTAATATTTTTTGGCTCCAAATCGACATCGATTGTGCACTTTGGATTTTCTGGTATTGAATTCGTGGTTGTCTGGAACGAAGAAATATCTATAAATCGACTTACGAAATTTTGATGTGGATAGAGTAGGATTCAGTTCTTTTCAAATTTTACTTAGGTATGAAATAAACTGAGTCGTCAAAATATGAATCTTTATCTTTGCAGTTCTCGCTCTCGTTCTTTGGTTTTTGATTGTTTCGTTGTAGACTTTCGTTTGAAAACTGCCGATTAAATCGACTCTAGGCTTACGTAACGGTATTTAATTTTCTTTTAAATAAATTTTGAAAATACAGTGAACGCAATATTTTGGTGTGCAGTTTTGAGCAAGAGGATAGGTTTTCGATATGACCATCGATGCATGAAAATGATTTCAGATTTGAAGAGAAATCGTACAATTATTGGTGCGTGAATGATTGGGTTGAAAATTTTCGTTTTCCCATTGTTTTTGTAAAAACAGAAAAAACCAATAATTAACGGTAATATTTTCAATTCCAGATGAGCGTTTGATGCTGGAAAGCTCGTACAATTTGGATCACTGGGCAACAAACAGTTACGAAGGTAGTCATCACTGAATAACCAATTCGTAAAATAACTGATTAAGTTGCCATTGACAAATTTTTCAAGAAATGAAAAAAATTTTCTCTGTCATTTAGAGGGGTTGTTTAGTGAAAAAAAAAAACACGCATCAGGGTAGGTACCTTAAACAGCATGTTCTCTATGAAGTCACCCTAACTTGTATTGCACATACTGGATCGTGACTTCAAGACAAACGAAAAATATTAAATAAACATGAGTTTGAATTTCAACGATTAATAGGTTAGATATGCTAAAAGCATGACACTGGTAAATTCCTTCAAAAATAATCACTCGTAATGCTAACCCAAAGAATTCATCACAAGAAACATAAAAGGTCCTTTTCACCTTTATCCTATCTTACACCGCAAATGTGCTTAGGGTTCTCGAAGTTATAATAAATTTAATCATGTCACACTTGCAGTACAGGCTTACCTTGCTCCTCAACCTTTGTGAAAAAGACATTTGTTTATTAATCATTTTTTATTTGTTGTGAGGTACACCAGCAAATGTAAAAGTTTGAAAGGTCTATATTTAAATGCTAAAAGATAGTAAAATTCAAAAGCTCAATAACTTGCGAAATAATAGAGTTGGTGATTCGGAAATAGGTTCACTGGATTTGTCATGTAAATATGACCTATTGTGGTAAACACAAACGGTATCTGTGAGTTTCAAGAACCTACATTATTCCTTGCACTATGAATAATAAATTTTGTATTGTTTTAGTCAGGTTTGTGTACTTAGTTTTATTACGTTTTGAAATAAGGTAAAATACCTGCTTTTTTCTCTAAATGTCGATTTTCAGACTTGAAGGAAAATGAAGAGAAAAAAATTAATTTTGGGGACTGAAAATTGATGTTAATTTAAATAAAGTCTCTATGGTGTCACTTTTTAGTCATACTTAGCTTCATGATCTCTCTAAATTGCCATCATTTCATCGAAAAATAAAAAACGTGTTTCTTTTAATGTCAGTTCTTAGGCCAAAACAACAAAGAATCGATTCGAAGAAATTGAGAAAAAGAAAATACAAAAATTTTGGTTTTAGTCAACAGAAAATATAATTTAGTAAGTCGATTTAAGGTTCATATGGAAAAATTGTTGCTACCTATTTGCAATTTCGTTTTTTCAATCGACCTAGTATCAATTCGAAATCGATGGTTGTGATGGTTTATTGGCTAAGTAGGTTTTTAAGCCCAGTTCAAAAAACACAAACATAACACACAGACCTACCACTACTGGTGTAACTTAGCCTCGTTCACAGATTTGCAGTGAAATGTAAAAATTGTGTCAGGCTTATGTAAAACCATAATGTTTCTGTAAGAATGGAAATTTTACATAGAAACATAAGAACTGACCAATGAGAAGGGAGGGTGATAATCGTTCTTGGTAAGTAGCTACGTTTAAGGAAATAATTTTGAACCAATAGGTGGATACGTCTTAAGCCATGTTTCGAAGGGTGTGAAGTAAGTGCCATTAGCTTTTTCCAATTTTACGTTTATGTTGTATGGGGTATGTTGGTAACGAATTGCTGGCGAACAGGACTTCGAGCAACGAATGTTTTTTTTTTTGTGAGGTTTAGAAATGTCATTATTGAAATAAACTTTTAAACTTTTATTCGTAGATTTAAAACTATAAATTCGACGCAGATGAAGCAAAACACGGTGAGAATAGTGCCCTGACCTATATAGTGAAATGTTGTGCCACTTTCCCATTCAATCCTACCAACCTTAATTATCGTTACCCACAAAAATAATGCATTACATCAGATAAGTTAGTACTCACGTCACGTTTTGATCCAGGTTTCCTGAATGGCGTAAAGCCCCAAAAAAATTGGAAAATCCGTCTTGAATGCACAAATACTCGCGTCGTTGTTCGCCGAACGTACGTAATGCTCGGTTAGAACCAATAATTTTAAAAATGAAAAAAAAAGGTAAGAAAAATATCGAATGAAAAATGTAAAAAAACCGAATCAAATGAAAACAAACCGAAATTTTTCGCGCAAATATAACGAAAAAAATTACGATTAATAAAAATTAAGTTAAAAAAAACAACGAAAAACGAAACAAAAGCAGTAATTATTGAACGAATTGGAAAAAAACAAAATTCTCGACAAAAGAAAGGAAAAACGACAAAAAAACCGAATTTTTAAGGTATTCCGAAATGAAAAACGTTATAAACAAAAAAAAAAAAAAAAAGATCAATACGAGGATCGAATCGCTGCAAAAGATAGCGAAAGGTATAGGTTAGACAATTTTTTTTTCTTTAGAAGTCGATTTGATTGTTGTTGTTGTTGTTGTTGTCGTCGTCGTCGTCGTCGTTCTTTTAATTAGAGATGGTTTTTAAACCTGTTCGGCGGACTATTCACGAAACTCTGTCGAATTGCAATAAGATAGTAAAAGTGTGCTATTAAAAGTACAATCATTTCTCCAGATTCAGGTATAATGTTTCTGGACTAACCTTCGCCAGGTGGTGGGACATAACCTTAGAGGCGCATAATGAAAATTACGTAATACTCATCCGAAGAGTAGATTCTCTTTCTCTTTTTCTCTCTCTCTCTCTCTCTCTGTGTGTGTGTCTCTCACTCAATCTGTCTCCCTCTCTCTTATTCATTTACTTGGTATGTGTGTATAAGACAGTAAACTGTAATAAATCGTTTAAATTCTTTCTCGGTTGTATTTTTTTTATTATTATCGTTATTTATTATTCTTATTCTTATTAAGTTTTATTTCTCTTTTTTTTTCTTCCATTACGAAAATTATTTCCTTACTCAAAAACTTATCTGAGGTTATTTTTTTATTTATTTTTTTCACCTTGTCATTGATTCATTCATTAGAGGTTTTGTGCGGTTTTGGGGTTGAGTAATTAGTGACTACATGCAAGATAAAGAGGAGCAGAAGATTATTGAAGAATATCAACAAGGGGGGTCTCTTCCCTAAATAAAGAGTAAATTTAGGTTAAACTCGTATTAACTTTTGTTTAAAAGTCGTTTTTTGTTTCTTACTCCGATCATCTCTATGTCCTTTAAGAAGGTACTGTGTTTTCTGTCGAGTTCAAGGTTGGCATTTGTGTATTTTATTTATTTATTTTTTTCTGCCGACATCGCCTTGTAAACACGTTTCGAGGAGTAATCCTCCCCCTCCTTTTCTTGAAACATAAGTGCATTACAGTTGAATTTTGCTAAAAGTTTTTACACGTAATTGTTTTTCTCCTTCTTGAAATTCGGCATTTAATTGAATTATTTTCCTGTCTGCGGTATTGCTAAAACATTTAAAAAGCCTGCGCAGGTTTTTTTTTTTTTTTTTTTTTATAAATTCCAGAAACCTGTGTGCCTTGTGCAACTTTTCGAATATTTATAAGAATTTTGTTTTTGTAAGTCTATAAGCTCATATTGGTGAATGAAATATTAATACAATGACCTTGTATTGAGAAGAGAAAATTCTTACAAAAAATATATTAAATTATAAGGTATTTTATAATATGTAGGTTTATCAAATCCATTTAAATAGAATATGGAAAAAAGTTATTACAGTATATTACCATAATTTCAATTTATTTGTAAGTCTTAATTTATAATCTGACGATATGAAACATTATAAAAAATGAGGAAGAAATTTACCTACTGGATCTTTAGATGTTCTCATATTTTGCCAATATAAATAACAATTTTTAGGACAAAATCGTTTTTAAGCACAGTCTTTGAACCTTTTTTTTTTCCTAAGATATCCCTGCATGAATTTTTTACACTTTGAAGCAGAGGGAATATAAAACTTATTCAAATATATTTGGTAAAATCGGTAGTTTGTTCTTATGAGTTACATGCTATTTTAAGAACTGGAACTTATACATTAAAAAAAAACAAAGAGAATCTAAAATAGCATATATTGTTAGGTACTTCAAAAAGTTTTTTTTTGCCTTAAAAGGAGTAAAATATGCGCATAAAGCGAATAAAATAAGCGGTTAGAATTATGAAAATATGGAAAAATGTTTCTGTTCCGTCCCTTTTTGCAGACAATTTAGTTCGTCTACAAAAATTTGTCGAACGAATATAGACAACCATTATTCCTAATTCTTGGAATAATAGCCCCATATGATACCTAGCTTCCCACAGAAGAACACCAATGAATATGCTGACAATGAATAGTCATCATATTTGGCATATTCCATGTCACGCCACCTATTTTAGGTCGGCCATTTTGAAGACTTAACAATGAAATTACAGGCGATGTATTATCTTCTTTTTGAAGACGAATTCATTTTTGTGTTGACAACCAAACTATAAAGTTAAGGTTTATACTAGAAGTTATGGATAACCAGGTTTCGATTAAATTAAATTATATTAAGTTAAAGTAACAAGTAACAATTTAAAAGTGTATCGTTATATTTTGAATTGAATAAAAGTTAATAATAAGAAATTTTCTTATTTGTTGAAGAATTCTAACTATAGGAATTCTCCGCAACAGTTTCATAAAAAAGCCAAAATATGCAAAAATATGCTAAAAGTTTTCCTCAATGTCAAGTTTAACTGGAAAAATAGAAAAACCAAAAATTTTTTTAATATATTTTCAAAAGTTTTCAAACATGATTTTTAAATGTTTTCTGGCTATTTTGAAGAATATGTAGGTAAAAGTGGGAAAATATGCCAAATATGTGTAAATATTCATCAAAAATGTTAAAAATATACAAAAGCATACATTTTACCATAGGATGTGCAAAAATGTCCAAAATAATTATTGTAGGGCTCATTTTATTCAGAATTTTATAAATTGCGAAACTAATGTCGATATTGCCTATTAGAATTAACACAAAAAATAAGTTTTTAGCTAGAAAAACATTCCCTAGTTATTAATGGACGTAGTTATGTACAAAGGTCTTTAGATGAGTATGTATTCGAGAACTGACAGCAGTGCCAAAATTTGCCCATCCCACAGTAAAATTCTTCGCAATTTAATCATTTTACTCGCTGTCCTTCTTATTTTTTTCCAAGTACCCTGTGTAACAGTATATTTTGCAACTAGAACATAAAGTGAGCGATTTTTGACAAGTGGTAATGTTCGCAGCACAAGCCACAGACGAGTGGTGTAATCGCATGACTCAAAATTGCTCACACTGTGTTCGAATTGTAAACAATATTTTTTTAAACTTACGCTCATGCATGATGACTAAACACGTGTGATTGTTTTGATGGGAGGAGTGAAACTCTCTCATATAGGATTATGGCATAAACTTTTGCTTCAGGTTGAACATTCCTTAATTTTGGCATTGAAAACAATAACGTAGGTACTCCTGTGTTTTACAACATATGTTGTAAAAATATGTTCACACATTAAAATACAGTAAAACCCCATTATAATTACGTTTTTAAGGGACCACAATGAAAAAATGTATTATGCAGGAAAACGTAATAAGCGGAAAGAAATGGCAAAACTCAAAATTTAATAAAAAAGAAATAAACAAATGTTTTTGATGTTTTACTAGAAAAAATTGAACGAGGCAAAAATTATATTGTTTATATTGTAATTTGTTCAATATGGTTAAAAGTGCGGAACTTTCAGTACTTTTTAAAAACTTAATGTTGAAACTGAAATAGAGTGGCACTAATTCTCTAAAGAGACTATTTGATTTTCAAGGACAGAACTTAAAAAACTTTTTTCCTTAAAAAGTTACAAAATTGTAAAAGTAAATGTTGTCAGATTTGCCAGAAAAATGTATCATGTAGGAAAATATTATACCCAGCAACGTCTTACCTGCAAAATTTTACATAGCTTCAGTATGGCAAATCAAGGGACCACAAAAAAAAAAACAGTGCAATATGCAGAAAAATGACGTAAGTGCTAATGTATTAATGGGGTTTTACTGTAGTTACTTTTGCAACACCTGTCGATAAAGTAGAGGATTAAGTGCACCTTTACGGAATATAAAGTGGACAATTTTAGAACAATGCAAAATATGTAAATTTTTTTTGTATTGTTTTTTACTTTATGTACTGTATGTTTTGTGTGCATGAGTTCTTTACATACCATTTGTAAATTCTTCACACACTGGCTTTCTAAAAAAAATAAGTAAAAAAGGGACATTTTATGGCTGGGATTTGAATAGGGTTTGAACTATATTAACTACTCACCACATGGATTTTAGAAATCCAAAGATTTTAGGAGAATATAGATGTTAAGAGACTGCCAAATGGCACTGTGAGGTCTAATCTTAATTAACATTAGATTCATCATCATACAAAAATGAAGTAATAAAATATAAAATTTGTTCATAATTATTAAGTCTGTTTAGTTCAGTAATCATATAAACTCTACTCCTATACCTAATATTCATGTTTTCCCAACAACTAATCGATCAGCGAAATTACTAATACAGTTTATAAGGTTTTATAATAAAAATGGAACTCAATGATGACGAACATAAATTATTAAACATGGCAAGATGTAATAAAAGATCAAATAGATAACAATACTGTATGTGCCATGTGAGAAGTTAAGCATATACAGTCAGTACAATTCTGTCTCTATTTCTAACTGGCCAACTAATCAGTATGTTTTTCAATCAAGTTTTACAAATGTACTAAAATGATAGTCAAATAATTAAAAGTTCTTCAATTTTGGGAATTTCCTTTTTTTTTCTAAGCTCTTTATTATTGTTCATTACAATCACGATATCAAACCAGAAGATTAAACAATAAAAACATTTCTTTAAATTAACATCAGATCATCATAATTACCAAATCAACTCATCAATGGATTTGTAACTCCAAGGGTATAAAACCTTAAACATCTGGTTGTAACATTGGTAATTATTATGATTAAGTTTATTTGTTATTCAAACTGTAAGAGGAGATTGTTTTTTCTCAAACTAAGGGCTTTTAAACAATTATGGGGAGTTGTGTAAGACACTATGAGGCAAGACCTTGTGGTTTCAAGTAGTATGTAGGCAAGCTCGTTTCACGTCATTTTCCCTTTTGACCTAGGACATCTGATTTTTCTTGCAAACTGCTATCTTTGGCTCGTCTTTCAAATCTCATATTTTGGCTTATAGTATTTGTGGGTGTGTGTATTGGTGTATACACGACACCACACAAACACCAATGAAGGAGGCTGCGTGTTCGGAGAGTCGAATGTGCGGGCCGAGCCCAGTAAACAAGTTTAGCTGTATAGACGAAATATACAGCCCTGAGCTCAAAAAGGTAGTTTGTGGATATAATCCACTGGCCCACTAGGTGGTCGAAGAGTGTGTAGTACACACTTGTTCGTCAATGACCACCTGTTGCCACATCACTCTCCTCCTAGTAAGTTTCCGAAGAAACTTACAGTGACCTTTGATGCCAGTCATGTGTGGCGCGGCATTCACTACTTCGCTCACAGATGTCGTTCACGGAATAGGATTGCCAGGTACTTTTGGTTTGGGCTTACTGAAGTTGGCTGGGAGAGTAGGATAGGAAGGCAAATTTGGGGTGCTCGAGGCTAGGGTGCAGGACGCACTCAAGTTTGGGGTCTCATGAGTGGAGTCTGGGGACAAGATGTGGGAATACTCATGAGGGGAGGAGGGTAGGTTATTGGCGGCGCCATTAAAGGTGGCATAATCAGTGGTTGGGGGAAGACCAGTGTTGTTAGTTGTAGATGCGGGGGAAATGGAATTCTGGGAGGAGGCATCAAAACTTGTTGGAGGGGCATCGGTGTTGTCGCAAGGGCGAGCAACAGGGCATTATGTGTTGCTAGCACAGTGGCGGTAAATTGCTCCCAAGGCTGCAGTGATTGATTCTGCGACACAGGAGGAACCACTAGTTGCAGTACAGGGGGCTGTACCACAGACAGGGCAGGTTCTTGTGTGGAAGCCTGTGGTGGAGTGGGGACAGGGGTATGAGTCTTGCAACGTCTTTTGTCCCATTTGAGTTCCATGTAGGAGAGACCACATTGGGGTCACCACTTGTGGGTGTCACAAACACCAATGAAGGTGGCTGCGTGTTAGGAGAGTCAAATGTGCGGGCCGAGCCCAGTAAACAAGTTTAGCTGTATAGGTGAAATATACAGCTGTGAGCGCAAAAAGGTAGTTTGTGGATATAATCCACTGGCCCACTAGGTGGTTTACAAGTGTGTGGTACACACTCGTTCGTCAACAACCACCCGTCGCCACAGTATTATTTGATCAGAACTTTTAAATAATCATGTGACAATCATTTTCCGATGTCACAGCACTTGATTTGAACAGAGATAAAAACTAGTATTTTGAATTTTTCTCGGTTTAACTTTTTTTTAAAAGGAGTATTACAAAAAATAGTGTGCAACACACATGTATATTAGTAAGTGATTGATTCTCATGTGATGTGCATCACTCGCCTTTGGCTCTTGCTGCAAAAATCAAAAAATCACCAACTTTATACACTTGTATCACTAAATAGATTTCTTTATTATTGCAAACTGTGACTTTTCAGACAGTTCTCAAAATTGCCTGATTAAACCAACTGCTCTTGAATATTAACCCAGATCAGGTTCTGTTTTAAGGATATATACTTAAATATTTGTTGATAGAAGTTGTGGTATTTTTCAGGATCACCAATTAAGTCAATGCTGATTAAAAATAACTGAAATTGATTGTTCTTTATAAAACTCCTTTTCTATCAGATATTATTCACAAATTACAATGTTTTCTTTGATTAAATACTCCCTTTATTACGGCCGTGACCTGAGGATCTTTTATTTCAAGATTTTTAATATTATTGATGGCCAATAAACGATCTCAGTTTATCATAATATGATAATTACTTTTGGTCTAATAGACAGAAAGAAAAAAATTATCGAATAATAATTGCAGTTTTTCTCCAGTTTCAAATATAGTCTTAGTCTTGCCAGATAGTGTTATTGGATATAATTAATAGGACCAATTTTGTTCATTACTGTACTCCAATCCATTTATACGCTCCCTCAAGTTCCGTTTCTCTTCACTTGAACTAGGACTTTTCAGTTTCTTTTCAACAAGATGTAATAATGCAAAGCCTGATGTTTATATTTATGAAACTACATAAAATACGTTGATAAAAGTTTCATTTCTATCAACCGAATGATATTTTTCTGAAAACACTAACAAAATTTTCTTCATTGAAATATTAGGTGGTGTGAGTAGATAAATGCTAAGCTATTGTTATGAACATTTGCCCTTGTTTAGGCTGAAATATATCAGTTTTTTTGAATAGAGAGTGAAAAGAAGTACGATAACATGAACTTTTCTCCTGAATTTTGTTTTTTTGTACTTGAAAAATAGCTTCATCCGTTAAATAAGTTAAATAAATTAAAAATTTTTCGTAAGTACTTCCACAAGTGCATAGATAAGTACCAAAGAATGTTAAGGTTTTTCTGGCTGCATGCAAGGTCTATCTATTGTAAGTGTTTCAAGTACCTATGAATTTCATTGTGTTTTCAAATATTATAAATGGAGTTTTCATTATCCATGCGACATGCTACCTATTAGGCTACGAGAATATTTCGACAGATGAGAGAAATTTGAATGTTATTCGCATGATCTGAGCAAACAAACATGAGAGTAATAATTTACATGACAGGTCCATACTTTAAAAATTTTGTTGCTATTACTATCGGTTCGCGTGTACTTCAAATAAAGAATATATTCTGTGTGTTGTTTCTTTTCCTTTTCCTTTTCATTTTTTTTTTTTGTTAATTAATATAAAATTTTATTAGTTATAAGGTCTCGTAGTTTAAAATATTTCCAGTCTGTGAACACAATTATGGTATATTTGTAAACTCTTTGCTCTTGCCAAGGTGTGATACGCTTCTGAAATTCGAGTGGTGAAGCAAACGAGAATATCATCGGCAGAAGACGAAAAAGGTTAAGGAGAAGAATATAAGATAATTTTGAGTTCCTGTTTAGTTCTGTGTGGTTGGATGAATACGACTTTGTGTTGGTCTTGTGTAGTATCTTTGTTTTGTGGTTTCTTAACGAAGGTTGCAGACTTGCAGCCATTTGTTGCAATATCAGCGTCGTAACTTTGTCGATGTCGATATGTAAGGATACGCATAAATTATAAAGGGACGATAAAGTATTAAAAATTCGGACGAGTGCTAACAAATTAGGTACTTTCTCGACCATTTGGGGTTTTATAAAAATTATATCAGGATGGATTAACGTTGGTGAGAAGGAACAACTGAGTATACATTATCAAAATATTCATATAACTGTATGATTGAAGCGATAAACCATTTAAACTATCGATTATGAACCTACATCAGAGATAAATGGAGAAATCGACTCAAAATTTAAAAAAGTATTGTCGAGTTTAATGCAAATTGGAAAAATGATATCGAATAATATTGAAATCAACATAATTTTTATTTTCATAAAAATTTTATTTGTAAGTCACAAAAACTAAGAATTTTTCGCTTTTTTATGTGGGCTTTTGAAGAAAATCCACATATTAAAATTGATCTAGTATTAAGATACAAGGTGAAGGGTACGTTCGTTTTTCTTTTCATGACGCCATGAAACTTTTGAGACTATAAGGTGAAATTGATATGTATATGTCGCAGTTAATTTCTAAAATCAGCTGAAGGAATTTACTATTTTACGGTCAAATGCTATAATGAATCCGCATCACTCTCCAGCATTTTTGATAATTATATAATTTGACCAAGTTCTATCAGTATTATTTGTTATTCAAAATTAATAATCAAATACTAATATTCAAATTAATTCAAATATATTATTAATAAATATAGTATGGAAAAATTTAAAGCATTTCAAGCTTTTTTTTTCTGTTCAGTTCTATACATAAGAATTTATAGTAATTTAAAAAAAAAACTTAAAATGCTTGAAATGCTTGAAATGCTTGAAATTTTTCTATATTATATTTATTAATAATTCTTAATTTGACTATTAGTATTTGATTATTGATTTTGACTAACGAATAGTATTGATAAAACTTGGTCAAATTCTATAATTATAAAAAATACTGGAGAGTGATGCGCATTATATATAATGCTTAATTTCATTCAGTCAAAAGCTATTACAGCAATTAACTGAAAAATAGTAAGTGGCTATGTATATTCAGAAAAGGCTGATTTTTGCATTTGTCAGTGACATATATATATATATAGATATATAAAATATTTTATATATAGGTATAATATGGGCTCTTGGGTCTGGGATTAGAGCAACCCCCAGGTTGGAAAAACTGACGATGCACTACTTGGCTACAACGCCAATGATATATAGCATGTCCCCACAACCACTGCTCCCAGTGCTGCAATGAAAGCATGACTCTAGAGGGTGGAGCCAGGCTGCTTCGTATGAACATAGACTTAAACTATCATGGCTCAACATCATTCTAAAGAGGGAGGATGTGCAGGCAGTTGCATATTCAAATCACATTGGAGTCACCAGTTCTGGGGACTGTCTGGTTGGAGATCCAAACAGGCAACCCACAGATTGGGAAAACAGACAAAACACCACGTGGCTACGATGCTGATGATATACAGGGTTATGCATTTCAGCACGCAACATAGGAATATCATTATGTTGCGTGCTGAAATGAATAAGCTGGGTTATAAGCATAAGAATGGAACCAAGAGAAGCAACAATTTGCACAACATACTAAAATAAGAGACAATGAATAAAATAAAACAAACACCGGTCCAAAAAAAAGTGTAATAGCAATTTGCACATACCTAAAATTATATTTTTACAAATGATGTTCAAAATTTCCACCCTCAGAAAAAATACAATACCTAAGGTGATCGACAAATTCAGCTTGCACAGCTTCCAATTGGGCATAAGTTATGCTTTCCCAGCTCTCATTGATTTGGGTAGTAAGGTTTTCAATTGTGGAGTAGGGTCCATACTTGTACACAGTAGAAGACATGTGACCTCATAAAAAAAAGTCTAGTGAATTCAGCTGGCCAAGCAAGTGGTTCTTCATACGTCCCAATTTCTTTCCCTGGGAAAGAATTTCTGAGGAAATCTCTCGCTGGTCCATAATTGTGAGCTGGACATCCATCCTGCATGTACCACAGTTCAGCCTCCTCAGCAGCAGCAACAATTCTATCAGAAATCTCGTTTTCTAATAAAGTCAGGTATTTTTGTCCAGTGTGTGTACCATCGATTACAATTGGCCCAAGTAATATATGGTTGAGGATACCAGCCCACAGATTCAGTTTCCGTGGGTATTGTGTGTGACTGGGGTAAATATCACAAGGATTTGTCTGAGACCAAATATGTACATTCTGTCTATTGGGCGCATGATGTAGAGAAAATAAGCTCTCATCTGTAAATACAATATTCCTCCCAAAGTCAGGATACATGTCAACCAATTCCAATGCTTTGGTTGCAAATTGGAGTCTATTCACACAATTGTTGGCGGCGTAACTCCTGCAAGAGATTTGGTTTATAACACTTGTAGCCATATTTTTTCAACTTACACCAAACTGTGCTTTGAGAGAACCCAGTCATTTGTGCCATCTCTGAGATACTGGCTCTGGGATTTACATGGACACCTCCTACTATTACCAAGTTACTCTCAGGTTCTTGACGATGGCAAAGCGGAGCTAACTTACATTCATACTGAACATTGCCTGTAGCCTCAAATCTCTTGAGATATCGCATGACTGTGGAGCAATTTGGTTTAGGACGAGTTGGAAAAGTTTCATGAAATGAATCACACACTTCACGATACAACAGCCTGGCACTATGTTGTTTTACCCACCACTCTTTTTCAGAGGTTGTGTACATTTTTTCCCACTAATTTCAAGTTTCGCACGACACAGGAAACACATGAATGTAGACTACAAGTAAAACTTCATTTCATTCATTCTCATGCCCACATTTTATGTTATCCAGCTCCGCTTATCTTATCTGCAGAGGCTAGTCAAAACCTGAATGTTCCCTCTCACATTGGGGGTATGTTCTGTATTTTGTTGCTTCTCTTGGTCCCATTCTTATGCTTATAACCCAGGTTATTCATTTCAGCACGCAACATAATGATATTTTACTACGTTGCGTGCTGAAATGCATAACCCTGTATAGCCGCATCCCCACAATATACATATTTCTATGCAAAATGGTTAGGTCAACATTTTTATCTGATAGTCTTGAAATTTATTACACTTATTCGGATATAGTCAAGGATAAGATCCATTGTTTTTGGTTTAGATCAGCCTGATACTCTGTCCGGTACATCCTGTTATGTTGCATTGTTCTGGCTTAAATGGTTCTAAAATTCGTAATTTTCAATCAATAATCATGAAATTTGGTTCAGATATGGTTCATGGATAAAAATGATTTGATAAAATCTCAAATTGTTGATAAAAATATAAAGATAAATTCCAGATGAACTAATGAAGTTCCTTGGGAGGTAGGATTGGTGTTATTATATTTGCCAAGCAATCATTTAATAACTCGCGAGACACGTCATTTTCAACGTACTTACTGACCTAATTTTTAGCCAGTATTCTGCCAAATAATTATAACTTATTAATCTTTATTTATTTATTTACTTAATTTCTTCGTTTAAGAAAACATACATTTTCTAGCGTGGCTTGCTGCACTACTTTTCCGTTTTGTTTTTCCTCAAATTTTACTTTAGTCAGTTTTGACGTACTCTAAATTCAGAGAAAAAATCTACAATAAAAATACATTAATGAATATTGATTTATTGCACATTGCACTTCATCGGGTATTTCTGGCTATAGCAGATATTTTATAATTTTGTCTAAATAATACACAATCGATTTCATATTTATGAGCTGTATTTCATCGTTTGCAAAAAAATATTTCTAATACGTAAGGCATATTTTCACTTGAAGCTTGAAGTTGAATATATTTCTTATTGCTGTTTGGATTATGCAAACATAAGCTCCATTGCTTTGATACACTAGAAGCAACCTATAGAAGCTATAATACCGATGTTTATGTTGATTGCATTTGACAGTCATTTTTGCATAGAGATTGTGGCTTAAATTCATTCTCTTAATCATACAAATGAAAAAAATATTCGATTTTACAGCATTTCGAACCCAAGGGGAAAAATAAGACATAAAAAATGGTTTTTTACATTTGTTTGTTTGTTTTGATTTCTATAGACTAATAAAATACGAATATGGTAATTTACCTACCTGTTTTTTGTAGGATTAAATGATTTTTAAAGTACTCCTTAGCCTAAAAATAGCTTCATGATTGATGTAATAACCATAAATTCAGTTAATTTTTCTTTGACTTAAAAACTGTTAGTATCAACTCCCATGAAATATGAAAGGCCAACGGACATGTTATGCACTATCGTTTTAATTCAGTGTGAAAGAAAAACAATAAAAGAGGCAAAGAAAAATTAAATTAACGAAATTTTTCGTATTAGTTTCAAAATAATATAATATAAATAATCTCATTCATTTTTTTTAGTCAGATTTCTGAATAAATAAAACTTTTTATTATTATCCACCACTTAATCACCAAGAAAGCTACGGACTTCGATATCTTAAAACCTTCCTTGAAATAAAACAAATATGTTCAGAAAGTTTATGCTTGTTTTATTGAGTGGTTCTGAAGTGATGATATTAAAAATAAACATACATACATACACACAAACACACACACACACACACACCCACACACACATATATATATATATATGTAAGTTCGTTCGCGACTGATTCTAATTTGCATTCAAATAGGAATAAAGTGTGAGATCGTTTAGATTCAACAATATTTATTCACACGTAATTAATTGATCAAAGTGAAATTAGAAAATTCAAGTTTATATACACGAAAAGAACAAATGGAAAATAAATCTGTATATCTGGGTCAACAGTGAATGACCGCACGAATGAATGAAGTAAAGTATCAATGAAACATTATTGGGAATAAGACATGAAGTCGATGACGATAACAAAGAAAAACGTTCAAGTCAAGATTAGTCGGGGCCAGTGGGGTAAAACCAACGAACTATCTTTTTGTGCTCACAGCTGTACATTTTGTCTGTGCAGCTAAACTTGTTTACTGGGCTCAGCCCACACACGTACAACTTCGTATACACGCAACCAACCTGCATTGGTGTTTGTGTGGTGTCGTGTACTTACATATACACACACCCACAAGTGGTGACCTCGACGTGATCCGGGAGATGGAATATTCACGCCATCTCTCGGACACTTGTCAAACTGCTGACTGGTAACTGTGGTGCGACACACCACCGTTTCTGTGCGTGACGGAGCTGTTGGGCATATGCCACGGAGCAGTGATGGAGGCTGGGGCATCACCACGTTCTGATGTACACCCCTACCTAGGCACCTCCGTATGGGAATGCGTATTACGCTCCGCTATACTGGGGGGGAGTGGTGTGGCGGCTGCCACACTACGTCGGCGCATATCAGTATCAATACTCCCTCAAACACCGTCACCTGGCACTGTGGCTGAGTGAGTACGGTGCTGTCTTTTGTGACGGTGAACGAGGGAGGTTTTAGGTGTTCAGCCGGTACGGGTTCGAATCCCCGTGTCGCCCGAACACCTAAATAAAGTATACAGAAAAAAGAGTGAAAATTCGTCGTTCAATCAATTCATCTTAAATATAAGGGTACAGTTTTGATACATGATACAAGTTGGATTCCTGCTTTTGATAGCCTGAGTCAACCTGAAAAATAGAATTTGATACTTGGTTCAAGATTTTGTATGGTCCAGTCCTGATCTCATCTAGTTTATTTTTATTTAAGGGGTTTCCGTGCAAGACAAATACGTTATCTCCTATTTGAAAGTTAATTTTTTCTTTATTTTTGTCGAATCTTTTTTTGTTAATTTTGTGATTCTTGCACGAATTTTCAAAAGCGATCTGTCTATCTTTGTCTAAATTGTTTGTTTTGTCTTCAAATTCTGAAATTATTTCAAATTTTATGTTATTCATTAAATAATTTGGAGAAAATTTTGTTACAGAGTGAATGGTATTATTATATTCTTTTACACATTCTTCCATAAGGACAGACCATGATTTCTTTTTGTTTTCTTGATTTTCGTTAATTTTACATCGTAATCTGTTTACTATTTTGATTTAATCTTTCATTTAATCCATTAGAAGAAGGGCAATCTACTGCCGTAAAAATTAAATTAATCTTGTTTTTTCGAATGAAATCTTTGAATTCTTTGAAGTTTATTCCTCCATATTGATCGGCCAGTAGATTAGAAATATTGTGACCATTTTTTAAAACATCTTCTATTATTTTAATAAAATCTTTGGTGGTTTGTGTTTTTGAGGTTAAAATGTAGGCAAATCTAGAAAAATGGTCAACTAATAAATGACAATATTTTTTGTTGGAGTTATTACTTGAAAATCCGCCTATTGTGTCAAGGGACATACATTCGAAAGGTCTTGTGGCTGTTCCAAGGTGAGAAAGATGACTGAACTTAACCGGAATTTGGGTTTTGTTCTTGATACAAGTGGTGCAATTTTTGCAGAAATCTCTTATGAGTTCTCTGAAATTTTCATTATAAAATTTTGGAAAAAGAGTGAGTTTGATCTGTTTGGATCCGATATGTACAAATTTCTGATGAGTCTTTCTTATTAGTTCTTTCGCAAAATTGTCAGAAATTATTATTTTTTCTTTAGAAGCTTTATATTTTGAAAATATTACGTTATTTTTTTCTGAAAGATTTTCTTTTTTTCATTCTTTTAAAGTCTTTAAGTGCAGTTTTTTGATCGTTTATAATGTCTACTACTCTGAGTTCAGAGGAGGCCTCAAAATTTTCAAGAACTGGATTGTGAGACAAACAATCTGCTTCATTATTAGTTTCTCCCGGCACATATTTTATTTCAAAATTAAATTGGGATAATTGTAACATTAATTCTCTGAGTTCTTCATCGTATTTTGTATTAATTTTCATGTTTTCTAGAGGTTTGTGATCAGAGAATACTTTAAATTTTAATCCCAATAGTCTGTGTCTCCAATACATTAATGCTTTTTTGATTGCTAGGCATTCTAAAAACACTACTTTTTTTCTTTTTTGGGCCTCGTTTAATTTCTTTGAGAAAAAGGCAGTTGGTTTAAATGAACCATCATCTTGTTTCTGTTTTAAAATTGCACCACTTCCTTCTAGGCTGGCGTCAGTCTGTACAATTGTTTCCCTTTTTGGATTGAAAATAGCTAGGCACGGTTTTCTTTAATTTTTTTGAAACTTTCTTCACATTTATCATTCCATAAAAAGGGGACTTTTTTTTTAATAAATTGTGAAGGGGTGCTAAAATCATAGAAGAATTTGGTATATACGAACGATAAAAATTTATTTTACCAAGAAATTGTCTGACGTTTTTTTGATTCTTGCGGGTAGGGAAGTCCCGAACTGGTAAAACATTATCAAAAATGGGGTAAATAGCATTGTTTTCGATATAATGACCTAGATATTTTACTTTACTGTGGGCTAAATCACATTTGGTTAAATTTAGTCTAAAACCTTCTTCATAGACAGCAACAAAGAGTTTTTTTAAGTGTACGAAATGTTCTTTGAAGGTTTTTGAAAATATTAAAATATCGTCTATGTAATTGACACAAAAATCATCTAGGTCTTTTCTTTTTAATATATTTCTTAAAATTCGTTGAAAAATAGCAGGGCTGGTTTTCAATTCAAAAGGCATGTTTTTCCAATTGTAATGTCCAGTCTGAGTCACGAAGGTAGTCTTGTATCTATCTTTCTTTCTTATAGGTATGGACCAGAAGGCACTATTAATATCAAGGACTGAAAACCATTTACAATCTCTTGCTTTTACTATCAAATCTTCTATGTAGGGAAAAGGTTGACTCTCAGGAACTATTATCTTGTTAAGGGCGGAATAATCAACACACATTTTATTTTTTACTTTAATGCCATCTGCATTTTTCTTAAACGCTAAAGTGACGGGCGCAGCAAAGGGAGAGGTTGATTCCTCGATCATATCAGCATCAAGCAGCTGAGTGATCTGATTTTCTATCTCTTTTTGGTCTATAATATTGCATCTGTAAGGTTTGCGCAAAATATATTTATGTTTGGTTAATTTTATGGTGGCACAGTAGTCAGTGACCTTTCCGACATCATATTTACTTTTGGCAAAAACATAATTAAAATCATGTATAACCTTTTTTAATTCTTTTTTCTTTCCATCATCTAGGTGATCTAAATTTAATTCTGTCTTAGATATTTTTATATTGAAATTTTCTAAATTATTGTTGCTATTATCATTATGAAAATTGTTTAATTGGTTTCTTTTTTTTTGATAAATTCTTAAATTCTCGTCTTGGCACAAGCCAAATTCCTGAATCAGATCAAGACCTATTAAGAAATCGTGATCAAATTCCTTTTTGTCAAGCACAAAAACGAAAACATCTTTACTTTGGGAAAAAATTTTTACGTTAATTTTGGCAATTCCCGACACTTTGCCATGACCGCTGATCATCCGAAAAGATTTTACTATGGGTTTAAATGCCTTTATTTTCATGGAGTTTATCAGATTTTTGTTGATTATTGAAATATTTGATCCAGAATCGTAAACTCCTTTGCAGAAAACTTTATTATTGAGGCATAAATTAATTTTGATCAGTGGCAAATAAATTAGTTTTTTGTCTCTTTGTCAGATAGAGAATTTTTGACTTCTATTTTGTTAATAGTTTTCTTATTAAAAGGCTTGTCTTTAAACCAACACAGGGCCTCGGGATGAAATCTCTCCGAGTACCCTCTTTTCTCGCAGTTGGGACAAGGTTTCTTTTCGGAATTGTTCTTCTTTTCAACAGTTATTTTATTATTATTATTATTATTTTGTTCGGGTTTATTTACATTAAAAGATGTTTTGGAATTATTTTTTTGAAAATTTAAATTTTTGTTTGGGATTCATCTTTGTCTTTAGTATGTGGGGTTGTTGACTCTGCGTCCTCTTTCAGTTTGGCTTGGTCTGGTGGTGAAAATTCTGGTAACAGAAATTCTTTGAAGACGAAGTTGTCGTCGCTGTCCATATACAGCTTTGCAATCTCTGGTGGGATAGACACATTGATAGTTCTGTATTGGCCTCTACTTCTAAGTAAGGATGCTGCGCTCTTTGGAGGACCCAAGGTCATGAGTTCTTTGTGCAGTGAGGCCTTCTGCAGCTCTTCAGGAAAGGAGAACCAAATACCATCTCCGAACTAGAGAATTCTTTTTATGTTTAGGGTTGTTTTCTCTGCGCCCTCAGCCATGATCAGCAGTTGGATTTTCACGGACGACATGGTGAAAAAGTAACACGAAATTCCAAAACTTTTGTTTATTTATAAAAGATTTATGAGAATTTTCTAATTTGTAAGTTCGTTTGCGACCGATTCTAATTTGCACTCAAATAGGAATAAAGTGTGAGATCGTTTAGATTCAATAATATTTATTCACACGTAATTAATTGATCAAAGTGAAATTAGAAAAATCAAGTTTATATACACGAAACGAACGAACGGAAAATAAATCTGTATATCTGGGTCAACAGTGAATGACCGCACAAGTGAATGAAGTAAAGTATCAATGAAACATTATCGGGAATAAGATACGAAGTCGACGACGATAACAAAGAAAAACGTTCAAGTCAAGATTAGTCGAAAATGTTGTCATCGGGTAATGGAATGAATGAGGTGAATGAAAGAAATTACGTAATAGTTGATAAACAGTTCTCATTCAGTAAATTATTACCTCGCACCATCTTAGCCTAGGTCATACATAAATAAACATGAAAAAAGGTCAAAATCTCGCAAGTATGAGCGAGATTTGATGTTATTTGAGGAAAGACGATTTCGTATTTTACATATATATATATATACACACACGAAAAATTCTTATTGATCTCTATTACCTATACATATATTATAAGGTAGGTCTATTATCTTCAACTGGTACACTAGTATAGAGTGTATAGGGGAGTATAGGCTTCATCCAGAACACTACTATTTACAAATGGTATATGCAAACATTCGTCTCATTTTCTGAGTTTTCTATAGCACTTACAAAAAATGTTAGGAAATCTTTGTTGTTGATAATTTTATATACTATATTATTAGTTCGAACAATTTTCTGGTATCATTATTAGAAAAGAGGTAAATCACTAAAAATCTGTGGGGGAACAAAAAATTAAATTTTAGGATTAGAGCCGTGGGCAAATTTTGGAATGTTTTCAATTCGTTCAAAAGAGCGCTTGAAAATTCCGAATTACAAAAAAAAAAAAAAAAAGAAGCTTTTTTCTGCGATTTTACTGAGTAAAAACATTCAATTTGACTGGACAAATAATATTGTAAAACATAAAAATTAGATAATCAATACGATAAATAAGAAAAAAAATTTGTTTGATTACCCTTAATCAAATCCTGAAAATATTATTGCTTCAATTACAAAAGTATAGGCTACCTAGTCGTCGAAGGAACGAGTAAAAACGATTTTCTTGCGGTATGGCGGGTAGTATCTGGGACTGTATTCACGGCGCCTACATCGCATCACCGTTAACCAACACGTCGTTCAATGCCTGAAGTGGCCGACATTTTGCGACGTCTATAAAGCAAGGTGAATAATTATAGTTTTCTTGGACACATTTGTCCTTGAAATCAATGCCACCATTTTCGGACTCGCATAAAGGGTAGATCATGGTCGAAATAATATTATCGCAGAACGAATGAGAGATGCCTGCACCTTTACAACAACACACTTTTCCTGTATTTCGTTACTCAGCAAACTTAAAACTAATACATTTCCTGAGCTGTCCTGCACATCTTACGATGCGTACTCAGTCTCACTTCCCAATAGTTCGTGTTAAAATTTGTAGGCACTTCAAACGCCAACATCATCGCACATCCACAAGGAAGCAGTTTGTTAGGGTGCAAAAAAAAAAACAAGAAACAAAAAAAACTAACTCAAAATAAATGAACCTGTCAAATCTAATTCTTATCTCTTGTCCGCGAATACTTTATTCGTCGATTATTTGTCCAATTGTGCAACCATTAATCAACGTAAATTTCATCGAAATAACAGCTAATTACAGGCATGCGGTACGAAAATCGCCTCATCATTTTGTGTACTTGACATTTGAAATCACAAACAAAAACAATGTGTTGACTGCACTCGGAGGATAGGTATACATATATATGCTTGACAATAATTTTTCACAACGAATCTTCCGTTCAAGTGGAAATAAAAACGTGCAACATTTTGTTGTTTTTTTTTTACGATTAAACGGCAGCAATCGTAAATTTCTTTTGCTGATTTTTCCTAGAACACCTCATGGTGATGTAAAAAAAAAAAAACTACAACAATATAATGGACGATATTTATCGTGAGTAAGGTCAACTGTACGATTAGAAAAGAAATAGAGAAAGTGAGAGAGAGAGAGAGGGAGAGAGAGAATGAGAGAGAGGGACTGAGAGAGTCAGCGAGAGAAAAAGAGCAAACAAACAAAAGCGAAAGGTCAAAAAATAGAAAGATACGGCCTGAGAATGAGGAACCGAGAAAAGTGTGCAATTATTATTGTTGAGTAATTAGAGACATGTGAAACAATAGCCATCGTATTTAAGCGATGCATTTTCGAATGTCAAGTTTAAAATCGAGGCTAAATGATAACGGCAGTTTTTCACAAGCCGCTCGTAATAATTTGATAAAATTAATTAGGTTAAAAACGAATTTTTAAAAGATAAGCTTTTATTTTTTTTTTGGCTTTAGCTTCATGCGAAATAAACATTATTTTGTTTCGGAAGGTTGGCTGCAGTATCAGTATACCAATTTTAAAATCGCAGTTTTGAGTAGAATAAAAACTTATGATAAGGCAAGTGTTACAAAGTACGTATAGGTACCTACATGTTGAACGGTTTGATTTTTCAAACCAATCTTTTGTGAATTTTTTTTCCCCAATTGAAATGATCTTTACACTAAAGATTGACATAAATAAAGACTTTATATATTTTCATAAAATCAGTCAGTTGTAAGGTAATAGACTCGGCCTATGTTCAACAGCTCCAAGTGCCAGAGTACGTACCCTTCTTTGTAGACAATCCCCTTTACAGAAACGTTTGATTCGTATAATGTGGCTAAATGGCTGGTCGAAACTATTCTAGTTTCTTGCATACTTGCAAAATAATATCGCTTCTACAGGGTGTCCCCTTTAAAATGGATAAAACGACTGTAATTTCCAAAGGGGTTAGGTTAAGACAACGCAAAAGTTCTAAAGACCATAAGTAGGTCGACCTACAAGTTTTAATCCTTAAAGTGGAGGTACACTGAGGCATATTAACCCATTATGCATTTACAGAGGTAATTATTTTCCGGTAAAAAAGTTTCAGGTTGAACTGTGGGTGTCTAATATTATCCAACGTTGTTACAGCTGTGTAAGACATGCGATTGTACAACAAAAAGATGGAGAGAATTTTGTAGTCTGTAGTTAACACAACACGGCCATCATACGTTCTCAGTTGACTATATATTGAGAAAAAAATGGACCATACAGCGAAGAAAAATATTTCAATTTTTTGTTAATGTGGCTGTTGTGGTCGTAGTTACTGATTACCTACGCTCTTATATTCGGTTTCGTTGCTCATTGGGAAACCTGATCATTTACAGGCGCAGGAAACCAATCCACTCAAAAAGCCTAAACCACGTAGAGAGTAGTAGTACTGACAATAAGACGGAGATCTGCGGTGACTATAATGTTGTCTCCTACAATGCGCACTTTATCAGCAAGTACTTAGGTACATAAATACTCGTTTTCCATAATCAAGCTCTACATATTATGCAGGCGGTGCATTGTCTGTAGGAGTGTATACAGACAATGATGTGTGAGTGCATACAGACAATGTTGTGTGTTTAGATGTTATGTGCAGAGGCTGGCGCCTATAGGTCAGGTAAATTTTTCCCCCTAATTCAGAGTTGCCAGCTAAAACAATGTAAAAATCATTAAAAAATGCAACGTTGCCGATTCAAAACATGCAGATAAATTCACAGATTTTACACTTTGTAAGAACGAGAGGAGGGCATTAAAAATTAATAAAAATTAAAAAAAATTAAGAGTTGTTCATTTTTTTTTTTTTTTGTATTCATTCCATAAACAACAAAACAATGTTATTACTTACACTTTATTTTTCATTACCATTTTCTCTTTCCACTTTTTTACAGTCGTTATCTACCCTTTCTCATACTAATTCACGCATAAAACATTGGTAAAAATTGGGTGGCAGATACTTTTTCACAACTCTACTCGAGAAGTATTTTCAATGCTAAAAGTTAATTTTGGACCCTTTTGCTGTGGCCTCAATGGCCTTCTGGTAAATCCTCCACAGATTGTGTGTTTAACTTTCAATGCATTTTAGTGAGGTTGCAACTGTCAGTTGGGAGCCCATAAAAGAGGTGTATGGATAAAGTTCCCACAACTAACTTGTTATATTGGCAGCCTCTATTATACATATTTTTGCGCATATTTTATTGCCAGTTTTTTGAATGGGAGATTTTTGAACTGAGGAGAAATTTCAAACGGTTCCTTACAATTTTTTCATAGGGTCAATAGTAATTTCATCATTGTATAAAGTATGGTGTGCACCAAGGAAGGAATTTTTTTTTTCATTGCCTGTTTGCCAACATTGTCTTCAACTCACTATACAATTGCTTATGACGAGTATTGTAAATTCAGGATTGGCCAAAAAAACAATTTTTTCTTCATGGTACACAATGTCCCAATATAATAAATTATCAGAAATGCAATGTTTACAATCGTATTTTGCGAGTAGAAAGTAGTGCTTATCATTGATGAATGATATCCTTTATGCAAAGTAATTTTCCATTACATAACTTGAAATTTTTATTTTTTATGAAAAACTCACTGGCCTGAGCCCCTTTGCATTACCAAGCTGCGACCAAACCAACTATGTTACAAAATCTAGTTAAGAGAAGGTAGTCACTAAGGGTACCTATATTTGTTTAAAATTGCTAACAGTTACAATTAGTAAAGATTATAATAGTTCTGTTCCTACGATTTTGTTGCTTTCTGATAATTAATGATGAAAAATATCTTTCTCAACAAGATTTCAAAGTGAATTTATATGATTCAGAAATTTCTCACTCTCTACGTTCATTACGCAAACTTGTCCTCGCGTGTAAACTCTCACTTTTAAACCTCAGTGTGTAAAATACTATTTTATTCTCTGGATTTTTAAATTTAAAATTAAAATGTACTAATTAAACTTTAATTTGTTTATAATGCTGATTAGATCCGGGTCACATCCTAGGCAGACTGGTTTTGGTTGACACAGCCCACTTACAAGAGTTTAAAAAAAAAATGTTCCGTCCCATTTTTGCAGACGATTCAGTTTGTCTACAAAAACATGTCGAACAAATTATAGACAACTATTATTCCTAATTCTCGGAATAATAGCTGTCTATATTTTACCTAGCTTCTCATAAACGGACACCACCAGATATGCTGACAATGAAGTGTCATCATATTTGGCGGATGTTCCGTATCACGCCACCTTTTTGGTCGGCCATCTTTTGATTGAAACAAAGAAAATGAAAGTAATGTCATATCATCATTTCGAAGAAATGGTCATTCCTAAACCTGAAGTCAAATAGAGACGTTAGGGTCCATACTAGTTGCTATGGACATTAGTGTTGCGAGAGTAATTCATTAGTTGAAGTTACCTCAACAAATAAGATTAAATAGAAATATTTATCTTTATTAAAAGAGAATTTCAAATTATTACAAACACTTCAAAATTATACTTAGAACTATTTCTTAATATTAATGAGACCTAATGTCCATAACAGCTAGTATGAAGCCTAACATTTCTACTTGACTGTAGGTTTAGGAATGAACATGTCTTCGAAATGAAGATACGACATCACCTTCGTTTCCATTGTTTTAATCAAATATGGCCGACCAAAAAGGTGGCGTGATACAGAACATCCGCTAAATATGATGACACATTACAGTCAGCATATCTGGTGGTGTCTGATCGTGAGAAGCTAGGTGAGATATAGATAGCTATTATTCCGAGAATTAGGAATAATAGTTGTCTATAATTTGTTCGACATGTTTTTGTAGACGAACTGAATCGTCTGCAAAAACGGGATGGAACAATTAGGTATCACTATATTAAGAAATAGAAATAAGTATAATTTAAAGTGTTCATAATAACTAAAGTGAAATTTCAATAAAAGATAAATGTTCCTAACTTATCTTATTTGTTGAGGTAATTTAAAGTATTGAATTACTCTCGCAACAAATTGGCGCCCGAACAAAAAAACCTTCGGAAGTAAAATTTAAAAATCATAACAAGATTTTTCTTTAAAATAAAAAAATTTCGCTTTTCCTAAAATAAAAATATTTTCTGATCGTATAAAAAAAACATTTTTTTATATACCTATTGCGGATAATTAATTCAATTTTGCTGGAGCAAAAACTTTCACGTAACATCAAAACAAACAGTGGCTAAAATAATTCAATTATTAAAAACAAAATTAAACAAACGTCTACGAAATCAAACCTTTATTGCGGAGGACCGCAAACATTTAATCAAGACAAATAAAAACAGTTCCCTTAAAAATAAATTAATAACAAAAAACAAATCTAAAAATAAACTTAGAAATAAATCGAAGATCCAGATCCGGTTCCTGAAATTCAAAAGAAATAAAATCATCCCAACCAATATCCAAAACCACAAAGCAGAGAATGAGAAATCACTCACTAACAGCGTCAATCCGAACGAAACTAACGGTAAACTACAGAAGACTACAGTACACTATTCGCCATCCAACTGTAAGCAAATTATAAATTTATCTTCCGTTACTTCAGAAAAATTGGAAACTACTATTGATATCGTAAATAATATTGTAAAATGTAAAATCTCCCAACCCTCGCATAAAAAAACTGCAAACTTGCACATCCACGGAAAACACATGGTGTATACAGAGATCGAAAAACATGCTGAAAATCTTAGATCTAATTACAGATATTCAGCTAATAAACGAAGCTATAATCAAAGAATTCGCCAGAGAACCTTTAAAACGAATTAAACACGGAATACAAGTCTTTGGTGACTTTGACACATGGTGTTGCAATGTCATGACACTATCTTAAGGCAACGACTTCATAGAAAATGAGAAAAATCTAAAATCCCAATACGAAAAACTTCGAGAATCCGTAATAGAAAGCCATGCAGAATTATTAAACGTCACAAATGACATTAAAAATTTCGAAAAGATAGAATTCGACAACTCTAAAATTTTAAAAGAATAAGTTCAAGCATTAAAAGACACCATTCAAAACTAAAATAACGAAATAATTATAGAAGCTAGAAGAGAGCTCATCTTCGACACAGCTCGATCTCTTCACGCTAGTTTAGTCACCAAAAATGCTAAACTTAGTCACTTATTCCTTTCTTGCAAAAATAACCATTTACCAGCAGCAATTGATAACGAAACAACTTTAAAAGAAAACTTACTAAGAATTAAGAAAATCGCAGAAAAATCAAATTTTGCAGTAGTTTTAGACAAAAATTCAATCCAGTCCTACTACAGAACAAAATTAGTAAATTGCTATGTAACAGGAAACGAAATAGAAATTGAAATCAAAATTCCACTTCAGAACTTTCATGCCAAATACGAACTTTACAATTTTATTCCATTAGCATTTCGTACACATGACAATAAAATTTGCTCTTGGGATCAAGAACCCTCGATATTATCCTACAACAAATTTGATGGATCAATAAGAATCATAACTGGAACAGACATTGATCTTTGTGGTAAACATAGCCTGTTATGCTTTCTACCACAAGATCGCACAACCAACAATAAAGGGAATTGTGCGAGGGCATTATTTCAAGGAATGAAATTTGAAGAAATAATAAAGAAATGCACCTTCAAATGTGAGATAAATCATGAAGAAATCATAGTTAAACAAATTGAAATGAACCAATTTGCCATAACAAATGCTAAAAATCCATTAATATCAGTTAACACCATAACAAAAACAAGTACTAGTATAACTATAAATGACTCATGACCCGGAGCAACTCTACTAACAGTTCCATGTATAGTAGAAATCCAACAATTACAGAGAGAAAACAATGCAGAAACAATCATCCTGGCAGGATTCCCTTGTATAAATGAACCAGAAAAAGACATCCTCATTGAACATCACCTACCGCTAGTTTGGACGAAATATCAATTAATGGAACCTGATTTTGGTCTACGTCAATCATTCAAATTTCCAAATATGTCTATTGCCTACAATAATAAATGGCATGACAACATACCTTACCTTTCACCAATAACTCCAATTCATAAGCTCAAAGAAAGACTAAAATCAGCAGAACTGAAAATCCCTGATTTAGGATACCAGGATACAATAAACATGGTACATTTACTACTAATCGGTTGGTGTAGTTTGTTAACACTCATAGTAGCCATATTGGTCTACGTAAATTTAAAAATAAATTGTGTTGCTATCAATGCGCACAATCAAATAAATGATCTGGCATTGGGAGCAATACATCGTTAATGGTCCATAACTCTAAGTCCATATCTTGTATTACAATATAATAAAAAAAAAAGCATAATAAATTTGATTATGCCAAATTTTCTTAATTAAGTCCATTTGCAAAAATAAATTTTTATGCTCAAATAAAAAATTTTAATATAAATTTTTTTTTATGCGATGATCAATCCCGCAAAGTAAAATTAAGAGACATTTGTAAAAAAAAAAAGTAGTATTGTATTATGACTAAGCTTAAGGATATAGTAAATTAAAATAGTAAACTTTCAGGGACACAAAATTTAGCGAAGCAGGAGCTTCGGGCTTTCTTTCGCTCTGGGACCTTTGTTCCGTCCCGTTTTTGCAGACGATTCAGTTCGTCTACAAAAACGTGTCGAACAAATTATAGACAACTATTATTCCTAATTCTCGGAATAATAACTGTCTATATTTTACCTATCTTCTCACGAACGGACACCACCAGATATGCTGACAATGAAGTGTCATCATATTTGGCGGATGTTCCGTATCACGCCACCTTTTTGGTTGGCCATCTTTTGATTGAAACAAAGAAAACGAAAGTAATGTCATATCTTCATTTCAAAGACATGGTCATTCCTAAACCTGAAGTCGAGTAGAGACGTTAGGGTCCATACTAGTTGCTATGGACATTAGGTATCACTATATTAAGAAATAGAAATAAGTATAGTTTAAAATGTTCATAATAACTAAAGTGAAATTTCAATAAAAGATAAATGTTCGTAACTTATGTTATTTGTTGAGGTAATTTAAAGTATTGAATTACTCTCGCAACAATAAAAATACCTGTTTTCGAGCAGAAAAAATACCTGAAAAATTTTTTACACTCGCAAAATTATTTTCTCCATTAGTGACTCTCCTCTTCCATATGTGAATCCGGTATAAGACCCTGATTTTGAAGAATTTTTTGTACGTCTTTTATTTGGTGGCCCTCCGGCCTTTTCTAAAAATGTACTTTGGTCCAATTTTCTTCACCGAAAATCGTGATCCAACTTTTCAGCTTTTTATTTTTCTAATAAGTGGGTATTATATTATTGGCCAATCGTGTCTCAAGCACCACCGGCTTACCATCCAAGACGCGTATCTTTTCAGCCAAAGTTCTCGCGGTTTTTAAAATTATGTAGGAGATGTGCCGAACCCTACAGAGAAGCCACAGTTGCACCTTGTCCCCACCCGCCAAGTGCATCGTCGTCCGTCTGAGGTTGTTAAAGGTCAAGCTTCCATGAAATTTCGATTGAATTTTTGTCGCAGAAGAGGGAGGGGAGGTCGTGTGACGTCTTTTCCCAAAGTCGAACTGTGATTCGAAGAGCGTGTAAAATAAATTATGGAAACGAACTTCGCAACCTAGAACCACATAATTGTTTGTGTGTTTGTGTAGGCCTATGTCCAATCCGGTTTTTTGCCTCGTGCTGATATCAATTTTTTTGTTGCTCGATTTAGCTCGTGTTTATTCATTCATTTTGTATCTCTGTCGACGAAGCATACCTTATATACATATCCACAATATATACGCATACTACTCGACTCGTATATAGGAGTTACTGGTACTAGCAGAATGTGTGTATTATATAATCTTTATGGAGTCGCCACAGTTCGATACACAAAACCTACTTTTCTTCTTCTTCTTCTTCTGCCTTCTGCCTACTATACGTTATATTTCTTTATTTATTTTGTATATCTAGGTATACGTATATGTGTAAGTATAGACGTTCCCCTTTGGTAACCTATATTTTTCAACGTGTTTTCCCCGCTCCAAACCCTAACGACTTTGTACTTACGCCACTGTATTAGGGGCACTTCCTTGTTTTTGACCTAAATTTCGTCTCCTCCTCACTTTTACATCAGATTTCACGATTACACGTATATATCTCTACAGTCAATCGTCTCTTTCTCACTCTGTCTCCCTTTCTCTCGCTTGGTTTTTTATTTGCAACCATATAGGTAAGCGTGCGCCGTATTTAGGGGAAAAAGCAAGCTGGTTTAGTTTAGTTTTTTTTTTTTTTTTTTTTTGTTATTTTGTTGCTTGCTTATGGTACAGGGTACGCAACTAGTTAGCGATTATAAAAATTATTGACCGATGCAATACACGATTGAACTGATGAATACGTTTGTACTTTGTAGTTTCTATGTGCTTACTAAAGCATAAAAGGAGACGAAGAAGAAAGGCAACAAATTATTTTCAATTCACGAATATGGCACAAGTAACTAACTTCAAAAAAAGGTGTGGAGGTTATCAATTTGATCGTATAATCCATATATATATATACAAAAATTTTTTTTTGTGTTTGTTCTAGCATAACTTCTCAACCTGGGTACCAATTTTGATGAACTGTTTTTTAAATGATAAAGGGTGATCTCACATGGTTTCATTCAATTTTTTTTAGACTTGATGAGATAATTTTTAAGTTATTTTTTAAAATACAAAACGTTGAAAAAATTTTTTCAATTAAAAAATCTGCACTAACTTCAAAAAAAAAATAAAAAAATAAAAAAAATACTCTAAAGAGAAAAAAATAATTCTTTTGAAAATTCTTCAGTAAGATCTACTGGAATTAAAGTGAGAGGAAAATTCTAGCGTAGCTATACTCTGCTAGAAAAAGTAGGTTTTCAAATATATGTACGTATTGAATTAATCAAATCATGTTTAGTTAGGTACTACTGATTATTCAAAATTCTTTTAAACTTAACTTCTTCCAAAACCTTAAAGAGTATAGCTTCTGCCCCAAATTTAAAGTTTTTTTTCTGCTCTATCTTTGAAGCTTAGTTTCTGCCTCAACTTTGAAAGATAATCAGAAAAACATCCTAAAAATAGAAGATTGGAAAATAAAATCTGTAAAAAGTAGAAGTGATACTATATACCAAAATCGCCCAATAGATCACAACCTCAAACGAAACTGTGGCGTAGTGTTATGAGAGTTGAAGAATGGAAATGAGGATGAAAGAATGACTTTTTGAGGATATTGTGATTTTTTTAGGCTAAAAGAAGAGTTTTTTTTATCGATTGGGCTTGAAAAATGGATTTTTCAAGCTTATTATCTGAAGTAAAAAAAATAAATATCACACTATATTATAACTAATAACTCAGGAAAAAATAAACCAATAGTAACCAGAATTTGTAGGTCTGGTTCTTATATTAAAGGTAATGTTCTTTTCGAATTTATCGTGACTAATGAACATTTATCAAGTTTAGTCACTCCAACAGCTTTAGGGCGTGAACCATGAAGCCAATCGCAACCAAATGTGGAAAGGTGGTAAAATAGTTTTAAATAAATATCTATTTCAAATTTTGTAACTATTGCTTGAAAATTACTCATTTTTGAGCCATTAAACTGCCAAAAACGCAACAAAATGGCACATACTAGACGCACCATAAGACCAATCAGTGCCGAATTTAAATGGTCTTTTCCTTAACTTAATTACAAATGTTTGATCCAAATTTTGTGACCATCCAACAAAAATTACGTCCTGTACCGTGTTCACAAAAATTTTACATACATATATACGTATACATATATATAGGTACGTATATATGAATACGTGTGAATTTTCAAAAATGGTCTCAACATTTTCCTTGGGTTATGAAACGAAAAACGTAGTTACTCCCACTCCTGGGTTCTTCCATGGGCAAAAAATTAATAGGTAACCCAAAAAGCATTACAGAAAATAATTAATTTTTTTCAAAAAATAAAACCAACTTCACAAAAAAACAAATTGCATAAAAAATGTACTACAAATATTAAAAAAATATTTTTTAAATTTCTCCAGCAAGATCTAGTCTAGGGACTGGAATTATTGAAGTCGGCGCTAATTAAAAAGATTTGGTTCTTAAAATTTGATGGAAAAGCCTATATATGGTAGAGGATTAGAGCGCCGACTTCAATAATTCCAATTCGTGGACCTAAATCTTGTTGGAGAAATTTGAAAAAAGTATTATTTGTAACGGCCAAAAGAGGTGGTTCAGTACTGGAAACTAACCTCTTTTGGGGCGATTACACTTCCTTCAATATACGATAATATTCCCAGGAATATTATAGTATTCGAGAATTATTTTAACTAATTGAATTTTATTATCCACAACTATTGTGGACCTTAACTAAATGAAAGACTTTAATTAAATTGAACACACGCAATAAATTTTATCACTTTACTTTTAAAACGAAATATTAAATTTACAAGTATTCATTCACAGTCTAAGACTGGAAGAATATTGCAGGTACAGTATACGACTGACCAGTTTATTTACAATAAAATATATTACACTAATACGTAGTGTCAAGAGTACAATTACATTTCTATACAATACAATTAATTTACTGAAAACCAGAGTTTATATACCTGTTAAGGTATATGGTTTTCTATGGTGTTGTGTATGAAGTAGGGATTTGCTGATTTAGGTATTTAATTATTTCTAGAATATTCGGGTACCAGAATGTTCAGGTAGGTACTCGAATATTCCATTAAAAAACGTATAGTGGTTGTTGGCAGGAAGTAACGGTACTTTCGCCAGTTGACAATACATATTAGGGAAAGAATTTGCTTAGTAAGAAAAACGTATTTTTCTGTGAACGAAATATTTACGTCTATATTAAAATATGACGAACATATTCGTTACATTATTTTTCTCCTTTTAGTGATTTTTTTTTTTTTTTGAAATCGTTATATTTTTTGAAAAAAATAATCAAGTTACTATAATGGTTTTTTTTGTTTCATTTTATTTCCAGTAGATCTAGATCTGACTGGAGAAATTTTACCAGTTTTCATTTTGTCTTTCGAAGTACATGTACCAATCTCATGCAGTATTTATGTGGTTATCTACCAAATCAATAATGTTAATTGGGGATGAATTCTTATTCAGTTGAGATTTCTCTTCTTAGATTTTCTTTCCAATGTAATTTTCATTGAAGCAATTCCTTTTTTTTTTCCAGTAACTATGAGGTCGAAATTTACTCTAAATTTGATCAAATGAAACTTCAATCTTCTCTGTGAATGGTTATAAATTTGTATAGTAGGCTACGCTGTCAAAGACAACACATTAGTTATTCATTAATAAGATACTTATCAACTTGGTTAAAGTATAATTATAATGAAAGTATGATAAACACTTTTCG
Organism: Ericerus pela; assembly: GCA_011428145.1. Lineage (NCBI taxonomy): Eukaryota > Metazoa > Arthropoda > Insecta > Hemiptera > Coccidae > Ericerus > Ericerus pela. The sequence goes on along the minus strand of WOFM01001607.1, from coordinate 260,853 downwards.
AGTACACTCGCTCGTTGATCAGTATGAATTAAGTATTTTAAATACATACACCGAGTGAAAAAATTAAATATCATCGAAAAACTAAATTTATTTATGTCCTAAAAAATAATTTTTTGTCCTTGAGAAAGCCTATATTATATTAATGGCTAGGTAATTAGAATTTTGAATCAATCTCGCATATCTAAGAGCTACGTCAAGCATTTCCAAAAAAAAAATTTAAATACAAAATATACTAAATGTAAGTCTAGTATAGTGATGAGCAAAGTTGTTCTTGGTCTTGTGCACTTTCAACAAAAACCCAGACCGCAGAGTACAAACCTTGAGAAAATTGCGGCCAGACTATTAAATTCTTGCGATCGTGCTAATTTCAAACAATTTGAAAGAATTAAAAAATTCGTTTTTTTTCCTTTTTCACAATTTGATCATTTACTGTTCTGTGTTTGTGGTAAATTAAGGTTCTTGTTCCTATACTGTGAAAGTGTACCCGAATGAATAGCAGACTAAATTTAATTTAGCCAACAGTAATGGTGAAAATCTCATTAACAAAACGGTCCTAGTGAATATTTTAGTACGAACTACGAAACGTCATCATTTTATTCATTGTCAATAATAACATGACGCATCATGAATGTATCAAAACTAATGTTTTGATTATGGATCAGTGAGGTTTACCCAGTGGGGGGACGTATGCTCCATCTTCATCTCTTCACGAGGATGTATGATATTTTTCACAGATGCGCAACACTACAGAAACATTGTGTATACAAATAAACAAACGTACTCGTAGGTAAGTAGGTAAGTAACAACAAAATGCAGACAACTAACACAACAAACCTTTACCTAATTCGACTCATAATATTGTACGTCTACGTGAAACAACCATTGAATTGGACGCGTAGAACAAGGCGAGAATAAAAACTGATGTGGCTCTTTCGTGTAGGACTGTAGAATATGACTACCTACACCAATTCTTAACAGCCAAATTTTTTTCTACGTGTTAGTGATCCCGATTTTTGATCGATTTTTGATCAATCAATCGAAATCGACCCTAAAACAATTGATTTCCTAAGATGATCGATTTTCGAAAAATTTAAATTAATCGATCGTTAATACGAGCAGATCGATTGCATTTTTCTTATTTTTATTTCATTTATTCTAAAATATTCTGATAATGAAATGTTCTCATTTCTCATTCCATTCTGATGGTGTACATAAATGTTTACAAAAAAAAAAAAAAAAGAAGAAAAAGTATCGATCACATAATATCATAATTCAATTAATTATACGGTAGACAAAGGTACTGGTTTATAGAAAGAATTTTAATTCAGTGAATTAGAAATATGTATTACACGTTATGTGGCTTTCTCTGGGAAAACGACTTGATATGAACTTTAATATTCTTCAAGGAAAAAGGTAAACAATTGAGCATTTTTTGATAAAATGCTGTTCTATTTAGAAAAGTGTGGAACTTGTTAACTGAAGAGGCTGTTCTAAAATCTTGAGATTAAACTGAATTATTTGTGGAAAATCAAAAACCATGAAATTACTAGTGTTTTTCTGATGCATAACTTTAACTGATAAGTTGATAACATTGAAAAAATTAATTGAAGCAGATCGATTTTTTTCCATTTCATGATCGAAGTTCTCAGAAATCGATTTTTCAAAATCGATCCCTTCAGAGACAAAAGTTGGGATTACTACTACATGTTCAGACCAATTTTTTTCTAGGTATGGTTAGCCAACCTGTTGAATGTTCACATCAAGTGAGAAGCATAGGAAACTAGTAACTGGTTGGTGGGGGGGATTATATTCGCCGTGACATTCGCTGTATCACTAAGTTTGTAAATACATACATACTTACCTCCTTAGAAGCAGTTTACAAATCAGTATAGTGGCCCATCATCTGTGTATGAGTGCATACAGATAATGTTGTTTATGTTTAGAGTGCCAAGCACTATTAGGTCGGTTACTAAAATGGTCTACAACCCCATCTGTTCACGTGGGTCCATGGTCCAAGGAAGAAGGTTTTAGGTTGACATGCGCACAACTGAGTACAGAAATTATCTTCCCCTCACTGATTCAGAACACTTTTAAAGAAAAAAATTGTTTTTACAAATGGTATTTTGGAAAATCAAAAAGTGTCTTCAAAGAATGTCACATTTTAAAAAAATTAAACATACTATTTTTTTTTAAAGTTCAAAAAGTTCTACCCTTTAACTCTAGAAAAACTAAAAAAAAATTTCTATTTTTAATGAAAATCCTCATAAGTAAAAACTTGTTACAACAAACAGAAAAAAAGGAACAAAACCCTTACACTAATTGAGTACCTAGTCCATTTCTTATATTCCAGTTTTTTTTCTCCACAAAGGTGGTTGGCACAAATCTTGGTGCAAGTCTAGGAACAAATTTTGGTGCGAAAGAGAGAAGAAAGAAAAATTTTTTAATGTGCGTGTGTATTTGATCGCATTCAACACATACACACTAACAAAAGAAGATGTGAGTTCTGCTGGTGCATATTCACGAAGAATTGATGTGTGAACATAAAATAGTGAGGTTGTGTGCATGAGTAACACGTTGCGCATGCATACAACTACACAACCACACAACCACACAACCACACATCATATAACACATACAAATGAGAGTTACAATTGTAAAGTGTTACAGTTACACAAATCTTACGATTGTAATTCTCGTTAAGTCCCTACCATAGACACCAAGTGCTAAGATGTTTACACTTTACACATCAAAAACAAAATTCATTGTTGTGGTGGAAAAAAAACATTATGCAGTGTTACCAGCCAGCAAAAATAGAAACCTACGCCACATTAAATTATTCAGTCCTCTCGCTTAGGCACTGAAGCACACTTTTTTCTTTTTTTTCTACTGAAGAAGTTGTGCCCTCTGTTACTGCTAACGCATAATAAACGACACTATAGAAAATTTGAACTGTTCTGTTTCCAAGTGTATGCGCTAGGTAGATAACATTGCCTACATAGGTGCTTAGGTAAATCGCCGCATCTGTTGCCCTTATCTTGGAAATTGATCTTACCTTGTAGGTCTAGGTGAGGAACAAATATGAGTTATCATTAGTATGATTTACCTGGGTAAATATTTACCTAGATTTGTTGGGAATATCAGATATATTCAAAATGTTTTTGTTTTATAGGTAGATGCAGGCATTAGGTACCTGTAGCCTGGTAAAACAGAAAACGCGGTTAATCACACCTACTTTTATCAGCTGGTAATCATCAAGGTAAGGAATTACCTAGTCAAGCTGGTCCTATTAGACTCAGTAGTTTCTTTACATAATTCAAGCAGTTGGTTGGTCGATTGATGTTGATAGAAATTTGTTATAATGACCTGAACCAATAAAATCACCGTTCTCAGCACACGTTACTCTACGTATCTGTTCAGTTTAGCTCTCCAATAACGAATCAATCTAATGCAACCCAGAATAATCTCAGAAAGAGGTTGGAGGTACGTTTTGACCGACAGTTTTTATTTTGAATGCACCCCTGCCTTATTATCATATTTTCCAGAATCACTTACTGAGGAATAGTAACTGAGAAATATTTTGACCCGTTGTAAAAGCTGACTAAATAAAGGACTACCGTTCATTTTCACAAATCAAAAATCATGACACGCATTTTCACGATTGAAAAATTTTACAAAAGTCAAATTTCGTAGTATCCCTTTTCACGACATCTATTTTCACAAAATGTGTCAATCACAAAAAATTAAGTACTTGTATAATTTAAGAGAAAAAATTTTTGACACTTACTGTTGGGAAAGTTGATTTTTTATTTGTGAAAATATGAGTCGTGAAATTTGAGTTTTGTGAAATTTTCTTGACGTGAAAATGGTTGTCGTGAACACAGCTGTCGTGATATTTGATTCTTGAAATTAGGTGGTTATCAAATAATAAACAGGAAATTTTGTTCGCCAATTTTTGTGGTTAATTCATTCTTGTATTGTCTGTAATAGAGTAATGTACAGTATATTCTAATGATACTATTACTAGGTGGTTATAAGTAGGATCCCATGTTTCCATTAAATCTTAAATGAATGTAATAAGTGAGTAATGCTGTTGAAAGTTATGTTTAATGCGATGTAAAATATTAATATATTGATGACTACCTACCTAATTTGTGACAACTAATACAAATCCAAAATTATTACTTGCGTCTGAATATTAATTTGATGGAAAGTTCCAATAGAAACCTCTACGTAACAGTGTCCAACCCCCATAAAAATAATTAACTTGGGTTAACATCTAGTGTAGGTAACTATTAATTTAATTACGAATTTGAAAATTGAATTTTATTCTAGAGGGATGAACTAAGAGAGCTAAGTTTATAGGTAGTTTTCCCATCCACCTCCTTCCCAAACACGTGAATGGCTAAAAATCATTTCACTAGTAGACTTGGTACACACTAAAGAAGTGCATGATATCGGGAGTGGGCAGAATCCAAACTATTGGGATCACTGATCCTTTTTAAGATCCGTGATCCGAGACTGGAATCATTTTTATTTGGAGGATCCGAATCATTTTCTGAGGAAGGATCCGCAGTATCTGTTCGGATCTTTTTCTTAAGATTTGTTTTTTCAAAGTTTCCAAAAAAAATAAAAAAATAAAAAAACAGGAAAATAAAGAATATTTGGAAAATTATTCATTTATTTTTTCAAAATTTATGGAAAAATATTTGTAGTTAAATCATACACAGGACCTATGAAAATGAACTGGACGGATCCTTTTTTTCCATATAATCTCTGATCCGGATTCGGATTATTCTTTGAAAAGTGTTAGTAACATGATATTGAAACGAAGTATCGATACTTTTACTTGGAAATAATATTGGAACCCAGCATTGATATCAAACTCATTACTCACTTGAAAATATCGATAGGTACGAACAAATATCGAAAGGTATTATTGAACAGGTTTGTTGATCGATATTCTCATGAAGTTTTGTAAAAACTCACCACAATTTACAGCGTGGAAGTGACATCTCCGATATTAATACTCATTATTAAATAATATTATATGAGAATGGATAATATTTTATTACAGTTTGTAAAATGCAAGAAAAAAACACAAGCGTCTAAATCTCTCTCGGGACTCCAACCTATAATGTTGTGATTTGGCTTTTTTATTTTATTTTTTTGTATTTTTTACATGAAGTCGATCCTATACCCGCCAGCTGATCAACATACATATACACTCTCAGAAACATCCTAAAAATAAACTCATGAAAAAAAAAAAAATTAAAAAAATTAAAACAATAAAAAAAAATAAAAAAAACGAAAAAAATGAAAAACAAATATTCTGTAATTAGGATTTGAACTGCTGACCACCGTATCAAATTAACGGACTACAGGAGGGCGTCACGCCGAATACAAAAATGCTTCAATTTAAATTACTATAAAAATTAAAAAATATGTAAAATTAATCAATCACAATGTCGTAAAGCCAGAGTGCCGAGTGAGATTTAGACGCTTTTAAAAAATCTGACAATATTTTTATCAATTTGATAAAACTGATGAAACTGGATCCGTGATCCGTGTTATTTGTTTGACGAACTTGCCCGCTACTAATAGCGTCGTAATCGACTATATATGGTACAGTTGGTTGTGGGGGGGGGGAGAGGAGAAGAAAAGGTATATACCCATAAATGTGCGATCATAGGCATCAATGTTGGGTTATTCTCTGTAGTAAACGAACATCGTGTTTCGAGCAGACAAGTGTGAATATGGTTTATGACGTCACGCACTTCTTAGTCCGCGCAAAGTATCAGAGGTAGGTAGGCTGAGTACACTCAACAACCTACAACCGTTTTGGTCCGAAAACAATTTTTCAGCTCTGCTCATTTTTTTCCGCCTATTCTTGCGGTGCGATTATCGTTTTTCGCTCGAGGCAGACTCATTCCACGTTATCGTTCGGGTTTTCTCATATTTTCTTCGCTAACATTGGCAAACAGACGACTATTTATGCGTTGGGCGACGACGCAGAATCAGAACCTGTTTAGGTTACGATGGCGTAGTGCAATATCGAACGTAAAATTAACGCCGCAGCACCGTGTGCTGGCCAAAATCAAAACCAAAACGACAAAAAAAAAAAAAAAAAAAAAAAGAAAAAAGAAAAATAAAACACAAAACACAAAACTCGCGCGTAAATTAAAACAGAAATTGCTCGGACAGGTTGAATAGTCGGATAAACCAGTTCTGCCGACGAACGGCCTTTAGTGGAATTTTTCCCCGTCTTTTATAATAATTCGTTGGATTCGTGCACACAGCCTCTGACCACAATAGCGTTTTACAGTAGGTATACTATACGTACGTATAATGAATATTATAATTGGTACACAAGGTTCAAGGATTCCTAAAATGCGTGCTTCTTTTTTTCATAATTTCTCCTTCCCCCTTTTCGTGGTAGATCTTTGTGTGTGTGTGTGTGTGTGTGCGCGCGCGTCTTTTTTTTCTTTTTTTTCGTCTCTCATTTACATAGACTATAGATACGTATTATGTGGTACACACGCAGCACACTACCTAAGTGAATTTTTAGCACATATAAAACGATTTCGAAAAGTCAGCGTCAAGTTACAAATTCCATTAAATATAATGTATAATAAATTATATATATATATATATATATATATGTATATATATGTATATATATGTATGTATGTACCTATATTATATTATAAATTGAAGTTGCTTTTTGTTTGTCATAGAATTACGCCTCTCTCACTTGACTGATTTTCACAACATTTTATGTTCGCGTACGTATCTATGTGTAGATGGTTTATGCGAAGTTTCGTTTTGAAAGCTTTATTCTGAGAGCTGCAATTAAGTTCGAAAATTTCATCTTTGAACTTGTTCTTTTCGAAGATATTTCTAAATTCTACTTAATGGTTTTTGTATCAGTGTCAGTTCTGAGACGTGAAAACTTAGAAAGCTTTCAGCTTTAATGAAGTTAGAAAGTTTTCATCAAACTTTTCGGTTCTTAACCTGTTCGGTTCGAAAGTTAGTTCTCAGTTTTACTTTCTAGTTTTTGAGTTTTTAAAAATTAAAATTCGAAACTTCAAAGTTAATGCGCCGCACTTACCAAAATCCAATAGTAAAGTTGAAAAAAAAAAAAAAAAAACACTTGCTTCCAGTTTAATATTATAATATAGTTTTCTATACTTATCTATCAATATAATGAAAATGAACGTTTCTCTGTTTGAAACATTGCATTCTTACACCATTTGCCCAACTGTGATGAAACTTTTGTGAATTGTTATTGACACGATCTGGAAGGTTTTTGAAAAAAAAATAAATAAATAAAAGGTGTGAGTTCTGCTGGGAGTTTACTCATGAAGGTGAGATACCTGACCCGTAATTCCTTTTATATAATATTTGTTCTTCCCTTTTACATTCCCAATATTTTTTTTCCTCATAAATGATTTTCCACAGCTGTTGATCACCCAACTTTAAATGTATTTTATTCACATATTTTCTCTTGTACGGGCAAGGCTACAGATTCAAACTTGTTCTTTAGCCTGTCCTTCTTATTATTCGCCACTTAGCCTAGCCGCGAATTCTCGTATACACACAATAGCCTAATCCATATTCTCGGTAACTTGCCCAACTTTTAGTGGTCGTATGATTGCTTGCCATACCAGGCCAAAAAATGTTAAAATTTAAACTAATGCAGTGGCCGAAATATTTAATCTTTTTCTACAGGCGATTGTCTGTAATGCGATGGCTGATTGATGTACAAAATGATGCCATTGGTGGTGAGTTCTGGGGGTATTTATTCTCGATACCTAAGCGCGATCGGTGTAGTTAGGTTAGCCATTAGTTGAATTTTAGCAGTCGGATTGAGCCATGTAGTGGTATTTGCCTCAAAAGTGTTTTTTTCCCTCCAATAATTTTCACTCAAATTTAGAAAACTTACTTGTACGACAAGTCCAAATTGTTTAATGTTACAATAATTATTGCAAATCGTGTGTTTAAAATTACCCTTGTTCTCAAGGTTTCAGGTCAATTTTGGAACTCACAAAAAATTTGATCTTTAACACATATCTTATTGTTTCGTCCATTAGGGCATCTGATTTGTAAGCCTAACAGTGTTAGTGCAAAATTTAACAAATACAATTTGACCTCTAAGGTCAAATACAAATTTTGGCTTCTGCAAAATTTGAAAAGAATTGCAGAGTGGCGCAGAAACCACATATCCATTGTGATTCTACATTAGCAGCCAGATTGAGCAATAGGAGCAAAAGCTGAAATTTCCGTAAGTTGTGAATTTTCCAACTTGCTGCTTCCCTTCACACAAACGGTCGTTAGCGGGGCTATATCAGCCGGATCTACGAGGGGTAACTCTAAAACTACACCACCGGACTTTGCATCGTTTCCAGGCTGCTGCAAAGCTGTAAATTTGGATCAGTAATTATACGGTTTTTCATTATTTTGTTTTCTGTCACTTTTTCTTGGGAATCTAAATTAAAATGATAGCCTAAACTAATGAGGCATGTGGTGGGAGGGGGTGGTTTGTTTTTCTGGTAATTGGGATGTTTTGTCTGAAGTGGTGATTTTCCTTATTCCTCCGAAATTCTCTTTTCCTACACTTGGCCATGCAGGAGTTCCTATTTTTACCTGCCTATTTGTTGGTTCTTTTTGTTGTGTGGTTTTTGTGATTTTTTTGGATGTCACAAAAGATTAATGTGCATGTGCAATGCATTGCAAACACACAACCAATACTCACATATCATGTGAGGCAGGCAAATGAGAGTTACAATTGTAAGAGTTACAGTAATGCAAATCTGACGATTACACCTTCTGTATTTACATCCTGAGTAGGTAATATTTATTAAATGCATCAAATATTGAAAAAAACAATGAAAACACTTTATATGTTTTTTCCAGACATAAATATTTTTGTTTGAAAAATACATCTTCAGAGTTGAATTGGCTAATGTATATTTGAATAGGTGGTACAATAAAATTGCTAAAGTTAAAACTTTTTTTCATAAAAATAATACGGACTTTATTAAAACCCACACTTTCATTTAAAAGGCATTAAAAAATATGAAATAATTTTTAATATATTTTTCATGATGCAAATATTTGAAGAATTTTGTGAATGATAGAACTAAAAATGTGGGATGCTCTGAGAAATATTTTAAAATATATAGGTACTGAGGCGTCCGAAATCAATTGCCTTGGTTTAAGAGGCAATTTCAAATTGAGAGCTCATAAAGTCAACCTTTAATGTTTAGTGGTGTTTAAATGCTAATGACGTTACAATGTCCTAAAACTAGGGCATCATGCAGCCGAAACACTGAATCGAGGGGTCTTGAATTGTGTTTTCAAGACATTTTATTTTTTTGACTTTGACTATATCCTACGGCTGAATTCTTCTTGACTTGAATTAAACTTCTTCGGACATGGCGGAACACAGCTTACATTTGTCTTCATATCTCAGCAAATTAATATAATGAAATCAGCAATAAGCTAAGTTGTGTGGACAGAAGAGCCTAACAAAGTTTTGATCCATAAAAGGTTCGAAACTTATAAAAACAAACATCAGAATTATTTTGTTAAAGACTACAATTACAAAAGAACTATAGTGTCAACAAAGCGGAACAAAGCAAAGTGTACAGCAGAAAAATAAAAAAAGCTATTGCAGACAACAAGTAGGGGAAACCATCAAAAAGTTGTTGTGTCTTCACCTAGTTGTTTGTCTTCTTAAGTGATGGTTATGTTGTGTAAAAGACTCCTAATAGGAAACTTTAGGTCTCGGAGCTTTTGGTTTAGAGTGAGGGTGAGGTGAGAAAAATAACTAATATAGATGGAGTCAAATCCACTATGTGCACAAGAAGGCTCCAGATTGACAGAGCAAGGCAGTCATCTCAAACCGAGCTAGTCATCTCGAACCGAGCTTGTCTTAAATTTGTCTTCAACACACCAAATTTCCATCCTAACAGATGCCAGGAACTCCATCTCATCGTATTGATGACTGATACTTCACCTCGTAGGTGTTTTTAAAAGATCGCCTTGAAGTGCGATATATAAACTGACAATATTAGAAATGACTTGTCCCATTATCGCATTTTTGCTCTCTCTCTCTATCTGAATTTGATCATAGGTCACGAATTCATAATTTTGCGCCTCAAAAAAAAATTCCCAAAATTACATACTTTGCTGCATGTGTCAAAAAAATAATTTCTGAGGATGTTAATTATAATACCATCTTTTTTGAAAGAGTATGTCATAACACTTCCTTCTTCTTATTCTAGAACAAAACTTTAAGTCAGTGCTAAATTTCAAGTATTTATAGAAAATCAATTTACTTACTAACTTATAATTTTATTGCTTAAAATTTGGTACCGAATTGAAGAGTTTTGTTCAAAAAAGAAGAAAATGAAATTATTTTGTAACATCTTCAAAAATTATTTTCTTCTTCTTAGTGATTTTTTAGTTCATTTTTTTCATGTAGGCTTATATTATTTTCTTTTAATTTAATTTTTTTGAAAAAAAGTTTTATGATTTTTCAATTTTTAGTTTCAATTTTCTAAATATAAAAAAAAAAAAACCATTTTAAAATCTGCCACTGTGCCTACGAATCCACTACCATTTGGTCTGATTGGTTTAATTAAGAATTTCAAATCCTCCATATTGGATCAGTAATTTTAAATACCTACAGAAAATCTGACAGCGGATTTGCAATCAACAACCAAAGAATTCTAAGGCACCAATTTTGACAGAAATAGGTTGAATTTTAAATTTTAGGTCCATAATTTCGGATCTGGTATCGATCCGGTGTTGATTCTGTTTTGACGAAAATTTGATGAAACCACCTTTAGACTATCTTCTTCCAAATGAATTCTAAATCATCAAAATCAGTTTAACCGTTGCTTAGCAATCAGTGTTCATACATAAAATATATATATATATATCCGATGAACGAAGTACGTCCTCCTTTTTTAAATTCTGTTAAGAAAAATTAAGAAATGATCTCATATGGTTTTATAGTCTGGTAAACCAACGAATTGAAGAGGAATTTATTATGTAGACGTTTACAAACGGTTTTATGTCCAAAATGTAGAAAGCAGGTAAACTCCTGAATGGGTTTCTAAAATACTTTACTCAATACCCTATGCTTACTACAGAGGGGGTCGAACATTCAATCAATTTCAGTGTTTTTATATTTTACTCAACAACTAAGCGATATATTTAGGCTGCAATAAAAATATTCGAAAGTAAAGGAATGCCCATAAAATTTGGAAAAGAAAGTGTCCTAACAATTTTTTCATATAACTATCATATAAGAAGCTGAGATATTGGGTGGTAAAGAAGAATGATAATTAATCAGTTATTTTCTCGAATAATGTTTTGATAAAACGTGTCAACCAATAAATCAGCGTTTGCTCTGTTTAACTTAAGGCCTCTCCTAATGAATCTCAGTTTGTTGTTTTTTCTGACTATGTCAGTGCACTCTTGACTACCATCTCCTTCACCTTCTCCAGTTGTTTTTTTCATTAAAATCCTACTTTTTTCAGCTTTATTCGTATATGTAGCATAAAATTCTCCGTTTCGTTCAAATGCATCTTTAGCTGTAGGCGCAAAAAGGAATATTGGATAATAAAATGGACAACATTATGGTCCAAAACATCACCACGTCAACTAGCAGAGTCAGTACTCATTTCATTCGTCACTTTGACTCGAAGAGTAGAAGAGTATATCATTCTGTTCTTCTAAATCATAATTTTATAATACACGGTTCAGTTAATCCAACTGTATTCGTTTCTGGAAATACATAATATGATTTTTTTTCTGTACGTCATCACCAGTGCTCAGCGACTTATCATGAAAAAAAAAGAGTGTGGTAGGTACTTAGTTCTCGTTGCGAATTTCACTTACAAGTTTAAATTTGGGGTTTCAAAAAAAAACAAACAAAAAAAAAACAAAAAAAAACAAAAAAAACAACAAAAAAAACGAAAAACTGCTACGTCCGATTTATCCAAAACTAGATCTAACTAAACCAAATGGAGGCTAAGTAACAATAATAGAATTGCAGTAAAAATTATCTGACGTAAAAAACCACTGAGGAAAAAAAAAAAGTTAAAGTAGGTACCTAATTTTAGACTACAGCATCGTATGCAGCCTTTCCTCTGGCTACGTCGCATTTATAACTTCGATTGGCTGCAATATTTCTTCCACGATTTGATGGGGAGTGTGAATAAAATATTTACGACGTTAAGTGTGTACTCGAAAAGAACTGGAGAAGGTTAAAAGTTAATTGAATACGTATAATTTACGAAATTTTGAAATCGTATAGGCAGGTACCTACCCAGCCTATGCGAGTGGTCGACAAGTAACTTTATACAGTTAAACGAAATTTATTTATAACCGTAAGCGTTCCTGGAAAGTTTGATTCGTTGAGATACGTAGTGACACAATAAACTTGAAGTAAGCCTAGGTCAATTATCGCACATTTGTAAAAGAATGTAGCCTATTGGTATTAAAATCTACCTAATCAACGTTCTCGTCGGTCATTAATAAGATTTATTTTTGCATTACTTTGGTGGTCCCAACGAGTATAAGTTTTTGTTGCATTAAAAAAAAATAGGAAAAAATGTTGCTAAAAGCATTTTTCTTTTTTTGGAAATTAGCTAAGTAACTATAACAATATTATTATGTTGAAGTGATTTACAGGACGGAGGCCTGAAAATCATACAAAATAATAAATAGAATTAGGTCAGTTGTACCGACTTTTTTTTTTTTTTTTTTTTGGTTTCAACAAATTCAGGTCGATAAGTTTAACTATTTATCGATTCGTAATTAGGCTACACATCGATTCGTGGGGGGAGTACGAATTTTTGAGGATTCCTCTTCTAATTTTCTTTTTTGAAATGAGACCTATAAAAACATACGACGAAGTCTGACGTTAAGTGGATGCTCCGTGTTGCCACAATAAGGAGATCAAGGTTCCACAATTTTGAAAGGAAATACGAATTTTTTGTTTGTCGTTAATTTATGAAAAACTAAATCTGTACCTTGGTATAACCTACATAATACAGTATGTAGCTAGTAATATAGGTAAATTTCAAACCATAAAAATTCAGTAGTAATCAAATGGCATATATGTGTTTTAAATAGGTAGGTAGGTACCTAGTTTGTTTGATTTTTTTTTTTTTTTTTAAATCAAAATATTTCAAAACTAGGTTTTGGATCAGAATGTTTATTTGACGGATTTTAAAGGTTGTAACTCTGCTTATCAAGTTCTAACATGAAGATTCAGCAACATTGTTGGAGAACCGATTTTGTTTTGTCAACAGACCTATGAACGGTATATAGTGGTGCCAAGTATTTCCCAAAATGAGATATCGATAATATCGATACTTTCTACAGAAGTATCGATATTATCGATTCTGCATCCATAGTTTGGAATTGAAAGATACTTGAAACTAAGGGACTGTAAAATACAGGCATACTAAACCGGTCATTTTGTTCCTAAGCCAGTTTGAAGAAAAATTGGTCCAAGATGTGTAAATTTGCCATAAAACATTCAAATCTTCTTCAAAGGATTAAAATTGTGTGATTTTGCCGATTTATTGCAAAAATATTATTAAAAAAGGCAACCTGATATTCCACTTTCCTTTCAATGAAGAATGACAAATTTGTGCGTAAAAATACATTAAAAACAGAAAAAATTTGCGTTTTTTTGAAAAACTGGTGATTTTTTATTAAAATAACCATTTTTTAATCCGAAATTATTAACTTGAAACAGGGGGGACCCATAAACCATAAAAACGGAAAAGGAACACAATGGCGGGTTTGATTTGCCCGTATTTTGTAGGTAGTTGTCTTATTTGAACCGAGACAAAGTCAGACAAAGCCAATATTCGTAATTTTAGGATTTGTATGGCGTGTGTTTTAGGGGGATGGTTGAGGTTTCAACTCCCCTCATGGCCAAGAAAGAGGTCAAGCTTCAATAAAAATTTTTCAATGTTTTTCTCAATTTTTTTTCAAATAGTTGCGTAACATTCCACAAAAATTAAGGTTTCTCTTCACTTTTTCAGTATCGATACAATACTGCAATACTTAAAAAGAGTATCGATACTTGCAATACCTGAAATGTACCTATCCATTCTATCGATACTATTTATTTTTTTCTGGCACTACTAATAGCATATATACGTATAGAAAATGGCTGAATATAGTTAGAAAGGAAACAGTTTAATCCCGCATAGGCTTAGTGGCCAACATTGTCCTTGATGAGAATCAAGGGTAGAGATAATTATGCTTAGAAGATAAACTAGAATGACGGAAATTTGTTTATTAAGAGGTAACACTCTAAAACCGCAATTTTTATTCACTTGTAATCCTCTTTCATGTTTCAGAATGAATACCTAATGAAAGACTCTTGGTGAATTTTCAGACACAACTCAAGTAGGTAAGTGACATGGAGAATTCAAACTCGATCGGCTGATACAATACATAATTTTGATTGCAACGATGAATTTCACAAAATTGGATCGTACTTTAATCGGTGTTTGGGGTTTCCTGAAAAATGATTGATGTTTGTATTCCCCGCGTGGTCTAAAATATGATGTCCATAAGCAAGCTGGAGATTTTGCACCATTAATAAGAGCGAATATAATTTCATAATATTTGTTGAGGAAGTAAAAATCATCAATCCCGTCTGCGGAGGAAGTCGTCCACCTTCTTGACGAATTATTTTGATATTTTTACGCAAGGTCAACTTTATTAATTTTATGTCGAAGCACCTTCTTCGATCCTCTCACTAAACTACGATTTGAGTGTAGCTTCAAAACATTTTCGCCGATTATTAATACTTTCGTCATTTTCAAACCACATTTCTAGCGAAGCAAATACATACCTAAAGTTACTCGATTTGAACTCCATTACGTAAAATATTTCACACCTGAATAGACTAAACACATCGATGTTTACTACTCATCTACTTCTTTTTCTGACACTTTCAGTAATGCAGTTTTGCTTATGTCGTTTCCCAACAATAACAATTCTTAATTACATTCTGTCGTAAAGTCTTTATAAAATGCATTCTTTTTTGAGATTTTTATTGTTCGCCTTTTTGATAGACGTTTCCAGCCTTCAGTCGACCCAGCTAATGAGAGATAAGAAATTGATTTGGAATTATATGGAACAGAGTTCCGAATTAAAGAGGCAACATTCACCATTTCGTAAGTAAAAATATATAATTTTTGAGAAATTCAAGAAAAATCAAATAAATAATTTATCATTTCAGAATACAATACCACTACCTAAGTATATAATAATAATAATAATAATAAAAGTAATAATAATAATAATAATAATAATAATAATAATAATAATAATAATTGTGGGGAATATATATATATATATATATATATATATATCGTACGCATGATGTAATCTCTTATCAAGTCCAAACAAAATCATAACACACTTTGTTTGTTCGTATGTTCTTACTTGCCGATACAGGAAAGTAAGATACAACATTTGGCAGATGACAATATAATAGATAAAAATCTCGGCGATGTCTTGGACTGGTACACGAATGTATTATGTCATTTCTTATCAATTGCTATATCAATGAATAAGAAATGATGTACTTTCTATAACACATATACATATGTAAATGTACATATGTGTGTCTGTGTGCGTGTGCCAAATCCACTATATAAACTCACGAAACAGGCTACAAAATTGCCAGTGTTTGTCGAGGATTTGTCTCTCCTATACTTTACAGTATGAAGTGGCAGAACACGCAATAACTGTACAAAACCTTCTTCGTGCAAATACCTCTCACGACAAGGTATTCCACAATAATAAATAATAATAATAATAGTAATAATCTTCTTGGGGGGAGTGATCAAATCACATTTTATAATCTTCATGAACAAATAATAATAATAGTAATAATTTTCCTGGGGGGGAGTGATCAAATCACATTTTATAATCTTCATGAACATCGATGGGAGCTGTTTACAATTTTTCACTTATTTCATAAACATAAAATTTGAAAAAAGAAGGTGTGTGTTCTGCCGGGGCTATTTGGACTATATGGGCTATATGGGCTATATAGGCTGTACTCGTGAAGGACTGATGTATAAACATATAGTGTGGTTGTGAGGATGCCCGTTGCTCATGCTCACAGCTACACACCCACACATCATGTAACATACACAAATGAGAGTTACAATAATTACACAAATCTGATGATTGTAATTCTCATTTAGCCCCTACCATAGACCAAGCGCTAAGATGTCTACACATCAAAACCAAATAATTGTGTTTCAAATTTACCTCTTTTTTTTTTTAATTTTTTTACCATTAAGGGATTATACCCCATATTCTCCCCTTAAAACTATGGCCTTGGCTCTATGGTATGCAATTATTTTTATAGCTTACAGAAAATTTCAAGAACTGTACCAAAGATTGAACGTCTGCGGTCTGATACGAGTGAAAAAATTACAACTTTGTGAGCTGTTCCTTGGCAATGAACCGTTTGGGTATGTATTCAATAAAGAAGAATGGGCAGACGTTTCGTGTGCGAAAGTAGAAATTGAGTTGGAGAAATCGCAAAACGATAATAGTGTCCCTCGAAAACGAAACATTCACCTGGTGAATTGCCCTCGGCCCTATCGGGTCGAATTGCTCACATTCGTAAACCTCGAGAAGAATGTCCCATACGCTTCAGTTCGCTACTTCGTATCCACAGCTCCGGCTCCCAATTCGGTTATCCTGCTCTACAGTCACGCCGGAAAGATTTTGCATATAAGACCGTATGTGGCTGCGCTGAATCTGCCATTGGCGCCCTTACAGCACGCCGCCAATGATTGGAGACGGCTGAGATTTTCGATGAAAACTTTGTTCTGCCAACAACCTCTGTTTCAAATGTACTTGCCTCCTCGTATACCCAAATATGTGGCTCCGAATGCTCGTGTCCCAAAATTAGTCGAATTTAAGCTCAAGAAAATCGTGGAATCTATGAAGTTGAACGGATTACGTGAGTATATTGCTGTACCTACCGACCATAATATGACGAATTGATGAGCGATAATATTCGTTATAGATTATCAATGAAAATCCGTACTCGGAATTCTTATCACTGTTTCTGTAACGCTGTAAAACCGTTTTACTTCATCATTATGTAAGCTCTCTCAAATACTAAAGCAACCTACCATCGTTTTGGGCGTTACAGACAGCCTATCCATACGTATAGTTTACGCAAGCCAAAAAATCGAAAAGGTCAAAAAATTGATTGAAAAGGCGAGTGCATTACCTCTGGGAAACCAGTTTAATTCAAATTTGGAAAAAATAACGTAGTATTTTTTATCCTCTTTGTTAGCAAAGAGGATATTAAAATTGACATCGCAAAAAGTTTAGGGATGGGCAAGTATGATGAAAATTATCCGTTTTATTTGAAAAGAAAATGATTGGTTCCATTTTCCCGTTTTGGCCCAATTTTTTTTTTTTAATGTGTAGGCTATAATATTATATACGTATGCATGTATTTATGTACCTATCGCTGAAAATTTTCTCCTCAGTGTTTAAAGATAACTACAAAATGGATGATGGGTACAACATTTCATGATAAAAATGAAATTATAAATTTACCTTGTGGGGACATCACTTGTATGAGGTATTAGGGGCTCGCACCCCTCGATGACAGTCACTGCCCAAAGGCTGGCAATAATTGTCTACATGATGTAAAACATAAACACACTTGTGCATTTGTATGTTCGTACCTGTACATACGTACAGGTAAGATACATTGCACGGGCTGTGATCAATTACCTGATAACAATCTCGGTGATGTCACAGCCCGGTACCAAACGCGCTACGTCATTTCTTATCACCTCAACGGAGGCAAGAAACGACATAACATATAACATAATTATGTACATATACGTATGTATGTGTGTCTGTGTGTGTGTACCAAATTTGGTATATAAACTCTCAAAACTGGCTACAAAATCGCCAGTGTTTGCCGACAATTTGGCTCTCCCTTACTTTACAGTACGAAATGGTAGAACACGCAAACTCTGTTGAAGACCTTCTTGTGTGAATATCTCTCACAACAAGGTATTCCACATACCTCTTGAATTTTTCGAGTCCTCGTAATAATAATAAATAAAATAATAATAATAAATCAATATAAATTTTCCCAAGAATAAGTAAATTCACCGTGAGAGTCTTGATTAGGCTAAATTAGTACAACCGAGACGAACATTTTTTCTCCCTCCATTTCTGAACGTTTTACTTATTTTTAATTTCTAATACTGCCCCCTTTAACTCAAACTGGCAATGAAATATTGATAAACCGATATGTTTGTCAGATGTCATCGATGTTTTTTTTACAATTTTTTCAAGTATATGGAATTTAGGTGTTTTTTGCTTCTTCTTTTTTTTTTTTTTTTTTTTTTTTTTTTTAATATATGGATGAAAATTGACAAACTTTATTTTCTAGAGAAGTACTGCTGGGCTGGAGTTTATTAAATTTTAAAAATTACTTCTCAAAAAGACATATACCTATTTCGCAATATCTTTTAGGCCCGATATGATACAGAGCTGATTTTTGTTTTAAAAGGTCGCTCAACTAATTTTCAAAAAAGTATTTTTAATTTTATAAAGTCCCAGCCCCAAGATTGTCTGATGGGGTCAGGTAATTTTCTACGTACTATTTCTGCGTGCTCGATGAGATAGTAAATTACCTTCACCCAATGTTTATTTTCAAAAGTTTTCAGCTATACTAATTTTCTGAAAATTGCTATCTGAATTTAAATAAATCCCACTCCTAAGGAAGTCAAATTGGGTCGATTAGGTTTTTACGTACTTCTCATATCTTAGGACACTGGGTGCGAACCCACAATGATAATTTACTAATCTATACATTTGATAGGCAGGCAGTTTTCGTGTACCTACTCACTTTTACTTCGAAATTATTGGACCAATTTCAAGGGTCAGTTTGCAGAATCTAATTCAGTATTGTCTTCTCTATTCCAGCCTACCGAAAGTTCACTTTGAGATTCGACAAAATTAATGTTTGTGGTCTTACTGTGGAAAAGCTCATAGCCTATTGTAAACACGCCTTTGAAAATTTTTTGTTCGGTTATCAAGTACGATCCAGTTATGACGAAAGTACTGCTTGCCAACGACACCTTATATCATTCAACTTCCACGAAGTTGAGAACTCGGTTTATATGTACCTCATACAGTGCCATATGTCGGGACCAGCTCCTAAAAACCAATATTTTCTATCAACGGGTGATGAGAAAGACAATCTTTACGGGTACGTCAAACTAAATCCGCACGAAGAAATTTTACCAGATGCTTACTTTTTAAAAATTGTGAAACATTAAGGTACCTACCTACATATCCAATTTCTAACATAATAATACTTGTGTGCATAAATTTTTCGATATAATTTCAACCTGGTTCGATTGATTTGTTCAAATAAACGAAATTAAAAACTTTATCAGCAGCTGTTATTCGTGTATTCGTTCTCTCTGCGAAGATGCGGAGTTAGGTATGTGAATTGCAATGGCTCGAATTATTGTTGAAAGTTGCTCATTTTATTATCATAGATGAGAGAATACTGGAACTTAGAACGTGGCAAATGAAAAATTAAGGCTGCATGATGGGATGTGAACCATATAATTATATGCCTGCACCTCACATAGCTATTGGCAGTAGCGTAGCAATGCGGACAGCGTCGTTGCTATTTTCAATCTGCAGGTTGCCAGTTCAATTCCACACACTGGAAATCTACAGAAGTGACCTTTCAACGTGAGTGAACATGCAGTGCTCCTCCATCAGTTCACATAAGCCCCTCTGCAGAGTGGCCTTGAGCCATGATGGCAGAAGCCTGTGTTGTGGGTTTGTGTGTTTACCATATTGCGGCAGCCTGCTCCATCCTCTGTTGCCCCGTTGTGCTGCAGCCACTGAGAGGAGTAGTTGTGGGAATGTGAACCACATATACGCCCGCACTTCATGTAGCTATCGGAGGTGGAGTATCTGCGCAGATAGCGTCGTCATTATTTCCAATTTGTAGGTTGCTGGTTCAATTCCTCACGCTGGCAACCTACACTGCAATAGGCTATTATTATCTTTTTTGCAACACTCACCCCAAAAACAAACGTTTTTGTGGGTATCAACTGTATGTGAAGTAGGAGATATGTAGAATTTTGAGTATGCTCAGCTTCGCACTTGGTAAGATTATTAAATTACTGTCTTTGCTGCGCATGCGCACTATGTTTTATTCAACATTATGAAATTTTTGCGAATGCAAATTTTGTGAAAAACTGATTGTCAAGTTGCCCCTTCAATAGAACACAATATTTCAGTTTCAAAACAAAACTCTCTTACTTCACTTAATAATTCCTTAATCTCTGTTTGAGCTAGAGAGTTGCGGTTGGTACCACAGAAAAGTGGATGAAATTTACAAAATTTTCATATAATTTTTTAATTATCTTTCTTTGTTTGAAACTAAGCAAAAGAAAAAAAAGCTAATTAATATTAAATTGGCCGGTTTTTCGAACAGAGAAACCTATCCTTATTTACTTCACTCGATGATTCTACAGTCACATTTAAAGTAGAAAGCTGGAGTTAGAATTTCTAGAAGGCAGAGAAAGTTTTCTCGAATTTACTTTTCATGTAATTTTTTAATCTTCAGCTCCATGAAAATAAACGAAAAAAAAAACGGAAATTAATATAAAATTTGCCATTTTTGAAATCTAGAAACCTCTCATCTTTCAATGAATGATTCCTCAGTCGCTATGTAAGTTAGAAAGCTGAAGTTCGTAATGCTAGAAAAAAGTGAAACTTATTTCAATCTAAATTCTGTTAAGGATTTTATTCACCCATAGCTACTTGAAAATAAACGAACGAAAAAACGCAAATTAAAAGACAATTCGTCATTTTTGTATTGTTTGAATACATCTTAAAAAATATATTTTTTTGGCCAAATTTTTTTAGGGTGAGGAGGGGTTGCAAAAAATAGTATGTGATATTGATTAATTTGCTAAAGGTAAATCCAAATTGGTACTCATTTTTGTTATTTTTGGGAGTCTGTGGAGCCTACGCTTCTGGTCATATGACAATGAAACTTGGAACAGAATTAAAGACTTTCACGGGCTATACATTTGTGTTGAAATTTTTAAAATGTATCCAGTAATTTTTAAAATATACGGTTTGAAAGTTTTATAAGCCCTCCATGTTGGATGTTGTTATACCGAAAATTCACGTAAACTGAAAGATTTCTACATAGGTTGAGACGGTTGAGGACTTTCTTGATGAAAAGTTTGAGCACAGTCTGTGATAGATACTGGTTTATAAATAGCCACGATTTAAAATTTGACATGTTTTGAAAATAACCTTGCCACAGTTGATGTGGAAGGTATATTTTTAATGTTTATTTTATTCATAATTCGTGAATTACCGGTTCTAGTGTACTTGCGTTCATTTTCCCTTTTCGCTATGAAGAAATTTTAAAAAGATATTCAGTTTTTATAGGCTTTTATTGCAGTTACTGAGATTGTAAACAAAACGTTTTTGGTATTATTGGTTACTGGGAACCAATAAAGTGATTTATTGTTTTCTGGTTATTTGTTGAAAATGTACTTATTAGGTTATTGGTTATTGTTCTGGTTAACTAAAACAACTTTTCTGGTCATTGGTTATGGTTACAGGTTAATGGTTGAGACCAATTTCACACTAACACAGATGAAATAAATTGTTTTTTAGCAATAAGGGATAATTTTTTGGGAAATAATTGGTAATTTTTGAAAAAAGTAATGCATAATATCAATATTTTAGAAAAATCAATAAAAACCAATTCTTCCTGGTTATTGTTCTGGTTAATGGTTTCAGAATTTAGTGACAACTAGTTATTGGTTATTTTTTATGAGAAATATTTTTGTTTTGCATGGTTATTGGTTTCCAAATCTAAATTCTTAATTTGTTTAGATTTTTTAGGATTATTGTTTCGGTTATAGTTGTGGTTAAAAACCATACCAGTTAGGTACTAATGCAACTAAATGTGACATAATTTTTGTGCTAACATCTGCAGGCGTTAAAATCGCGTTTGGTTTTTATCGGTTGTCACTTATCAAAATGCCTAATTTTCCAACACAAGTTTTGTCTTGACTCTAAACCAGCTGCTGCAGCTGCATTGTGGTGTCATGGTCCATCATATGCGTAGTATCTCATGTTCTACTCTATCAGGGATGTGATTTTTTTTCTGACATTAGCCTTATTCACACTTGGCTAGTTTTCATGCTACTAGCATTACTAGCCAGCTACTGAGTGTACCATTCTGTTAACAGTTATAGTCATTAGCCGTTTCAACGTTTTAAATTTGACTTAAACTTGGCAATTGCCACGTGAGATTCTAATGAGATTTTAATAAGACTATCAGCGAAGTTAAATTTGACTTTTAATGGCTAAAATGGCATAATGATTTCAACTATTGAAAAAATAGTACAGGAATTAGCTGGCTAGTAGCTAGAAAACCAGTCAAAGTGGGAACCAGGTTATTATTTTATTTATAAAAGCGTATCTTTTAAAAACTTGTTTTTAACATAAACTTCATTATTTTTGCCGGGCTCAATGGGGTTTGAAGTCTGTTGAAGTATGAGAGTAGAAGAACGTAATTAATTGAATTGATGAATATATAAATGTGAAAATACAAGTACCGCACTAATAAATCACTTTAATGAAGAGAGAGGTATCAACATGATTGATCACACATAACAAACTGAACAGATAGGCGATGCAACTGAATAGGAAATGGAGAATTTTAATACATTGTTACCAACTAGTGATTGAACAATAATTAATGTACTGACAATTTTCAAAAACAATAATTCGTAAATTTGGAAAAACATCAACCAATGACAACTATTATGTTGCCTTTACACTTCTACTCATCAAATTAAATAAAATTAATAAAAAATTAAAAATGTTATTTCTGTTTTGAGAACGGAGGTTAAGGGTTAGAACTTTTTGGTGGGACTTAGTATTTCAAACATCAAAAATGATGGCCCACCCTGCGAAAATTTATTTGGTACGGCAATGGCAGGCGTGGAAGTAAAGAGTGTTTACAGAGGTTAAATAGTCAATGCCAGCTGCAAAGAATGTAGCTCTTTGTACGATACCTCAGAAATTTGAATAGTGCGGTGATTAGAATAGAAGAGATCAGAAATTACGTGCAACTGTGGAACAAGATTTTTGAAGTTAGGATAAAAAGTCTACGAACAGAAAAATTTACCAGTAGATATATATTTTATTATCTCTATTATACAAAGAGAGAAACTGTTCGCTATAGGTGGGTGTTGGGGAGCAGCTTCTTTCGAATAATTTTAAATTCGCCGTAAAGTTGGAAAGTTTGAAGTAGTTGGAAAACTTATGATTTTGTAATGTTTTTGATAAGAAACAAAAATTGAATGTAAAACGAAAATAGCTACAGAAGACCAATATGTTGTACCTACCCAAGCTATATGTTTTTTATTTTTTTATTTACGATTGAGTTGGAAATTTTTGAAATTTAGTCTTCCCAAAAACTTTAGCTTGCTATGCCCTGGCCACTTTGTTGAATCGTCATCTGATCTTTAATACTTGATCGTCTAGGCTGAAATTTTGTTCCCAGATGCGTCTAATAATGGTACAAGTTTAAAAAAAGTTGGTCCTTTACTTGCCCCAAAAGCTGTAACAAATATGATTTATTTTTAATTGAAGTTATCGTAAGCCGCCTTTATGAAAGTATTCGTTTCCTTCAGAAGTCATTCTCAATTGGTGCATTTATTTTTAACCATTCTTTGTAGGTTACATACTAGGTGTATCTGCGTATTAAACACGAGTTTAAAAAAAATTTAGTTTCGATAAAAGCTACCCACTTGGACAATATAGTACTATTTTCTAAAAAATAAATAATTAACAATGTGGGTGTAACGGCCAAAAGAGGCTTGGTTGTACCTGGTAACGACCTCTTTTGGGAGTACACCATACACGAAATATCACGTACTTTAAAAGCAGTAATACTTCTAAAATAATTCCAAGTTTATTATCCACGTACTATTGTGGACCTTAACATTACTATGAGACTCAATAATATTTCAAACACATGAGTGAGTTTACACATTTAATAAAATAATATTCTGTACATCACAGTTAATATTTCTACGTTAATCGTAAAATATATTAAATCACAATTCAACAAGCAAGACTATCTGTTCACTAGAGACTTCTACAAGAGAGGTTCCAGGTACTTAGAAGTAGCTGTTGGAGAACTGAACTAAACTGAACAATTATACAACTGAATCGAGGGATTATATACTCGTTCAGGGTATGAAAACGTACGTGTCGGATAGGTAAAGTGAGGTAGGGTGTTGTTATTATAGGGTTGTGCTGACTCGTCGAGTACTCGAGGGACAGGTACAACTAGGTCAGAAATATACAGAAGGTATATCTGTTTATGTAAAATTAAATACGAATAGTTTTGTGGTTGTTTATGAAGAGTTATAGGAAGGTAATTTGTTGATAAATATCTACATTTTTGGTATTCGAAAATGAGTGAACGAATATGTTCGTCATTTCTCAAAATAGACGAAAATATACGTTACACAATTCTCCGGGGGGAATAAAAAAAATAAGGAAAAAAAAATTTCCAAAGTCTATCCAACACATACATATGTCCAGATAATTCTGCATACTTAAAATTACGTCATATAATGCGAGTATGAGTATATATACTTAGAATAACATTTTTACGAATATTAATTATGAGTAACAAATTTTTCTTACGTATATATATAAATAGTTACTATATCGTATTATTTTGCGTAATTTTTTACAATGCTGTGCTTTTTGTTAGGTTCACACAGTTTTGGTGGCAGGTTAATTTTAAATATACAATAATAATTATTAAAATAAGTGAGATTGCACTTAACCATATTAGGAACATTTCATTAATGAAAGTTATATAATCATTGAAATTTTGGTCGGGTATTTGAAGTTTAATGGATTTAATTTTGTTCTCCAGATTGTTCATGGGAACAGTATGAGGAACAAAGTTTTTCCAATTTGGGTTATAGACCTTTGTCGTTGCCAGGTCAATGGCAAGATCAAAAGGTTCTATAGAATCAGAAAAATATGTCCACAAGAGTGGTAAATGGTTTTCGATTTTAATAGCCTCTTCTAGCGATTCAGAGAGACAAGGGATTTCAATAGGAATAATTACTGTATTTTTATTATTTTCATCAATATTTTCAATTTGGATGTGACAAGGTACGTCCAGTATGAAGGTTCCGGGGGAATCATTATTTATTTTTAATTTTTCAGATTTTTTCGTAACAGAATTAGTTGCTACGAGGGAGTTAAAATTTACGATAGCAAACTTGGTGTGACCAATAGGGTGCACCAATGTTTGATTGTTATTAGGGTTGCATTTAAATGAACAAGATTGTAATAGGTTATGGTTTAGGTCTTGGAAGAATAAGTTCTTAGCACAAGATGATAATTTATCACTTCCTCTATTAGAAGGAAGGAAGCATAATGGTTTATCTGAGTTACAGTAATGGAGGTTGGTTCCACTAATATAACGTACAGAATTTGTTCTGATTTCATGAATAATCAGGGATGGTTCTTGATCCCAGCTACACAATTCATTAGAATGACTTTTGAATGTGAGCGGAATAAAGTCGTAAATTTCATATTTAGAATCTAATTGTTTTAGGGGAATTTTAATTTCTAACTCTAACGTATTTTTAAAGAAGTTACAATTTACAAGTTCAGCATGATAGTAGTTTTGAGTGTCCTTAATGGGGATTGCTAAGTCAAGACCTAGATTTTTCGTAATTTTTACAAGTTTTATTAAATCTTTTTCTAATATTTCTTTTGAGATAATCGAAGATGGGATCATATGAGATTTGCAAGACGTTAGGATATTTGATAGTCTTAACGTGTTTATCAAATAGTTATCATAGAATCCTTGTATGTAATTTAGGGAGATCAGAAGTTCGTGTTCTTCTAGCGAATTTTCCATAAAAGAATTTGTATGCGAGATAAATCTTGTCATAAAATTGTTTGTATGGTCAATGAAGCTATGCAGATTAGTAGACGTATTCACTAACGCTGCATGCTCGGTTAACAGCTGATTTTTTATAATATCGTATTCTTCTTTCAACGAGATTTCATTCGCCAAGAAGTTTCGTCCATCTCTAAAGTTTAGTACTCGACAGCAAAATCGTAGCGCATCTCCGAAGAAAGATCTGATCGGGGTGAATACGCTTCGTTTGCTTCGAATAGAAGATGGTGTCGAATAGAAATCTTGTATCATTGCAATGTTTTGTTCTTTCAGATTTTTTATGGTATTTTTTAATCGTTTCGCCATTTCTGCGTATTTGCAATTTTTCCAGGTTGTTTCATTACACAACCGGTGTTTGAAATTAGTTGCCAATAATTTATCTGCTGACTCATGTAAGTCTAGCTTAATAGAGTAAATTATTGGGGCAGATTTCGAATATACGAAAATATTGCTTATCTCTTGAAAATAAGCGCCAGTTGACGCCGTCGTAATCCTATATGGGTCAGACGATGTTCTTTGCGCAATACTAGTCGAAGAAATAATTATTGCGAAATAGAAAAGTAGATTCGTATACATTTTCTGAAACAGAAAGAATGCAACGTCTAAGTTATTTACGAGAAAATGGATTATGTACATTACTGATTTGTTTTGATTTTCGTAGATTGGGGTGAAGGGGGAGACAAATTTTTCCGATATCCGAATTATGAATCTCGGTCAAATTGTTAATATAAAATTACTAATTTTATTTTTTCCGTCAGTTTTCCGTCTTTGCTTTCATCGATAACATTGTATTAATTTCTCGTTTTATTTTTTCTATTTTTTCGTGTATTTTATTTTTTTTCCGATTTTTTTCTCTTTCTAAGTTTAGTGAAGTGCCAGTGCCGTGATCAGTGCAGTTCGACCAATACACGGGATTTTCTCTTCTCTTTCTTTTATTTTTCCGCGAGAGAGAAAAAAAAATTTTTTCGCCATGCCTATAAAATATATGAACGACCGCGTCTTCACTTCCACTGGGTTGGTAGAAGCAAATGAGAACTGGTTTTTCGGGGATCAGATTCTTCCGAAAATGCATCCGTTCCAGACCTGTCCCTGCGAGGCCAGGCTCTATTTTACTCTACACCGACTTTTCTCTCTTTTCTATCGTGTTTCAACTGTTCGCAATCGCAGTGCTTTCCTAAACATTTGTTGTTTAAGTGTTCGATTGGGCTAATATTGTATGCGAAAATAATTTTATTAATTGTTTCGATCCATTCTTTTTCATTTGAATGGTCGTATTTTGACAATGATTTTTTAATTACTCCGTTGATTTTTTCAACGAGTCCTTGCGATTGGGGGGAATAAAATGAAGAATAAATAATTTTAATATTATTCTCTTTGCAAAATTTTTGGACGGTTTCATTCGCAAAATGACCTCCGTTATCGCAAGAAATTTTTCCTGGGGTGCCATACGTATAACAAATAAATTTCAAATACTCAATTACGCATTGAGCATTTGGATTTTTTGTTGGACGTATGGTGCAGAAATTTGTGCTTTTGTCTACACCGACAAGCACGTACGAGTGTTCGTACTCGGTATTAAATTTTCCGATGAAATCGATCTCTAAATGTGAAAACGGTTTAGGGTTTTCGATTTCAATATGTTTGAGGTAGCCAGCCTCTTTCGGGGAATTTTGTGCCATTTGACACTCATGACACGATAATACATATTCAGTAATTTTTTGTACCATATTTTTAAAGAAAAACTGATTTTTTATTTTATTTTTTGTTTTTTTAATTCCAAAATGACCTCCATACAACGGATCGTCATGTAATTTTTTAAGAACTACTGGAATTAATTTTTCAGGAATTACTGTAACCGCTTCATCATACGATGAGGTTGGGTTAGGTAATTTCTTTAAAACATTATTTTCGTCCAGAAAATATAATTGTATAGTACGATTTAATTTTCGTATTTTATTTTTATCTTTTTTTATTTCGTTGTAATTTAATAATGAAATGACATTTTTCCAATGCGGGTCATTTTCCTGCATTGTTTTTAAATTTTCGGGCAATTCAATTTTTTGGGGGGATTCAGAAGTTTGACCTTCTGGTTGAGGGGATGATGTGATGTCGGGGATTGACATTTGTGTGACAACTGGGGTCACAGGAGGGGTTGGGATGATCTGATTATCGAGGTTTGCCTCTTTAAGAGCAGATCTTGTTACTACATTAGTAGTTTTGTTGGGACAATTTTCAGAATGGTTTAACTCATTCTGGGGGGTTGTGGTTTGTACCACGGGATAATATGGGAAGGTTGATGCAAGGGACGGGGGAAAATAATATGTTTGGGGCGTTGTACTTGGGTAGTACCACGCATTTTGATTCTGAAAGAATACAGGGTTTAGTGGGACAGAGTTGTGAATTCTACACAAAGTATTCACATTTTTTTCTTCATCCTGAAGAGCATATTTTTTATCTACGAGAAATTCACCTTTTTCAAATGTGATTTCGTCCGGTTCATCATGTGGACGAGATAACATGTCAGCCATACAGTTATTTTTTCCGGCGATATGTTTAATTTGGAAACTATATTCGTTTAATTTAGATATTAATCGGATTAATCTTGGGCTTGGGGTATTAAATTTCTGATGGTAAATCAGAGGTTTATGGTCCGTGTATACTACAAAGCGTAATGCAAGTAGATATCCACGGAAATGAGCTAATGCATTCGTAATAGCTAACATTTCCAAGTCAAATGAACACAATTTTGACTGGGCAGGTTGGACTCTCTCAGAGAAATATCCAACTGGATGTTTATGCTTCGTAACGGGATTAGTTTGCAGCAGCACTGCACCTAATGCGATTTTCGAAGCATCAACTTCTACACAGGTTTCTAATTTCGGATCATATATTGCTAATACAGGTTTGGAAATCATAATTTCTTTTAATTTTTCAAATATTTCAAGATGTTCTTGATTTAATTTTATTTTTGCATTTGATTTGCTATCTGTACCTCTTAGTAAATCAGTAAGAGGAGCAGTAATTTTAGCTAAATTAGGAATTAATTTCCTATGATAATTTATTGATCCTAAAAATGATCGTAATTGTTTTAACGTATTAGGGGGATTTAAATTTTTTATTGCCTCTATATTTTTATTTAATGGACGTAATTCGTTATATCGGACCGTATGTCCTAATATTTCGATTTCGTTCATTGCAAATTGGCATTTTTTTGTTTTTATTTTTAAATTTACATTATTTAATCTTTTTAATACTTCCCTTGTATTTTCAAGACACTCTTCGAAAGTTTCTCCGAAAATACAAATGTCGTCCAAATAACATACCATTTTTTTCCAGAATATATCATGGAATATGTCATCCATGATAGTTTGGAAGATGGACGGGGATATACTTAAACCTATTGGAGTGGAATTGAAAACATAACCGATTCCATCCACATTTATTCCAGTGTATTGTTTAGATTCTTCCGTGAGAGGAATCTGTAAATATCCACTGTTTAAATCAATTGTTGTAAACCATTTTTTATTTCTTAAATACGGCCAAATAATATCAATTGTTGGCACACGATTATTATCCATAATTATTCTTTGATTCATTCTTCGGTAGTCTACTAATACTCGATAGACTCCGTCTGGTTTCTTTTTTACAAATATTGGCGATTCAAATTTCGATTTTTGTTTTTTTAGGACACCTACTTTTACTAGATCATCTACTAGTTTGTGTAGGGCCTCATGTTCTGCGTGTGAAAATTTAAAATTTCTACACCGCAGTGGGGTTTCGTCGTCAACTCGGACAACTTGTTCGGGAACTTTACAAATGGAAACTTCATCTGTTTTTCCCGTAAAAATATTATTATATTCATTAATTATTTCGTACATTTTTATTTTTTGTTCAAGCGATAATTTTGGATTAATTGGGATGGGATTTCCTCGATTATCCTTAAAAATAGTATTTTCTTTTATTTTTTCTATTTGGCAGGTATTAATTTCTACTGCACTACTTAATTCAAATTTTCCTAAATATTCGCCTTTATAGATCACGTGGGGTCTGTTATTATGATTAACAGCCGCTATCGTGTCTTCTGATACGATTACAAAGAAATTATTTTTTTCTTCCATGGATGTTTCACACAGAAACTCCAGGTGTTCAGGCAACGTTGCTAAAATTAGCACCGAATTTGCCTCTACTTTAAAAGATTGGGGAGCATAATATTTAAAGGGCTTAATATAACCTAACTTATTTTCCTTCTCAATAGGGAAATTGTGACATTCAGGCATGTCAAAACATCGCTCTTCATCACCACATGGTAGAGTGAATTTGTTTTTCGAAAAATCCATTTTGGCTTTATGGGTTGATAAGAAGTCGTAACCCAGTATGACCGGTTCTACTAAATTTCGAACAACGTAAGTGGGATGTGGGTAAATACAATGATCAATGGAAAAAATCACATTGGTTACTCCTATGACCTCAAGAGGTTGACTATCCGCACCACGAAATCTTACTTTAGTTGGTAGAATTGGTTCCGTAAAATTGACTTTCTTTAAAACTTTTTCATCGATAAGTGTCTGTTCTGAACCTGGATCGACTAAGCTAAGTATTTGTTTACCACAAATGGCAAATGGGAGGTGGAATTTACATTGGGTTCTGCAGTACCCTTTGCTTTGAAACTTCTCCTCACTCACATTGTTAACTAATTTCGATTCCTTGTTCTTGACATCCCTTACAGTTGACAGATCACCTGTAAGGGGGACACTTAGTTTTTTGAGCAACTATTCTGGCAAGCCTGGGGGGTTGATGTTGGGAGGTAATTTTGTTGTGGAGCTGCCATTAATGGTGCCGGAGGGGCAATCATTTGTGTATTAGCAGCCACATAGGGGAGATTTTGGGGAGTATTAAATGATATTCCAGACCATGCTGGAGCATTATTCCAATTTGGGAAAGCCATTTGGTTCCAATTTGGAGCCCTATTGGGATAATATCCATTGTTATTTCTCGGGAAATTATTTCTCCGGAAATTTGGGTTAAAATTTCTTCCTTTGTAGTTAGGGTTGAAATTTTGATTATTATTCCAATTTCTATTATTTTGGTTATTTTGGTTCCAGTTTTGATTCTGGTTCCAATTACCATTACCATTATTATTATTATTATGATTATTATTATAATTATTATTATTATTATTATTTCTGTTTTGATTCTGATTTTGGTTTTGATTATTATTATTCATATTATTATTATTATTAAAGTTATTATTATTATTATTATTACCATTTTGGTTATTATTATTTTGCTCATTGTTATTATTTTTATTTTGGGGATTTTTATTATTTTTCCTGGATTCCTGAAATTTTGAAATGTTCGCTATTGCAGCGCTCATCTTCTCCATTTCAGCTTTCCAGGTCGGGTCGGACGATATTGTATTAACATTTTTTTCGGTTTTCTTCTCTGTTTTTCCGTTTTTCAATTCTTCTATCGTTTTTTCTAATTGGTCAATTTTTTTACGTAAAAGGGGATCTATATGTCCGAATGCTTTATCTTTAAATTCAAGATATTTAGAGAAAGCTTTATCAAGTTCCTGAATTGTTTTAGGTTCTTTTTTAATGAGAAATACTCTTTCTTTTTCGGGGAGATTAGGCATAATTTTTTCGATAATTTTTTCTTCCGTAATATCGGGTTCAATTTGTTTTAGAATCCTTTTCATGAACATAATATACGCAGAGAAATCAGCTTCACCGTTGTAATTTCTTTCGTATAATATTTCGCGTAATTGGGGTTTAGTCCTCGTAAAGACTTCCAAAATTTTTTGTTTTGTATTTTGCCAATTGTTACATTCGGGGTTATTTTGAATTCTATCCTCAAATATTTGTTTGGCAAGACCTGAGAATGCAATTTTAATTTTTTTAAATTTCATATTAGCATCCCAATTGAAGGATTCCGCCTCATTTTCAAATCCATTTAAAAATGACACGATATCCTCAGTTGGAGTGTGCGCATATAAGGAAGGTCTGATATTTACAGCAGCCTTTCCTGACATTTTGTTTTCTACAGGGGGAATTAAATTTTCTAAAAGTCTAGTTTCAATTTCTGGGCTGAGAAAATCTTCGTCAGATTTTTCTAAACACTCAGTAATATCTACTAGATTAATAGCGGTTTTAACTCTTGGAAATGGTGTGGGATTGTCCCAATTTTCCAAAAGTGGAGTTGAAGTAGAAGGAGGATTAAAATATTTTCTTATTATGGGATTTTCTAATTCGGGAATTTGTTCACGAGTTTTTCGTGTTGTTTGCAAGATTATTTTTATATTTTCAGGGGTTAATAATTTTTGTATTTCCTTACTGGATTTTATTTTTAATAGGATATCCTCTTGGGTTTTTATTCTAAAAAATATTTTTTATCGACTTCGATGTTCAAATTTTGACAAACGTTAATTAATTCAAAATTTTTAGCATCGATTAGCCAATTTAAATTAGTTTTAGTAGTGTTGGGTTCGGATAAGTTTTCCCAAGTTTCACTCATAAAAATAAATTTTTTCGCGACTTATAATTATTAACACTTCTTATTTTTAAGGGAGGGACGCGAATTATAATTAATATTAATTGTTACTTTGTTTTCTTCTTTTTGTTTGCACAGGAGCTTGAAGAATCCGTCGCCGCAATCCACCAAACTTCGTTCGCCAACTTTTGTATATACGTTCTGTTTTTTTCCACTTTTTGTACAATAAAATATCCTTTGTTGACTTCGGAGTTCAGGTTTCTTTTCACTGCTAGCTTTTTTCCACTTGCAGCTAACCTCTACTTCCTTTCCTCAAGAGCGCGCCTTACGCGTTTCTCTTTGAGTACTTGACTAGAGTTTTCAAGGTTAGAGCAAAGTACTTCGAGCCAGAGGAATCAGAACAGCAGCTTGAATTCAGCAATTCCGTTGAGCAGGTACTAGAGCGAGAGTTCGATTCGCAATAGCAGACCAGTTGGGCGCCAATAATGTAACGGCCAAAAGAGGCTTGGTTGTACCTGGTAACGACCTCTTTTGGGAGTACACCATACACGAAATATCACGTACTTTAAAAGCAGTAATACTTCTAAAATAATTCCAAGTTTATTATCCACGTACTATTGTGGACCTTAACATTACTATGAGACTCAATAATATTTCAAACACATGAGTGAGTTTACACATTTAATAAAATAATATTCTGTACATCACAGTTAATATTTCTACGTTAATCGTAAAATATATTAAATCACAATTCAACAAGCAAGACTATCTGTTCACTAGAGACTTCTACAAGAGAGGTTCCAGGTACTTAGAAGTAGCTGTTGGAGAACTGAACTAAACTGAACAATTATACAACTGAATCGAGGGATTATATACTCGTTCAGGGTATGAAAACGTACGTGTCGGATAGGTAAAGTGAGGTAGGGTGTTGTTATTATAGGGTTGTGCTGACTCGTCGAGTACTCGAGGGACAGGTACAACTAGGTCAGAAATATACAGAAGGTATATCTGTTTATGTAAAATTAAATACGAATAGTTTTGTGGTTGTTTATGAAGAGTTATAGGAAGGTAATTTGTTGATAAATATCTACATTTTTGGTATTCGAAAATGAGTGAACGAATATGTTCGTCATTTCTCAAAATAGACGAAAATATACGTTACAGTGGGGACTCAACAGTATGAGGCAAAGGGGCTCGGACCCCTCAACAACAGTCGCTGCCCCAAAGGGCAGGCAAATAATCGTCCTTGTGACGTTGAACACACAAAACTCGTTCGATTGTAATTACCTGTATGTACTTGCAGGTAATGTACGAGTACCGAATCGTGACACAATGAGATGATGTCACGATTCGTACACGAACCAGCCAGCCATCTCTTATCTCGATAGGGGATGATGCGACCTGGTCGTTCTCACTAATGTACGTATTCTCTTACATACGTGTGTTTGTGTGCGTGTGCCAAAACCAGTATATAAACTCTCAGAACCGGCTCTAAAATTGCCAGTGTTTGGTCTGGTTCTGGCTTACCCGTACTTGTGTACGAAGTGGCTGAACACGCTTAAATTCTGTTGAATTTCCTTCTGGTGAGAATATCTCTCACAACAAGGTATTCCACAAACAATAATAGGTAGGCTAGTAGTTAAATTTATTACAAAATATTTGGAATACTTTTTTTAATCCCAAAGATGAATTAATTTACTGGGCGAAGTGGTATCTAATTTCCAATTTTTGGTATTCACTT
This sequence comes from Ericerus pela, assembly GCA_011428145.1. Taxonomy (NCBI): domain Eukaryota; kingdom Metazoa; phylum Arthropoda; class Insecta; order Hemiptera; family Coccidae; genus Ericerus; species Ericerus pela. The sequence continues at coordinate 226,516 of WOFM01001607.1, read as the reverse complement.
CTCTAATGTAACCGTCTGGTAATATTTCTTCATGCGGATTCAACCTTACGTATCCGATGAGAATATTAGCTTCAGAGCTTTGCGACAGAAAGTATGAATCCTTTGGCGCTGGTCCTGACATATGACACTGAATCAAATACAACAGTTCTGATTTTGAGTTTTCGTAATTAAAGGAAATCTTTTTTCTCTGGCAAGCAGCACTCACATCATAACTCGGTCGTATTTTGAAACCAAACACTGTATTCTCGTATGAGTGTTTGCACAATGAAGTTTGTTGCTCGGTTGTTAGTCCACAGACATTGACCCTGTAGAGTCCAAGTGCGAATTTCCGATACACTATGGAATAAATGAAAGAAGTAACTCTTATTACCAACGCCTCAAAATTTCATTGAATTGAAAATATTCTGCATCCACGGTTCAATTTTAGACTAATTTTACAAACTTGAAGTGGAGCAAAGTGCGAATTCTGTCTCAAATTATAGGATGGATTACAATAGAAATTAGCTGCAACAAATTTCAAGGGACTAGGGACTGTGAAATTCGTTTGTTGTTGCCGGAGTTGGTTGTGGCCAGTAGCTGGACACAAGGAATAGATTGCTGTAAGCGGGTTGTAGTGAATATTTGGGCCTATAAAATGATGATGGTTGTAGGTTGATCAGTACCAATCATCAACAACAAATGTGAGAGTACCCAAATTACATCCGCCTATAATGTCGGCCCTGTGGCACTGTGGATACCGTGGTCCAATTTTGCAGGCAGATGTAATATAGGGAACGCTGGATCAAATCCCCGAGCTAGCAAAACCTAAAGTAAGCATATCAATTTTTAAAACTCACTGGCCATTAAAATGCAATAAATTGTATTCTGATTGAATAATAAATGGTTATTTTACGAAGCACAAAAGTGACCACTGGAAGAATATTGGGATTGGATGAAAAAAATGGTTTTTTATATGATGGAAACTAAGAAAGTACCGGCAAATTAATTTGTTATAGCAGGTTTTTTGGCTTCACTCAACATCCAAATCTGTTTGTTATGGTCAATAGTTTGTATTAACCGGCTTTGTTGTAGCTGATTTTCTTTAACACAGAAGTAAATGGAGATCTGCCAGGACCTGGAATTTTGTGTGTTGTAGCCTGATGTTTGATACAACTGGTGTTTGTTATAGTGATTTCTACTTTATTTATTTTTATCAATGTGATAACATAGGGTGACACATTTTTATCTAATTTGAGCTAGCTGATGATCATAAATTTTTTAAACCTTTTTTCTAGGAATGAACGATTCATATTTCATGGTTTTTCTCAGCAGAGAGTATTTCTTAACATGTTTCACTCTATTAAACGCATTTAAAATAGGCATCAAATCTGAATTTTGATTTCAAGGTGCTTATTTACTTGATAAATGCCGGAAATATTTACCAACAAATGCGTGTAAATACTAAACCCAAATACCCTATGATTGTTGAAAAAAAAGTCACTGCGTTTTCTTTTTCTACTAAACATAGTGTAGGTCTGTATTAATTCAATGCGATCATCTTGAAAGTTTTAGCACACATGTGCGATATTGAGGCAATGCGTTACAGTGCAATATTGAGGTGTCACAGTATCACATGAGCTATTAAATTCAATTACATCAAGTTGATACATTTTGAGCATTCTGTTAATGGCTAAATTTGCCCAGGTAAATTTGACTGCCTGTGGAATGCTTTAGTTATGGGTGTACTGTTCATATATTTAGACTCTAAATAAAAAAAGCAAGTGCGCTCTAGTTCCTGTTAGGGTGGACTGAAACATTAAGTAATGTGGTACACATTTTATTACCTGCCAAATTTTCACCATAAATGAGAAAAAAATACAATAGGTTACAGTACCTATCCAAATAAAAAAACTCCAATGCAACAGCAACTCCATTAAAAGAAGTACATTTTTGAAAATTATAAAATTGTCACTAAAAAGTTAATAGATCATTTTTACAATGATTGCATTAAATTTTATAACCATTTATGTAAAATTATGCAATTAAAAACAATTATCTTTTTCAAAATTCATAATCATAAGCCAACATAAAGTTTTTGAAAATACCTTCCCACAAATCCGCACCAGAATTGGTAGCATGTTGTATTATAATATTACAGTTCAATGTTTTTTGCAAATTTCTTCATTACTGGTTCAAAATCAACCATTTTATAACCAAAATAATATCCAATATGGCTGTACCATAAGAATTGCCTGGCCAATTAGCACCAAAATTAGTAACCTGTTGGAATAGGTCATGATAAATATTTGTTCTAGTTGTAAAATGGTGGTAAATGAGGCTGGGCGAGCAGTCCAGTTTTGTTTTCTACAACTTCATTTCACTAATGAAAATTTTCATATTAACATAAAAATTTTATACTCAACAATAATCGTAAATTTTTTGGCCATTGATTAAATACTACATTAGTATACCTACAAAATTTATCAAATTAACATATTGTTATCTTCCATTAGCAAAATGAGCTTCAAAGGAAGAATAATACGCTAAAGAGAAGTTTAAATTTTTTTGTTTAAAATAAAATTTATTTTTTCTGGCTGTTCAATGAAATTGTGTAGAAATGGCAGGAAAATGGATTTACAATTATTATCTATAGGTGTTGAAGCATCCCAATTTTGTGTCTATGCTTGGAGAATAAACTGAAAAATTCTAGACCTCTTCATACATCCAGGCTTTGCACTAGGTGAAAATTCCAACTGATGGGCCACGTATGAAGAGAAATTGCCCAATTTTTTTGTACTGGCGCTATTAGCAAATAAGGATTACAGAACTCACCCAGTCTGATGCTTCTTCAAAAGTGATAATTTCTAATTGTAAATTTAATAATTACATTTATAATACTGATGTGTAAACATCTTAGCACTCAGTCTACAATAAGGGCTAAACGAGAATTATAACTGTCAGATTTGCACAACTGTAACTCTTACAATTGTAACTCTCATTTGTGTGTGTTACACGACATGTAGGTGTGAGGTTTTGTGCATGCACAACGCATTGCACATGTACACAACCACACTATTATTATGTTTACGCATAAATCCTTCATGAGTATGGCCCATACTCACGCCTTTTTTATACATAATGTTTACCATGTACCAAATTTCAGTCTGATTGGATCAATTTTTTTTTGGGGGGGGGTCTATTGTCCCCAAAACCCCTTCGGCCAATGCCACTGCTTAGGATACTATAGTAGCCAAGAGCGTATATACCTCCATGGTTAGGGGAAGGGGTTCATATCTCCTCTTTTGTCTCATTTGACACCCTTCTACAACATCACTACTACCAACCAAAACATTATTTGTAGAAATGTAAAGCTGTTTTTCGTTTTGTTTTGTTCGTTTGTTTTTTTTTTTTTTTAGCTAAGATTTCACCAATTATCTGCCCTCTCGATCTCAGTTAATGGATAGGAAAAGATTTCATGGATCCAATAAAAATTCGGAAAACCTCATTTAAAGTGTAAGTAGGTACTATTGCCAAAAACTCAGTCTTGATGTACTGATAAGAAACAATATGTAGGTACAGCTGCCTACCTACTGGTATTTTTGTCAATGTCATACTTACCTGATTTATTTTCCTTGATATCCTTGATAAAATACTGCAGCTTATATTCGGCCACATTGGGATAACGGGCTATAGGAACCTCCCACACGTTGATGCGAGTTGGTTTCGTTTCGACGATTCTTGAATACTGATATTTTGTTGCAGTCGTCACTGTCAAACGTTTTTTGGTGTTTGCAACTTGAACTAACGGCGCTGATAACAATTCGAGGACGGCTCTATTCGGTCGGATGTTGCCATGAATTCCGTCATGTCGATAGTACATAATTGCAGACTGTATCTTCGGTCCAGAGGACAAGAAATAGCTGATGGAGGACGCAACAATTTGTCTTTCAGGTGTGTTAAAGGTACGTAATTCAACGCGAAATGCATTCGGACATTTAAACGAGTATATGAATTTATTTTCAAAGTCAGCATCACGTGGAAAGCGAATGTTCTCATCGAACTGGACGCACATTTTCACGCAAGACGTATTTGCCCATGCAGAATCATCAAATATGAATTCGAATGGGCGATTACTGAGAAACTGATTACAAAGTTCTAGTTTTTGCACCCGGTAAAGACTGCAGACGTTGAGTTTTAAATACAAAGCTTGAAATTTTCGGTATGCTGTGTAGAAAATAGAAGGTAAGCTTGTTCATATAGGATAAATTTACTAAATATGAAGCACATAACTTTAAAATGGTAGCCTACATAAATAAGAAAAATCAATCTCATCAAGGACCATTGATCATGATTCCTTCATAAATTAAAAAGTTCGTGGAACCAATCTTTGATTTTACGTGAATTTTTTTGTCACATGACCCAAAATAATGACTTCTCAAAAGGTGTTCCCAAAATGGGGTACCCCCTTTCCTAATATAGGTACCTGAAAATTCATACGAAATATCAAAATCAGAGTTACTTATGAAAATTAATTATTCTTTCTTGCAAAGGTTACAATTGCCACTTACAACACTCTGATTCCATTATTTCTTGTTCTAAACACAATTAATTGGTACCCCGTGCAGATTCGTCTTCTAAATTTTAATTCGATGAAAATAAAAAATTTCTAAAATTGAATGAATCAACTTACAGAATTCACAACACTTGAAAATACTAGCCAAATGTTCAAATTTTCTGTTGATACCGATCATATTTCAAAATATTAGAGACACAATCAAATGTGGGTAAGTTGAGCTATAAAAGATTTTTCAAAGGCATGATAACTGTATGCTCAAATGTACACCATTAGCCTTTTTAGCAGGTTTTTTAAATCTTCCAGTCCAGATATAAATAATACAGTTAAACCTTTTTTAACAGACATCTCTCTTTCCTGACAAAATGTGTTTGGCCCCGTCAAAATCACAATTATATAAAGTAAGACATTAAATGCCTCCAAAAAACATACGCTCCCCTATCGGACAACGGACAGCGTAAAATGGTCCGGTGAGTCAGATTTCATCTCTGAATAGCAGACATGTAGGCTTATATTAAAGGATTAATTCCCGTAATGTGTTAACTTCGTGCCAAAATTTCAGTATAATATGCAAAAAACTATTGTTAAATCCTACAAAATAACTTTTAATTACCCAACTATTTTGTAAAAAGTAACTACTATGCCTATACTTGACTATTACACCCGTTAGTAAAATTACGTAAGTACCTACATCCAATTTTTTCTTCTTTTTTTATCATTTTTCATTTTTGCTCCCAAAAACGGACACCTGCCAATAGCGGATTAAATGCTTGGTTGTCCGTTATTAGGAGGTTTCATTGTACAACACTTCAAAATAATATTTTTTGAAAAAATGAAGAATCAACTTCAAATCAAAGCGGTTGTGGGTCAAATTCTTTTTTAAATTTGGAAATTGGAATGTGGTGGAATATATTGATTTACACTTCAAAACCTGCCTTTTGAACACTAAAACGACTATTTTTGGTCATAAAATATACCTTTTTTCGAAAACCGATTTGAAATAACGAATTAAACTTACCAAACATCGAGTGTTGTTTATTCAAGTTAACCGTTTGTTGGGTAAAATATTGAAGTTGAGTCCTATAAGTTATTACAGACGATTGTATCGTGGAAAAGTTCAGCACTAGTCCAATAACGATTAGTCCAGCTTGGAAAATTGCGAACATTTTCTCGCAAATTATAATTTCCACGTAATCCTATCGCAGGTTAAATTAGTTCTTTTTTTTTCTGTTTTCGTATTAAAAATTTATATTCTATCCAGAATTCAGCAAATTCTAAGAATGTAAATTGAATTTTAACCTCATATTTATAATATTTATTTACATGTTGAGAGTGTGTTCGGCGGTATGTGAACGTCGTTTACACAGATGGCGCGTAAAGTAGAGACAGCTGATGTTGAAAACAATAGCAGCATTCAGTTTTTGAATAGATTTGTTTCTTCAAAATGTTGATGAAACGAAAAATTCGTCGCTCCATTCTGTGGATAGTTGGCGAGTTATTCTCGACAAAGGAATAATGGAAACCAAAAAAAAATAAATATCTATCTGGTTTATAAAAATTCGATATATAAAAAAATCTATATTTTTCGAAGTTAAATAGAAAATGCATGTAAACCAACATTGATATTTTATCGATGTGTGAGAAAAAATAGGAAAATAAAGAAACATCGAATTCGAAAACCGATCCCATATAGAAAATAAAAATGTTATCACATTAAAAACAAACTTATCTAACTGATCGCTATTTTTATATTTAAGCCCGAGATTATAGATGTTTTATAGCAATGGCTCATTATTCTTTGTGATAAAAACAAATAATTCCACAATTTTAGACGATATTCTAAAATAATGGTACCTACTTCGAAATTCGTATTGGGCTGGCACACGTCAGGCCTCAGTCTCGTGCCTGCTTTTACTCACTGTATAAATACATCGAAAACTCAGTTTAAATAATTACCTACCAAGTTTTATTCTCTTAAGACATTTTAGAAATTCATAATACGTCGAATCACCGAACTTTTTATACGAGTCGAACATTTTGTGCAGAGAAACTGATTTTAACCAAAAAATCTCATTATTTTGCTATACCGTAACTCCACTTGTGGTAATGCAATGAACATACAGCAAAAATCAATCTGGGAATTTTCAACTTTTGGTCTTTTAATTAAAAAAATAGAAAAGGCAATACTTTAGCGTAGCGATACTTCGCTCGAAAACCTAGCTGCCAATTTTCATCGACAACATTTAAAAAAATAAATAAAAAAACAAACGAAAACAAAAAATTAATGTAATGCAGAAAAGATACACGAACCCATTGCGCCTTGAATAAGAAAATGATACTTCAAACAACACAGCAGTCGATTTCCTTTTCTTCAGCAATTTTTAATTTTTGTTTTAGATTTTTCTTTGGAATTACTGAATCAATTAGCACCGAATTTCAATCAAATTTGCACTCACGTAATGACAATTTATCGTAAAACTTTAAGTCCAATCCCTTTTATAGTTTTCTCAAAACAGTAAACAAAAAATTTTAGGTACTACATACAGAAATCCATATGCACGTATACACACATAATTACGTACATATATTAGGTCAAAATGGAAAAATGGTACCGATCGTTTTCTTTTCTCATGAAACGATGATTTTCATCATTCCCATCCTTAACTTTTTTGTGAAGCCAATTTTAATACTCCGTTTGCAAGAAAACTGAGTATAAAAATAAAAAATTTGTGCAAATATTTTCGTAATAGGTAGCCGACATTATAATAATTTTTGTTCGAGTAACTTCAGTCATCATTTTATAATTCTGACTAATAATAACTTTTGTAAAAAACAAAATTCTTTAACTGTAAATTTGAAACGGATTTAAAATCAATTATAGGTGTGTTCTTGAAGTTTCGAGTTTTTGAAATTAATTTTTTTGAACTGGAGACCAAAAACTGAGATATATACGACGAGGGGAAAGATGCTCAAAGATTATACAGTTGGAGGAGCCTTACTTGAGAGTTAATTTTTAACATTATTTGTGTTTAATATGGCAGACTAAGTGTCACTTGAAAAATTTTCAAGAGGAGGATATTTAATTTCGTGTGACTGCTGATTTGATATTTGTAACGAAATTGTAAACCTGCAATATTATTATGTTGTACCCTTAGTGAATGTCTTAAACTGATTTGTAACCATACAACAGCAGTATCTGCAGCCACCCCAGCTGAATAAATATATAGATTTTTTCCTTCCAAGCTTCAATATTTCCTCACTTTAGTACTGAAAACCAAAAAAGTAAAACTTTGTTTCGCGATTCGAGCCGTCAAGAATTATCTTTAAGCGAATAATTTTGACAAATCCGAAACGATGATCTGTTTTACTGATCATTTTAGGATTTTAGTCATCGCTGCAATCCTTGCCATAATGATCCAAGATTGTATGTCCCAGCTAATGACTTATGAAACCGATCCTAAGGTTGTCAATGAGAATGTATTGCGGTTTCTGAAGCAGAGACGAAAATACGTCAGATATCGTAAGTACATTCAGCTTATACCTAATTAATATCAATACGAGTTTAGGTTTACCAAAAACAATAATTGTCTGATTGTGATTCTTAAGTTCAGGTTAACGAAATCTTATTGCAACTAAGTTGAATTTGTGGTAGGCAACGAGGGTGGTCACGCACCTCCTCAAAACAAAAAAAGAACAAAAAAAGGTGAGTTTCAACACAATAATCGCATATCTCCCCACCCTCAAAATTATTATAAACGTTTTGAGGTGTGCCGAATATACAGAATAATCAACAGTGCAGTGAGCGTATTTTAGCAGACGATAAGTTGGCCAGGCTAGGCGTCAAGGTTACATTTTGTATCATCAAAACACTCGTCATTGGGTACATTTTACCAAAAAGTGCACTTCGAATTCAAAAACAGAGTATTTGAGGACAAATTTAAACCTCACAACCTGTTAAACTGCAATGGATTGTACGCCTTTCCCCTGCTGCGGAACGCACACTAAATTGCTCACCAAACGCCTACATCGTAGGTAAGTTAAACAACAACACGTTTGCCTACAGTACCTACATACCTAGACCTGTATTATTTGGTTAGTTGGCCCAACTTAGCCTACCTCTTATTATTATACGTAGTAACCAAATATTCTGAATTAGAGAGCTAAGTTGTAGTTCGAATATGCGTACGAGGACGAACATGTAATATGAAATTAAAATCAAATATTTTTACGTGATGAACATGTCCCTGGATGGGCGACTTCAAACAAAGACGAATTTAGACAAATTTCAATTGAAGATCTGAAAAATTGAAATAATTTCTCCGACTGTAGGTACGCCGCCATTGAGGGGATATTATCAGCTGATTCATTTATTCTCTCAACGCTGCAAAAATGTAGGTCATTTTAAAAACCAGAGAAATTCGTAAAACTTTGCGAAATATTTTGAATTCCCCCTCCCAATTGGACACAAATTTCATTGCGATGGTCATGTCATGAAATTTAATGTAGATTCGTGTTTCAGACTTTTGTTTTAGACTTTCGAAATTCTTTGACAAAAACTTTTTGGTCCCAATTAACCCGGCGAGGATTGTTGGACTTGAACTGTCAATTTGAATACTTTTTATCGGCTGTATATCTCGTATCTTCCCGTTTCATTTATTCCAATTCTGAGATAAATTCAGAAACGGACTAAGTACCAGTCTCCTATTTTCAATTCTCTCTATAGAAGTATTAAATCGTCTTAGAAATCAGAGTTTAAAGCACAGATCCTCCAAATATCAGAAAATTTTTTTTCTCTCTTTCTCATTATTTCTTTCATTCGATTCTTTTTGCGATGATGTTGGATATGTTATTTAAGACAATAAGTTCAATTTTACACTCAATTTTCATATTAAACCACTCGTTTTGTCCCTGGTAACCCCAAATTTTTCTCGAAAAACTCTAATGTGAGATTTTTTCCTTTACGAAAAAAAACAAAAAAAAACTGGTTCATGGATAAGTCTAATGATTTGAAAAAGCGTGCATAATCGATAAATTTTCATGACCATGCCAGAGACAGGGGTAGTCCAGGGTGCCCCTCAAATTCCTCACCTGGCCCCTGAAATTTCCGAGTATAATTATGACATCATCGCCACCTTTGTTATGAAAATCAAATGTGACAAATTTTTTGATGCCTTCGTGCCCTAAGACATGACCATGTCAAATTAAGTGACGCATTTAAATTTATGATCCATTTTTGACTGAATTATTCCCTGATTCCTCTAAAACTCCAAAAAAAGAGTTGGGACGAATTATCGAATTATTTTATCTATTATTGATTCGAGAAACGCATCAGCCGACAACAATTATGTTTGTAGATAATATTTTAGTATTTTATATTATATTTAGACGTATAATCTTCACTCTTTTACATGCCACACCAATGGGAAAGAACCTTGATACAAGGTATGAATTGGGGATTATACTAAGCCACTGAGGTAATATGCGTGCCATACTAAAATAAGAACTATGGTCTGGCTCCGATACTTACTTGAAAAATCTTCGAATTTATGTGGCCAGAAGGTAGAGAAATTCCACCCACAATTATATAATTGGTTATTAGATGCTTTTGCTCGAACTATTTGTAAAGTATTTTTCAATAATAATATCAATTTTTGACGTATAAACATCTTAGCACTCGATGTAGTACTCTAGTTGGGGCTAAACCCAGAATTACGATCGTACATCTTACAACACTGTAATTGTTGGTGTGTAGTTGTGTGGTTGTGAGCATGTGAGTTGCGCGCACACACAACCACACGGTTACGTTTACACATCAATTCTTCACGAGTACCCACTGGAATTCACCCCTTCTTTTTTTTCTTTTTTTTTTGTTTTCAGCCTATCGAAAGTTCATTGTAAAATATCACAAACTAAATGTTTGTAGTTTATCACGTAGCCAAAAACTTGAAATTTGTGCCATCGCACTAACAAATCCACGATACGATTACACCATTCCGGAGAGTTACTTTCCAAATGTATCGTGTCGTCCAATCCAAGTCAAAATTTTCGATTCGAATCGAGGAATTTATTCGTTTGAACACGTTGCAGCATTCGAGTGTATGACTCCATTCTACTATGAATTGCGCCCATCGATGAAATTACCACCCGCAACCCAATCATACACTTATTATATTTCACTCAAATATTTTGTCTCAAGCGGAGGCTTTTCAATATCCTCTGCCACCATGTACTACCAACATCATGGACCAGCTGCAGTTGCACAACCCGATCAACTCATCTTTAATGTTCCTCTCAATCACTTGGATACTTTGCACCAGAAAGACCGTGCTGAAAAATTCAACTTTCACTCTGAATTTCATAAAAATTTGTACCAAAAAGAGAATAGCACTCGGTTACAATTTTTTGGGGCGATAAATGTGGAACGATCTGGTGAACAAATGGAATCGAGACTTGATTTCTTGATACATTTAAAAAGGATAAAGTTACGTAAGTTTTAAATTTTGCTAATTAAATGGGGGAATACCCACAGAGTTTGAACTGGATATGGTTCATCATCGGAGGCCCAAATTATATTGCTGATGAAGAAGCACGCAGGATAAGATACAGTGTGATATTATAGGCCATAAGAATCCCAGCCAGGAGACTATCACCAAATCTGTGACCCTCCGCATGTGCCGAGTAATAAGAAGGTATCACTCTGGACAACCCACTATACCGATGCTGATGTGCACTAAGGATGGGCTGCTCCGGAGCTGTCTTGTTTGATGAACGAGGTTTTTTAAAAGAACTGGTTCCTGAAACTGCTCCGGTGCGATAAAGTCTGCTCCCTGCTCGTTTCTGCTCCGATGCTCCAAAGACCGACACAAATTTTTTTTTCAGTTTTTTCTAACACTGGTTTTTGTTATCAGTAACTAAATTGAGTTCGGTTCGTATTATTTGCCATTGACATCTCATACAATATAATTTTCCATTCCATGCAATGAAAGATATCGAAAGGAATTACGAGAGAACTGTTAATTGCATAAAGCTGAAATTTTTATGTGATATTGTATTATGTTAGCTGAAAATTTTGTGAAAATTTCAGCTTTCTATAACTAACAGTTCTCTCGTAATTTTTCTCGATAACTTTCATTATATGAAATACCTACCTATGCAAATAATATGTCCTAAATCTAGTTGCAGAATTTCAGCGATATTTCGAGAACCGAGGGTACAATTTTAGCCAAATTTTCACGCGACCTTTAGTTAACATAATCTCGATATTGATGAAAATTTTTAGCTCAATCTTACCTTTGGTTGTCGAGATATCGCTGAAATTCTATTCAGATTGAGTAATTGAAATAATAAGGATTCAATCTAGTTAAGGTGTTGGCGGAATTTCAACAATATCTCAAAAATGAAATGCGCGATCGAGCTGAAATTTTCACAGAATTTTAAGACAGCATACTACAATTTCTCATAAAAATTTCAGCTCTCTACAAAAAACATTGCTCTCGTGATTCCTTTCGTTATATGGAATTTCAGCAATATTTAAAACAAAACATGAATTCAGCCAAATTTTCATTGAATCGTTAGCTAACATATTACATTGGTAAATCGATGTCTCTATTCTCACCCAATTTCTTTCGATAACTTTGATCTTATTGAAGGGAATAAGGGATACTAGTTCTTTGTAGCAAAAATATTGGTGACAAATACCACCCAATCCAACATTGTTAGGGTTAGACTCATTTTTGGTTCAATGGTTTTCATTTTAAATATGATCGGAGAAGTCACGAAGCAGGGAGCAGATTGAAAAACCAGGACCAGGAGAACCAGGTTCCGCAGATGAACAATTTTACCCATCATTAATGTGCACATACTACCTACTACTACTTAGTGGGAAGTAGTATGCATTGCTGTGTGCTAAGTAATATATACTAATGAGTACTCAATAGTACATATTCTGTGTGATAGGAAGAAAATGGATCCTGCTGTAGGTATACTGCTATGCATAAACTGCAGTTAGCTAGGTTGTAGCCTCATTCATTCCACATCCAAAGCACTTTGTACGTCCAAATTAACCCGATGGTTGAAATTATTTTTTTGCCAACTTATCACAATGACTACTATCTGTTGATTACACCGCATGGTATTATAATTAGTAGCTGCATTAAATAAGACAGTATATTATGGCTCTGTAGCACACTGTACAACATACTACTACACATATTTGGACATTGCAACCGCTAATATAGAAGGCTTGTGTCATAAACATGCAATCTGTGCATGTATTAGTGAATGTAGCATGTGCTCCTTAGCGCCAATTTACTGCTTTCCTGGCTGGGAATACATTCAGTCAGTGTATGGTAGTCGATTTCAGCTTCAACAGATTCTTTCACAAGTGATAAGCTTCCTCCCATATCTGACTTCAAGGTAATAATACTGATGCACTACTTACATGTTGGGCATTCCATAAGTAATTCATGTTTTCCTGTGAAAATCCAACATTGCAACTGAGCATACAAAAACTGGCAGTGAACTAAGTATTTGAGTTTTGGTGTACTCTGGCAACCTTTCAAGTTTTCCCTTGAACGGAAAATAAGTCGCACAATCCATTAAAAATGGAGCATCAGGTAAATACATCCACAATTGTTAAGTTGAATGAATTTATTTGTTTTTTGGGTAAAGGGGGTGGGAATTTGCCAAAATTAACCAAAAATTGCACACATATACCCAACTGATAATTTTTGAGGTAAATCATCCATTTTTTGTCAGCAATGAGAATTTTTAGCTGATTTTATAGCCATTCATTTATTGTTGGAAGATGAGGAGTGGAATGGGCATCGAAATGATAGTCATGCAGCTGACAACAAAAAATAGCCCTTTCAAAAATTCACTTCACCAATGATAAATAGTTGATCCAGTTGGCAATTTATCAGCTACATAATATGTGTGTGCAATATTTGGTTAATCTCAGCAGATTTCTGCTCTCTCCCATTCAAAAAACAAATGAATTCATTCAACTCAAGAATATGGGATGTATTAAGTGGGTACCTACTCGGGTACTCCAGATTTAATGGATTATATGCTTTATTTTCCACTCAGTGGCAAACTTGAAAGGTTCTCATTGTGTCCTAAAACTCAAATACTTAATTCCCTACAAATTTTGATTTACTCGGTTGTAGTATTGACTTCTTGAGGAAAAATTTACACCATTTGCATTTCTTGCACAGTTAAGGATACATTGGAAATGATGTTTGTATTTCATTTTCATTTTGTTAAATAAACATACAAATTTCATTTTTAAGTAGGTTTTCAACTGAAAATCTATTTATTAATCTTCGTGTCATGGAAAAATCTGAGGGTGGGTACGTTTTTCATTTCATAACTCGAGGAAAATTTTGGCACAAATAACTCAAATTCATATATATAAGCCAATTTTTTATTACCACAGTTCAGGTCGCAATTTCTATTCAATAGTAACGAAATTTAGAACAAACATTAGTATTAAGGCAAGGATCGGACCTATTGATTTTGTTGCAGATTGGCCATATGGTACTTCCGTTATGAATATTTTCATTTTTGTTTCGACTATAAAACTTTCAATTTTCAACCAACAGATATAAAATTTAGAACAAATATTCACTATGATTTATTATAGCTTTCAATAAACTTTGGTGCTGATCGAATGTATGGTACTTCAAATATGGCTATTTTTTCTTTTGTTTTAGCTATAAACCTTCCAATTTTCAATCAATAGCTATGAAATTTAAAGCAAATATTTATTATGATTTATTGTAACTTGCTATAAATTTTGGTGCGGATTGGTTTTACAGTACATCTGGCAACACTATTTTGGTTTTTATTTTTGCTTTTAAATGCCTGATTTTGGACCAATAGGAATGTAATTCTGAATAAATATTTGTTATAATATATTAATAACTTTTTAGTGATTACCTGAATTTATAATTTTTGAAAACCTAATTTTTCTAATAAAGTTGCTGCTGCGTTAAAGTTTTCATATTAGGGTAACACTGCTAAATTCAATGAGCCTGGGAAATAACAAATTTGGTTCGGTGTTAATGTGCATGTGTTGAATCACAAATACAATCTAATACACGCTGACATTAACAAAAGAATCATGGTTCTTTGGTTTTGTTTACATTTTTCACTTTTCGTTGCTCATGATATCATATTTTTACTATGTACCTCAGGTTAAACATTTCCAATGTTAAAACGGGTATTACTTATGGAATGCTTCTCATATATTGGTATACATCCCACAGTTACGTATGCGTAGGTGGGATATATAAAACAATATTATGATTGATTTACAGGGTTTCCACCTTGACTCAAAAAAATTACTTTCATTAATCTAGAAGTCTTAATTTCAATTTGTTTGTAGAGAGCACCAATCTGTTATTAGCGAGATTTTTTTCTTCGACTTGTAGCTGTGTTTGTCTTGACAAAAAACCAAATAAAAAAATCAGTAATAACCAGAACCAGTATTTTTTTTCAACCATTGCTGTCAGTTCATGAAATTATAAAGTAGACCAGTGAAATAGAATAAGGTTGCCAAAATTGTACTATTTTTCACTTTAGCCACCCATAATTATTACAAAAATAATATTTTTAGAATCTCCAGTGATATATTTTTCAATTTTTATATTCTTACTTTTATTATATTTTCATTCACACTAACCTCACTTAAATATTGTTAAAATTACAGTTGACTTTATCGACAATCTCCAAATTAATTTTTATAGCTTATTTTATTGTTTTTGGTGTTAGTTTTATTTTATTTTTATTTTTTACCATATTTTTAGAGATCTTTTTCATAAATAATTAGAAATAGACTTGTCAAAATGTTTTGAAACACATAAGAACAATCATCAGCGGTACAATTCAGGAAACAGTGTTCACTTCGAATAAAACTTAAATTTTCCATCTTCAAACTATAATTTTAATCAAAATTTTCTAAAAATAAGATGATGAAGGTTTATTCAATTAAATTACCAATTTTGAAAGCTGAATCATTTTTTCAAGTCTAAGCTTGTTAAAACAACATGTATAAATTTTTTTCCTTGGGTATGCTTTTCATCTTAAATTTGTAAAGAAGGGAAAAATGAGTATATTGAGAAAATGTTTGGTTCCCTAGTGGTTATTTGTATTTAGTTTCATTATTCACCACATGGATCAGTAATTCACTCTCCTATTTTTTAAATATCACCAATGGTACAATATAGGGAACGGTATGATTTTGGAAACTTTACCCTACCAGTCCGGTGGTGACCCTGTTGACTCGTTTTCTCAAAAACTGAAAAAATTGATGTCGCAACCATGTAGGAAGGATGTATTGCAGGAAGCCTCTTTAACTATAGCTGTTCTTTACACGGCACATGAGGGCTATAGATAGGTACTTGTTGTGCGCACAGCCAGGGATCAAACCAATTCGAGGTGGTGACTACTACATTTTGTGGGCTGAAAGAGCAGCAGTTGTTTTGACCACCCATCTATGATGTCTATTACCGGTAACCAGGGAAGAACAGTCTTTACACAATCGTCACATAACTCCTCTCCAGTGTACTTCGAGGTTTGGCCTCTACGGAATTCGTTTTTTCGCTGGTGTTCTAATTGAATGATACCGTCACCGATGATGAAGGTATAGCTATTCTGAAAACGCAAAAAGATAAAATATTATCGAGTATTCGTGTAGGCACCTATTAATAAAATTTTTGTTGCAGCTTACAAGAAATTTCAGCTTGCATTCCTTCTGGTTAGTGTTTGCGGCTTAACGATGGTGCAACAAGTAGATCTGTGCCGCCAATCTCTGCAGAACAATATAGCCGGATTTTGGGTGGGATTCCCGTTAGTATCAGGCGAATCTACTGCCGGTTGTCAGCGGCAACTGGTCTCTTTTCAGTATAGACACTTGACTCCGATATCAGTGGCTACCATCGAATGCAATTTGCTGGGACCAGCCAGTAAAAACTCGTACTATTTGTCGACTGGTCAACAGCCGGACTCAGTTTTCTTCTACATGCGTTTTCATCCCCATGAAGAACTAATCGTCGAGGGTAATGTACATACGATCGACACGAACCGGTTGAAAATTGTGAAAAGTGATGTGTATAACACAGCAGAGGCGTTGAAGTATCCTTCTATGATCACGCCAGAGGACGTTATGTACGATATCAATTTTCGATGAACGATAATTTAACGATGAAAATAAGTTAACTTAGGCTAATTTACGGTAGATACGTATCTAGGTACCTTTACAGGGTTATTCAGTTTCATTCACACCATACAAAATTCACATTTTGGTGTTTGTGAATACCACTGAATAAAGAGAACTCCCACACTTGGAGGTACGTACTTCAACTCACACTATTTCCTAAATTCGCATCTCTCGCCCAAATGTCTGTTTTACTTTCTTTCAATTTTAGTTTTTGTTTTTTTTTCATTGGTCTAGTTCCTAAATGAAACTATTTCTTGTATAAGGTATTAGTTGATATGAATAAGTGTGTGACTTCTGGCTTGGTTGCATTCACCCACACAAAATGAAAATTTTTTAAGGTGAACAATCCGGTACTTATATATTCAATGTTCATTAATATTATGAGAATTTTTTTTTCTTCTAATTTTTGTGTTTTGAACCACTAAAATGATAAGCTTAATTTTTCAAGAGAAATGGCAAGTCAAAGTCATTTCACGTTTATATATTGGAATGTAGATACATTGTCTAATTATATTACTTTTGAAATTTTCAAAAGCCTGTACAAGGGTCCATTTTTTCAAAGATAAATAAAAAAAATTCGAACTAAATACATTGAACATTAATTTCCACTTTCGTAAAAAACTAAAAACTGCAGAATATTAATTTTAAATCGGTAGACCAGGTTTAATAATTTACGGACTATTATGATGAATGTCTTAAATTTAAGAAGATTGGAATTCGACAACGATTCAAGATTGAGAGCTTAGGAAATAATTTTTTATAATACTTGATCAGAAAGGCAATGTTTATACTGATATTTTGCAAGCCTAACGTGGCGATTTTCATTGATCAAAGCATAACCTCAATATAATGATTAATTCTGCCTCCATGTAAAAATTGTTACATGTAGGTGACAAGGTAAGAAGGTGAACTTAAAATCCCCTACTGCTCAATCGCTATGCTCATTTAGCAAACTTTCCCTTGCATGTAAACACTCACTTTTGAACCTTGGTGTGTAATGTATAAAATATGAATATTTTAGTTTTATTTATCTTTCTGAATCTCCCATGAAATTTATTTGTAAGGTAATAAGTACTATTTTGCAAATTGAAAATGAACCCATGTAGACAAAAAATAGAATCAATGAATTAGGTACCTATAAATTCGGTTTACCTATACTTCTAGTAATATCTACTTAGACAGTTTTAAGTAGGTAGTAAATTTTTTACTGCTGGTGTAGTAACTTTATTTGTAAATTCTAAAATAATTTGCAGCAAACCATTAAACTTATTCAAATTCGCAATAGGCTTTATTTTTCTTACGATGAAGTACAATGTCGCTCTGGATGAAGATTCACATAGGCCCAGTCTACATCTTTTCAATCTTGTGATATCTTAATACAACTTTTGAATAAAATAAATAGATGGCGAAATGGAAATTATAACTCATATACCAGGTCTGTACAAAAAGTACAAGACTGAGTCCATGAAATCATGAATTTCATTTTATTTTTTTGCAAATAAACATGGTTCCCTTCAAAGTACTCCCCGTTAAAATTTACTGGCTGTTACAAATTATTTTTTCACAATTTAAAACATTGTTTCTAAACCTCTGTTTTTAGAGCCTTTATTTTCATGACACCACCCAGATAGTAACTACATAATGGATTTTGATTTGGGTGAATAGTTAGTGGTCGCACTTTGTAAGGTTTGACAGATTTGAAGGGTGTCAAGTTGCAACACTGCACACAATGTTGTTCCTGCTACCAAAAGAGCTGTTTGAAAATAATCTTTGCCCACACTCTTCATATTGTCCAAGTTTTTTAAGAAATTCAAATATGCGATTCCACTGCTAATATTTAGTCATTGAACAACCAGTTAGGTAGTTAACTGGCTATCTGCCATTATAAATTTGTGTGCTGCATTAAAATTATGGGTGGATAAGGATAAAGGGGATCCCTACTTCTTGTTTCTTAGTCTGATAACTCTCTCCCTCCCTCAACCTCCTTATCAACTTGGAAAACATCAATTGTAGTAGGGTAGCTTCTCCATACATCTAATGTAATATTTCAAGGATTTCTGACCCAGACTTATTCGATCAGTTCAGTAATTTGTGTTGTTCATTTTTGTTTCATTTCATATTTTTCATGAATTTTGACGTCATTAAAAAAATGAACTGAAGCTAAGTACTATAAATTTGGAATCCGATATCCTGAAAAGTTTGAAAAAATTTTGGTAGGTCAGAAATACGTTGGAAAGTACTCTCCTTTTGTATTTGAGCTGTTGGTGTTGGCCGAAGATAAAGAAAAAAAATCAGTCTACGAACTTTTTGTACTGACCAATACGCTTAAAATCGGTTGAAACCAAAGACTAGAGCGACGATTGGGGCGACATAGTTATATGCCTCAAAAATATTTTCCAGCAACCATTTAACGTTTGTATGTTTGTGATATCTTAATTTATTGATATGGATGTTTGAGTTGTTAGTCTATGAAATTAAATGAAAATTTAATGAACAAAGGTGAAAAAAGCTACTACTATTCAAAGTGAACTCTCAACTTTAAAAAATTCGACACAGACAATTGGAAATTTTAAAATACCTTCAAATACAAGCCGCGAGAAAGGGCAAAAGTGGAGAGAAGGGCAGCATGAAAAAAAATGACGAGACAAATCAGTTGAGCCCAAAATCACCACTTGAATGTGGAGCATAAGAGATGTCAAATAAAACACAAGACAAGAACATGTATGTATATACTTGGTTCAAAACATTATTTCACCACTGCTCTGACTGACATAGTTCTTAAGGAGGAATGTCAGAAAATACTCTCATAGTTAGCACGTACGACATCTTAGACTATAAACCTTTATACCGGGCTTCTCAAGGTAAAAAATTTAATAGAATGAAAGAAAGTCACATTCACACATATTATTTGTAACCACTCAGACACATGAAAGCTTACCGAAAAAACGACAAACTTGAAGAACAAAAGAATACAAATGAATAAACGAAATTGGGGCCACATATGTTTGTAACTACAACATACACAGTCACACAAACTATACTTGAGAAATAATTTTTTAAAGGTAGTCCAACTCAAATTCTATGGCATAGATTTTTAAATTAATTGATTTCAACCCAGCAGAGGATCAGACCGATTAGTTTGGTGAAAGATTGATTTAAATCGGTTCAGCGATTCTTAAGTCAACTTGTGAGAAAAAAAAACTATTACATTTTTATGTAGATGGATAGATAGATAGATAATTCAGCGATGAATAACTTTAATTAAAAAAGACAGAAAGGACATAGGTTCCGAATTTTGTGTTCAGTTTTGTGTTCCAAAAAAGAATTCGATTTTTTATTTCCACAATCAAGAATATAATAATTAATAGGACTATTTTAAGTATTTATTCCTATATTGATGGGAAGAAATCGATTTCCTAATCAAATGAATAATCGACTAATTCCGATTACTGAAAAATGTGGAAACTGATTAATCGACTAGTTGACTCACCTCAAAATAATAAATTATTACTTAATCTATCACTATGAAAAATCAGTTAATCCATTTTTTAAAATTAATCGTCCATCAGTCGATAGTTAAGAGCTATGTTGTCTGTTGATGTTATCATTTATCAGTAAAAAACTGCCAAAATTCTACATCTGAGGAATTTCAGAAATAATAGATGATTTTATTCCAAATAATTGATTAATCGATCAGTCGACTCACCACAAAAATAGTCGATTATACCAACTATACAATGGATTAATCAATTTTTTCAAATTAATCACCCATCACTATACTCCTCGCTCTCTTTATTGATGAATCAATGTTTTCAGGAGGTTGCAAAAAAAAAAGAAGAAAAAAAGAAGAAATCTGAGGAATATAATTTTTTCAATTTAAATTTACACTTTAAAAAAAAGAAAAAAGAAAAAAAAGAAAAATAAATTACGATGAAGTCTATGTGCAGTAATAACAGGACCAGTATATAAAATGACGCATGCGCCCAAGACGATGTATAAAGTGAAAACTGATGTTTAAAGTATACTTTATACTTCCGTCCTGAATGATTCTAAAATTGTCTGCTTTATACATCGTCAAGATGCGTATAAAAATAAAGTTTATAAACAGGTGTTGCAAAAGGAAATTTATCTTTAACTTAGTTATATTGCAGTCTTTTCTCAAGTTTTACCAGAAAGGCCTTCACATATTCACAGAAAGAGATTTTTTCAATCTACCAGTTTTCGCAGTTTAATGTATCAGAAAACTATAACTTTTATAGTTGACTAGCAGTATGCAAACAAGTCTAATAGTTATAATGTTATACAATCTTCCTTCCTGAGGAAAATTTGGAAAGGAAATGAATGATTACTCTTCGCTGTTTGAGAGATGCATATACCCAGTAATCGTGACAAAATTTGGAGTTGTTTTTTTCATCGTCGCTGAACGGTGCCCCCAAAAAATCTGACACTCTAAGCAGCTACAAAAATTTCACTCCGTGTGAGTCTGGCACAGTATAGGTACCTACTTTCAAAATATGCTTATTTTTGTTTTTTGAACTTCATTCTTGAATAGTGTGTCCAGATGTATTGGATAAGTTGATTATATTACATTCTCCTGAATCCATAGCAATGAATTGACATTTCCTTGAATACAAATTCCTCAAAAAACTTTCCTCTAAATCCAAACCCCTTAATGCTACTTTCTCCATTCCTTGAATTCCATAAACCTGAAATATGTTCTCTAAATGCCAGTATGAAATTAATTCTTATGAAAATGTAGAAATTAACTTTTTCAGATACCCCGTAAGAAGCACTCCACAGAGAACTTAATAGTGACGTGCCTGTAAATATACACTTGCATGTGGAGGAAATATTTTGGGCAAATTAATACGTCAAATCACATAATAATAGTGTGGTTGTGTGTGTGCCTGTGCAATGCGTTGCGCATGCACACAACCACACACCTACATGTCATATAACACACACAAATGAGAGTTAGAATTGTAAGAGTTACAGTTACATGAACCTGATGATTGTAATTCTCATTTTTCCCCTACCATAGACCCAGCGCTAAGATGTTTACACATTAAAAGACAGAAATGACAAAGGTTTATGACTGGCCTGTTTAGAAAGAATTTAATTGTTTTCATGCATTGTAAGGTAGACTAATATATTATTAAAATGATGTTTTAAAACAAAAGTCTAAAAATATGAAAATACCTTACCCGCGTAAACATTGCATATTAAGATTCTGTCTTATCTGCAAGTAAGCAGAGGATACCATTTTAAGAAAATATTTTTTTTAGGTAGGCTATTTTTTTTAACTTACTTTTTTTTTTCAGTTGAGTAACTTCGTTTAAATTTAGTTCGTAATTAGAATTATTTTGACCTTTGAGAAGTTTAGAGTTTTCATTTTTTGTGTTTGAATGTCACTTGCTGTAATGCATAGATGTAACAAATTTTATCAAATTTTCCTTTCGTTTAAGATTATTATCTTCTCAATATTGTTCTGGGAGGTAAAATTTTATGACTTTTAGATCAACCAATGACATATATCGTCATTTCTTAATCTTACAAGAATCACAACCCCTTAAAAAGTCTAAAAATTGAATAATTTCATAACCCCATATTTATGAACTCATATTTTTACCCCTTTGAAATTGTCACATATTAAATTATTATATATACGTGCTTGTTTTAATTAATTAATTAATTTTTTATATATGAGTGTTTTAGTCCTTTTGGTTTAGTGCAACCCCCGTGTAAATTTCCACAACACCTAATTTCAGAAATGATGGCATAGATAATTCAAGAAACTGAGGCGAGATTTTCAACAAGCAAAATAAAATTAAAATAAAATGTTAGCGTAATTTATTCATTTGATGCATGATCTTTACACAGAAATAAATAAGGTAAACTACCAATTTTTGAACAGTAATAATTATGAGTCAAAATTTTTAACCATATGTGCAGTAGTTTTAAAAAGTGACAATAGGTGCACATTAGTATGAACATTGAAGTAGAGGATATTCTGAACATTTTGATCTGTGCTAGCCAATTGTACACCTTATCAGTCTGATTCTAGAAGCCTACAAATTAGACACCTCAAAAATGTTCAATTTTTCTGATGAATAATTTGAAGTTGTTTAAAAGAAGTGTTATAAAATCAAGGTAAGGCGATAAATTATTTTATTTTTGTATTAGAATCATTCCGTGATAGTTCGTAGAATATATTTTTCCCAACACATGCCATCAAAGTAGGAGACATTGGGCTTCTCTTTGAAGCGCAAAATTATGAATTCGTGATCAATGATCAAATTTAGATAAAGAGAGAGCAAAAAATAAAATAGTAGGAGCAAAACCAGTATTTTCCTCTGCTACCAAGATTTTTTTCTCTGCCCATCAACCAATCAGTGTTTTCACCAACTTTGTGGCAGATGTGTTGGGAAAAATAGCGTTCGCAATGTGAGTGTAAAATGAACTTCCCTCATTCGTTGGATGTTTGCAGCACTTGTCTGCAGCTTGAGCTGCAAACTCAAACTTGTTGAAGATTGCTCACTTTGGGCTGTGTTTTTAAATTTCTACCTCACTTGGGTCTCTTGTGGTGGTATGATTTCAAGCACTTAAAAAAACCTCTATCTTTACATTTGGAACAGTAATTTCATTTGTTTTTTATCATAAGCCTACTATTTCAACTTCGTGGCTTAAAAAAAAATTGACCCACAATTGATTTGATTCATATTTGGTAAGTACTGAATTTTCTGTATATTTCAAATTGTGAGTCAATAAGAATAATACCATTGTGGGTTGACTTATAGTTGGTAAAAAAAAAAAAATTAAAAATTTAATTACTTGTAAATAAATGATATTACGAATATGCGAATAGGTGAGATGGTATACATTCAAGTGTAGCATGATGATGTACATGATAATTTTTCTGTAGGTCAACAGACTCACACTTGGTATGGTACACCAATTGCGATTCAAAATTTTCGACTTTGAACGCCCATAGCTCAAATATGAGTGGGGATAAAGTTACTTTTAATTCTTCATTGGGTAGACAAATATACCTACTTTATAATAACACTTTTTAATATTTAGGTTCTATCAATTACATTAAATGGGCAGTCAGGTATGAGATTTCTGCTACTGATGGTAGGTTTGAGTAAAAACATAATGGCAGCTACCTATAAAAACAGCCACTGTAGACGTGTAAAAAAATATGTAACGCTGAGATTATTTTTCCTAATAGCTGTTTCAACTGCTTTCGTGTAAAAATTTGGTTTATTATGTGAAATCAAATCAACTCCTCAGAACTCATCAGAAATATTAAAAAGAGGCTTAATTATTTTCCAATTATCCAGCCAAATCCATTCCAATTTAGCATTAGGGTAGAAATGTATTCAACTATACAGGCGTAAAAAAGTATTTTCTTTATTTTCAGGATACAAAAAATTATCATAGGCTACAAGTTATTGTTCTTGAACGCCTACTTTGTGAATGAAAATCTTGTAGCCTTCGAGCCACCATATTCATTCCACTACAAAAGGTACTGACGTATAGTCACGTTTATGACGTCACCAGCTCAATCTTGACCCATATAGACTCTCAGAAACTTGAAATATTTTTAACTGCGCTGAAAAGCCTTTACCTACTGTAAGTTGATATTTAATTATGTGGCATTTCAGATGATATTGGTAGATGCCTAAGTGCCAACAAATACGTTTTCTCGTCTGTGAAATGTGTGCTTATCTCAAATATGCATCTCGTGTACTTAAAGATGGGTGTGATAAGTTTATTTTTTCAGTATTCATGTTATACAAGTGGATACTTGACAAGTATTTTTGTTGGTCTAGTTGTTAATAAAAAATTTAATAGCCAAACGCCATTTAACGTTTTCGTAGTTGGGTGACTTTAATCCCGCAAGGAAAATGTAATATTAATTGTGCGACAATAAACGGCTGACTGCCAGTACAAAAGGTTATTGACGGGGCTAACCACAGGATATCGCCAAATTTATCTAATGCTCACGATAAATGACAAGGTAATACCGGTTGCATAAGCAAGCACCTACTTACCGAAGAATTGCATTTGTAACTTCCACCTTAAGCAATACCTACGCAGATTTGAAACAGATGAAATTATAAATCTTATCAAATACGAAATCCGTAGAATAATGTTGGAAAAATATTTCAGCAGCAATTCTTACCAAAAATTTGTATGAACATTAATATCGAAAGTTATTTTCATAATTGCGTTTAATAATCAAGAACTCAAATTAATAAAGTACGATGAAAATTATAGGTTAGGTACCTAATAAAATAGTAAAATAGGGAATGCAGCATCTGTTTTCAAAAATATTCTTTACATTGAAAAGATTTCTTAAGAACAGTAAATAATGAAAAAATAAAAAAGACAGAATTGAAAACTGTACGAATGCAATTGAATGGTTGTAAAATGGTTGTAATGGCAGATAAAAGCAGCATAAAAATTCAATAAGAAACAGCTTAAATTTACAACAAAAAAAAAGTATATATATATATTGCATATATTTACAATAATTGGCATATTATTTTATTTCGTGATAATATGAATTATATTACTCAATATAAAGCTGCATTCCAAGCATTTAGTTTGATAAATAGAGGTGAAGAAAAATAATTACAATCGAAACAAATAAAATTTTTTCAAGCCGAAAAATCGCTGTCAAGTAGAATGAAAACTAATATGACTTAGAGCTCAATCAGTGAAAAAGATTGAATATTCACAAAAACATTTTTCAAATTCTTTTTTAGTCAACTATTAGCCGATAAAATTCAAAGACTATTCTGCGACATTTGTGTAACATGGAGGGATAATTATTTTTGGTATATTTCGTTTAAATATTTCCTAGGACTTAAGTACTCATAAATTGGAACAATTAATTTCAAATTTTGGATAAATTTTTCAAGGAGATGTATTTAAAAAAGCTGTCTATAGAAACTCAAGATGAAAAAAGTTTTTCAATGTTTTAATTTTTCACTTGTGATATGTATTATTATGAAACAATGTTAACAAATGTACTTTCAAAATACCATTAAACAAGTAAATGCTGTTTTTTCTAGCTTACACACCCGATGAAAACAATATGATCAAATATAAACAAAAACAAAAAAAAAAAATTGATGTCACACTGTTGTGTTTGTCATCCCGGATAGTTGTGAACAAACACACAAAATAAATACGTGTTTTTATTAAACAATATTTAATACGGAATTATAGTCACAATAAATTACGGTTAACACCTCGTCACAATAAATTCTTATACTTAAATAACTTCGCTCACTTTGTGGATAATTGTACGTAAAAACACATATATATATTAATATTCTATCTATCGTCGTCTCACCTCTACATAGGGTGGACTACTAACTTGGCGGTGCCTAGGAACACCTACAGACTTTAGAGTTCAATGTAGCAGAACTACCTTGAAGCTCTTCAGAAAGGCAAGTGAAGTTTTGGTGTAAATCAATTTACCAAGTGACTTCTTTTTGTGCCTAATATTGTTTACTTTTGCAAAAGGGTACCTCAGGTACATGCCAAAATAGTGCTGACAGTTATGCTGATTAGTTGTACGTCTGCATAATTGTTAGCTCTGTTAATTGGGTTACTAACGGAGGTAACGGTGAATATTTAGAGGAAATATTCGCCGTTAATTGTTGCGGAGTATTTAGGTCAGCGAATATGTTTGTCTGTCTAAATACGACGGAACACACACCCATAAAACCATAAATATTGACTGTTCTACAGCAATTCTCTGTAAATTATTAAACCAAAAGTTTTATTTCAATCACATCGATCATTAGGTTGGTACTTGGTACTATACTACAATCTCAACTTTCATCATTCATCAGTCTCATATTCTATCCTCTCAAATTATCACAAATCTTCGAGATACAAATATCGTCGTTGTTTGAATTTTTAACCTGCATAGCTATTTTTTTCTACCAATTTTGAACATTTTTCTGAACACAATGGATAAGATCATCAACTTTCAGGTCAAAGATCTGGATAAACCCAGAAATTTGTCATTTGTTAATTAATTGGGGAAACAGCTTTCTGCAATTCAGAGTTCTAATTGGATTAGAGGTATTTATTTATTGATGATAAATAAATACCACAAATGATTGTTCAATGTTCAGCAAACACGAATGAGACATGTTGCTCTAGGATCAAATCAAAAATTATCAGAAAATAAATTAGCTCAAATGCTGCTTAAATTGGACTGCACTGCATCTTTGGAGACAAACAAGTTTAAAGAAAAGAGATAGTACTGAGGTACACGACTTTATTATTGTTTACCATACCAGGGAGTGTTAGTCTGTGGTAGGGCATGGGGAAGGTTTAGAAAAAGGTTAGAGAAATTTAAATGGACGGAGAAAATGTGTTTTCATCTTAAACACTCGATGCTAAGTTGTTAGCCTAACCACGACGCGCAAAAATTATTATTAGGGAATTTTATTATTCTAATTATTATTATTATTATTATTAGTTGTACGTAATCTCAGTTACTGGGAAATTTTAATTTATTTATTATTGAAACACTCGAGGGTGTTGGCAAAACTGTGCTAGTTAGAACATCAAATAATTTTTCATTAAAAAAAAAATAATGATTTTCGATATGTGGAATACCTTGTCGTGAGAGATATTCTCACCAGAAGGAAATTCAACAGAATTTAAGCGTGTTCAACCACTTCATACATAAGTACGGGTAAGCCAAAACCAAGGCAAACACTGGCGATTTTAGAGCTGGTTTGGGTGGTTTATATACGGCTTATTTGCACGCACACAAACACACGTACGTAAGATAATACGTACGTTGGTGAGAACGGCCAGGTCGCATCATACCCTATCGAGATAAGAGATGGCTGGCCTGTTCGTGTACAAATCGTGACATCATCTTATTGTGTCACGATTCGGTACTTGTACATTACCTGCAAGTACATACAGATAATTACGATCGAACGTATTTTGTGTATTCAACGTCACAAGGACGATTGTTTGCCTGGCCTTTGGGTCGGCAACTGTCGTCGAGGGGTCCGAGCCCCTATACCTCATACGGGAGAGTTCCCACACGATACATAAATTAAAAATTTATTCATAAAATATCAGTATATTTTATCATAAACATCGTATTTGTGTAATATTGGTAATTTTTTGCAAAAAATATAAATATTTTAAAGGTATATTACTTCATTAGAAGAGTAAGTTGGTGATAGAGGTGATTTTTGACTAATAAAAATCTACTTTTTTATGCGAAGCTAGCTGCACAAGCGTTTTTTTTTATTGCAATGATCCAAAATAGAAACTAGTGCAAGAAAAAATTGAATTACGTTGATCTCACATTCAAAATTAAATACACATTTTATTTTTTCAACAAGTTTTAAAATTTAAACGATTCGAAATGATTTTCAGCTCCGATTCTTTGAAGCAAAAACCAAAATGAATCCACGATCCTTGGAAAATCATTCAAAAATTTCTGATTCGAATAAAATCACCAATCCAGTATCATTTTTGAATTCAAATCACTGATAAGAATTTAATTTTTCAACGTGGGTTCGAATTGATTCGCGGAATCACAAAACCTTGATTTGGACAACCAGCGATCAAAAATTTATATAAAATCAACCTAAGGTAGAGACAGAGACGCATTAATTCAAACCCTTAATACAGTGTATATTTAAAACGAGAGAATTATGAATAGAACGGATAAAAAAAAATTCACAAAGCTGAGCCTCCAGAAATTGCCCCTTATTTAGAGTGTGCGTATAAATAACTCGTATCTGCAAGTTAAGCCTTTTTATTGTCAGATATCGATAACTATCGATGATTTTTGGCAAATAGGTATTTGAAATTCAGATTTGTTTTTTGAATTTTAGATGAAACTGGCAAACAGGGTTTTCCGGCCGAGTATTGCTGCGTTAGAGTTTTTATTTTGAAACGACTCCAAGTGGGGGTTAATTTGTAGATTGAACATACTTAAACAAAATCGATTACCAAGTGAAAAGTTTGAGAGGGAACACTTTTCTTGAGAACAGAAAATTTGCATGAAAATTAGATCGGTTTAAGGTCAAATCGGAGTGAGTAATTAATTTTTTTAATTTGTTTTTGAAGGCAGTTTACAATCGCTGCTACTTTTTTGGAGAAAATTCTGCGTTTATTTTAACGTCAATTTTTCTCTCTAAAAAAAACAAAAATCATTCGAGGAAAAAAAATAAAAAAGACTAAAATTTTGGAAACCGAAAATCGACTCAAAAATTACGTCGATTTAAGGTTTATTTTGCGAATTTTTGTTTTAAAATTTCACTCAAAATGGCCATCCTTAGGCTGCGGACACGACTTGAGCTTTAGCACTTATACGCTCATATTATCAAGAATTTTTGATGCTGAGGGTCAGAGGTAAGCGTTTTTACACGGTGACGCTCAACGCTCAAGTCGTGCTCGCGGTCTTAAAGTTCATTCATCTGTCAATTTTATTCGCAGATATAAAAAATCGTCTGAAAAAGGAAAAAAAGAGAAAAAAAACTCTAGCGCAACAAGCCTCGCTAGAAAAAGTAGGTTTTCGAGAGAAAGAATTATGAATTTTGATGGTCACATTAATTGTCTGTAACTTTATATGCGTTAATGGTACGTTATGATTGTATGAAATGTGTTAGCTACTGACAAAATATTAGACAGGGTTAAATATAAAAGCATTTTTTCTTGAAAATAAAAAATATATAAATTAAGATGATAAACTACGGTACATCGTCATATAATTTAAAATAAAACTAATGAAATATAATAAAGTAATGAAATAAAAAAAAAGTAAACATGAGCATGTGGTTAATTTTTGTAAGAAAAAAGTTCGTGCAAATTAGAGAAAAGAGGGAATAAAAGCTTTACCGGAAGTACCGGCCGGCTGATCCGCACCAAAATTGGTAATATATTATAATAAATTTAAATTAATATTTATTTCAAATTTCGCATATATGGTTCAAAAATTCCGTATTTCGTGACAAATATGAAAACAAAAATAGTGGTACCGGAAGTACCGCTCGGCCGATCCACACCAAAATTAGAAGCATATTACAACGAATCAAAATAAATATTAACTCTGAATTTCGGAGCTATTGGTGCAAAATTGAGCATTTTATAACCAAAATAAAAACAAAAATGGTGGTACCGGAAGTACCGTCCGGCGAATCCGCACTAAAATCAAAAAGTCTGGTCCTTGGCACAGTAAAAATGTTTGTACCAAATATCTGATCATTAGATAATAATTGCGACCTGTATCGTGGGAACAAGAAATTGACTTATATACATATGAATTTGAGTTATTGGTGCCAAAATAATCCTGAGGTCATGAAACGAAAAACCTATCCACCCCCAACCCTGGTGACTAATACTGCGCTAAGCGTAATAAGTGGATTTTCTAAAGAAAACCTAATTAAAAATATGTAGTCTCAATTTCAAAATTACACAGTTTGAAACCATTAAAAACAAAAATTGACTTGAAGGAAATACCATCCTATTGATCCACACCAAAATTGGTAGCGTTCTATAGTATATTATGAAAAATAATTGTTCCGAATTTCGTGGCAATTAATGCAAAATTGAGTATTTTATAGCCAAAATAAAAACAAAAATTGTGGTACCGGAAGAACCGTCCAGGCGATCCGTGCCAAAATCAATAGGTCTGGTTCTTAATGCCTTAGTATAAATGTATGTACCAAATTTCGTGATTATCTGATAAAAATTGCGACCTATACCTTGGGAACAAGAAATGGACTTATATCTATCTATCTCTATCTCTCTCTCTCTCTCTCTCTATATATATATATATATATATATATATGAATTCGAGTTATTGATGCCAAAATTTTCCTGAGATCATGAAACGGAAAACGTACCCACCCTCCACTCTGGGGGTTAATACCGCATCAAGTATAATATGTAGATTTTCTAAAGAAAACCTACTCAAAAAAGAAAAAAGCAACAAAGGAGTAAACAACAACAACGCAGGAGCAAACAAATTCGTGCACCAAACGATTAACTCGTAGGCTGTACTCGTTGAAACCTGCAACACTACATGCAATAGCGTTTGCAACGTGTGGTATGTGCTTTCTCTGTAATACGTCGTGTACCAATTCCTTTTTATGACTCTCTTCCTCTCACTCTCACTGTCTTTCGTCGAAGCCAGCCATACCATGCGGTGCTGGGTGGGTAAAGCTCGAATCGCCCTTTGGATTGCGCGTGAAGGTAGATGTGCCCAGTACCAGTCCTATCCGACACCATTGAGTAATAATAAAACACACATACACACACACACACACACATATATATATACACATTTTAATGAAAGAAGGAGACAGAAACAAAGAATGAAAGAGAAATAAGACCGGTTTCCCTACAGTCGTCCAAAGAACTGGCTACAACGTATTGGGTAAAGTTCGCCATTTCGCTCCTGAAATTATTACAAACGTAGGTACTCGTTCCTCTCCAACGAATCGACTACAGGCCGACTGGTCTTAGGCTAAGAAGAAGAGGAAATTTACAACATCGACTTTTGTGGTTTGGATACCAACTTTAGGCAATAATATTTTCTGTTTAAGGTCAAGTCGAACTCTATCACTTGGTTTTGTATCAGTTAATAAACGTTCTACGGTTTCCGATACTACCAGCAGCTGATTATCATAAGTGGTGGGAGATGTTATGTCCCCGCGATTATTTCGTTCATTTGTCGACAAACGTTTCCATCTTCAAAGAATATAATATGAACCAAGGGCTTTGGAAAACCATCAACGATAATTAGAAAGACTGTTCTATTGTACCAATCCACAAAAAAAGTCGAAAGGACACGCCTAAATTGAGTTTTCTCTCTTTCTGATTTATATCACTCTTTTCTTAAATTTTTTTGCCATTTTTCATAACTTTTGGATCAATACTAATTTTATTGACTTTTTGAAATGTGATCAATGTCAATAAAAAATCTGAACATTTAGTTTCTATTTCCAAATATTATGACAATCCTGTAAGTTGATTAATTCAGTTTTAGAAATTTTTCATTTTCATCTAATCTAAATTGAGAGGATGAACCTAACATGAAGGTAGGTACCTATCAATTATTTATGTTTAAAACAACAAATAATGGAATGAGAATGCTGTAAGTGGCATCTGTAACCTTTGTAAGAAAGAATAATCAATTTTTATAACTATAAATTTTGATATTTCTCATAAATTTTCGGTTACCCCATATTTGGAAAAGGTGGTACCCCATATTAGATATACGGAGTAGGTATATTTAGAATATATGTACCCTGTATTAGGAAAGGGAGTACCCCATTTTGGGAAAAAATTTCGTCGAATCATTATTTTGAGTCATAGGACAAAGTAATTAATGTAAAATCGAAGATTGGTTGACTAGACTTTTTAATGTTGCAAAAAATAATATCAAGGACTATTGATTCTGATTCCATCATAAATTTTAATTTAGAGAAATTTTTCCAATTTGTGTACAATTTTCAAGTTAGGTATCACATATGAGATACGTTTACCTTATCAGCTGGTACCATTTCTTCAGCGATGGATAATACCCAGAAACGAAATTTTTGACTGGAAATTTCCAAAAATTTGATTGCAGTAACAGACAGTACACACTCATATTTAGATTTTGTCAAGCCTTCCGCCATCAATTTTTATGCAATAGAACTCGAAGAAATTACTAAAAAAGGAATTAAAGATAACTTAAAAACTATCGCATCGATTCTATAAAAAATATAATAGGATAACCATGAGATTACCCTCTGTCATTTAAAAACAAGTTCAGCATAATTGACGTCCAAGTTGAAAAGTTACACTCAAACGAACTTAAAAAAAAATTTAAGCTCACAAGTACAAGGATCAAATTGATTCGATTGAAAATGGCACGAATACATTACAAAACTGAACATGGTGCACAGATGCAGTTCATTAATACCAAGGAGCTTGGTACTGATTTATTGCAAAAAAATACATTTGGACACAAAATATGAAATGCTTGGTTCCTGGGTATTTGGGACGTTGGCACCTATGCATTGCTACACTAATAAAATTCATTGCTACTTGAATGCAATGTATTGGTACCTTTGCACAATCGCACTTCTTAATATGTTAACATCTTAGCGTTTGGTCATTGAGAGGGGCTAAATAAGAATTACAATTGTCAGATTTGCGTAACTGTAACT
Source organism: Ericerus pela (assembly GCA_011428145.1). Taxonomy (NCBI): domain Eukaryota; kingdom Metazoa; phylum Arthropoda; class Insecta; order Hemiptera; family Coccidae; genus Ericerus; species Ericerus pela. Next base: position 193,521 of record WOFM01001607.1, on the reverse strand, counting down.
CTTACAATCGTAACTCACATTTTTGTGTGTTACGTGATGTGTAGGCGTGAGGTTGTGTGTGTGCGTGTGTGTGTGTGTTGCATTGAGCTTGCACGCAACCACACTATTATTATGTTTACACATCAATCCTTCATGAGTGAACTCACAACTTTTTGATGTGTGAACATATTAGCACTTGGTGTATACGGTATGGGCTAAACGAGAATTACGATTGTCAGATTTGCCTAACTGTAACTCTTAAAATCGTAATTCTGTGCGTGTTATATGACGTGTAGTTGTGTGGTTGTGTGGTTGTGTGGTTTTATGCATGTGCAAAACGTTGCACATGCATACAACCGCACTATTTTGTGTTTACACATCAATCTTCCGTGAGTAAACGCCAGCAAGACTCATGCCTTTTTTAAAAATAATTTTTCATCTTTCAGTTTGTAGTTTTTTACACAGTTTTTGTAAACGAAGACTTGAAAAGAGGAAATGATTAAAATTTTAAGGGACAGGGATATTTTAAAGGTTTTTCTTTCTGAAGGGGAGGACCGCAAAAAACAAGGTCGAGTCTTACATATGCAAAGGTGCTGTTTCCAGGCAGAGCAAGTTGTAAAATTAGGTATATTTAATAATTTTTCGAGTCAAGTAATTTTTTAAACCTATGTAGTGTGCGAGCATTATTTCCTATCTTCTGTTATTTTCCTTTCCATTATTTTCCATTTTCTATTATTTTCCTTTCCTTTCCTTCTCGTTTTCTTATGTTTAATTTAGACGGAGTTACCTACTGTTGGCTAGAAATCGCACAGCTGGCCACCATTCTTTTTACTGTTAAACTGCTGACTTTTATTCGCTTCGTTTTTCACTTTTGATTTTTACATCAAACTGTCAACATGTTCGTCTTTTCATGAGTGGCTACACACTCACTTAAAAATGAATTTATTTTTCATTTTGGATTGAAATTCATGAAGCTAGCCTTCAGAATGCGGTTAAAGCTGCGATTACTATTCCAACGAATCTAAGTCGGTACCTCCGTCTAAACTCCAGTAAAATGTATATCGTTTGTCTTTTTCCTTTTAAATTCTTAAATGTTCTCTTATTTATTATTTTTCCCACCTAAACATGTTCCGTGCACTAAAGTTGTTCATGTCGAATCTCGATTATACGGATAAATATTAGAATGTTCTAAATTTCTTAAAACCTTATCGAAGTGGAGTGTGTGTGGAGTATATTATGAGCGCCCGGTTCCCCTTTTTTGGCAATTCCATTTTACGGTGAAATACAGCTTGTGTCACAAAAATTTGCATTTCCTGATCTGTTACTTGGAACAGTGCTTCCACTGTGTGTGCGCTTTTATTTAAACTTTCGCACACCACACCTACTTAGGTTAATAAATTAATAATTATCTCTTCAATAAGTACCTACGAAAGAATCACTTCCAAATTGCTGGAATAATTATACAGCGCAAAAACCATAAGATTGTACCAAAAATTTTTCATCCTTAATGAATTCATAATTTTATAACGATCATGGCGGAAAACGCTTTTTCCGAGGTCATAGTTTTTATTTTCAAAAAAGATCGACGATCCATCAAAAATATTTTTTTGGCAACGGACCTTGTTAACTTTTTATTATTATTATTTGTTTTTCTTTTCTTTTTTTTTTTTTTTTTCTAATACAATTACTGCATAGTATCGCGGAATGATTTGCATTTTCAAAGTGAAACGCACAAAGATCGAAAATATTATTCGAATCGCGTGTCAAGATATTTTTCTTCGCTTCCAAAATAAATTTACTCGTACTTCCTCGCCGTATACTTACTTGCGATTATTTTCAAACCAAGTACTTCGTGATTTACGATGTTCGAAATGAATTGTAATAATTTGTGACATTTCCGACGCGCTATTAGCCCATTGTTTCCGCGTTGCCCGTCCCCATTCAATGCCACCATTTTGCAGAGTATAGCCTATTACTACGGCCAGGCCTACATGCAGGCACTACCCTATGTTAGGCTATACGAATCTCGCAAAAACGGTCGTTAGGCATAAAATCGATTGGTTTCGTAAAACAGTGGCTGTAATTTTTGGGGGACGTATTTTTTTGCGATATATGAGATAGGGACCCAAATGGCCTTCACTAATTTTCACATAGCCTACCTTCGTACGTATTCGTGTAAAGATGTTAGTGAAATTAAAAACATAATCAGTTTGTAATAAGTTATGACTCGTAGAGATGTGAAAAATTGTTTATGGTCTTGCATTCGTTGCAACTGCGGCAAGCCCAAGACTATCACCAAATGATGCAAACGTTGAGATTAAAAATTAACAGAAACTGTAAAAATATTCGAAATAATTCGATGCGACTGAAATAATTGGCAATTTTTAATGTTCAAATTTTTTCTGCCTGCCCTCCTGTTTGTTTATTCATTGGATTTTGTGGTTAGTGAATTATTCGTATATAATTAGGGTAGCTACCAAAAAGTCCAGCGAAAAAACATATTTTCACGAACTAATAGGTCCTCTAGACAGCCTACCTATTCGTATGAAACCTTCAATTATGATTTTTTCGAAATTATGCAAACCCTTTAAGATGTCGATATCGATCATCGATTTAGAGTTGATAGCTGACTGATTTAAAAAAAAACAAAAAAAAAAACACATGATTTTAAATTGTACAAAAAAAAAAAAAAATTACTAGAAAGTGACAAAAACTAGTTTTTGAAGCTAACATAATTTTCATATCGATTTTCAATCTATGAAAATCGAGATTTTGTTTTCATTTTCCTTAATTCGGATTTATGTTATGTTGTTTTAGCCTAAAAATCAATGTCAAAATAGAACAGACTGATACAGCACAAAGTGGCTTCACCTCAAATAGGAAGACACAAGACATTCGCCTTCGTTCATTTGTTCCTCTAAAGCGAGAGACACACTGTGTTGGGGGAGGTGCTTTTGTAATACGGTTTTTATTTAAAATAGTAGATGGTGATGCATAAATTATCGCTATATTATCGATAGTTTCAATGCTCCGGACTGACCGAGAAACACGTTCTCAAGCTGTATTTTTAAACAAAAATTTAAAATATACTTTGTAGTTTTTATTTTAAAATAAAACATAATGAGATGGAATATGCAAATAAACCATAATGATGATTGAATTCAAGTTAATATTTCTGGTTTCGAAACGTTTTAAAAGTTTTTCGTCACTTTCAAGAAAACTATCGGTAGGTCGATAGGAAACGGTATCAATATTATACATCACTAATGGTAAACGGTGATCCCATGCGGAGGTCTCATTTGATTTTTGGTATAATCGATGAGATCGATAGTTTTCGAGTTCCCTTTAAAAAAAGTGTTCGTTTCAAAGTAAAAATGATGCCAATTAATATATCAAATTAATGTAAAATATAAGTAAAATTAAAAAACAATACATAAGAATATTTTCTCAAAAAATAGAACAAACTTTTAAAAAGTATAAAAATAAAAATATGCTAAAAAGAGGAGAAAAAAAATTTTTTTAATTCTCCAAAAGATCTACTGGAGTTACTGAACAGGGTAATAAATTAAAAATTTTTCTTATAAAATTGGACGAAATTGACGTACAAGCCTATGCCTACATGATGAAAGAAATGACCCGCCCCCCTTGCTAATTCTCGTAGATTGTTTTGGAAAAATTTGAAAATTGTTGTTTCACTCTTTTTAATCCTTTTGAATTTTCTTTTTTTTTTTTACCATTCTTAAGTTCGTTCGATTTTTGGTTTATTATGTTTTTGCAACGTGTTTTCACAGTCAGAGGTAATTGTTTTTGAAATCATTGTTTTATCAATGGATGTGAAGAAGGAGGATAACTCCTAAAAAGTTGAGGATAAGTTCACTTCACTATTTTCATGCAGTGACACTATCAAATTATTGATATCTACGAGAAACTACGTTTAATATTCGTGGAAGTTTTAAAGTAGGTACTGTAACGGCCAAAAGAGGTGGTTTAGTACTGGAAACTAACCTCTTTTGGGGCGATTACACTTCCTTCGATATACGATAATATTCACAGGAATATTATAGTATTCGAGAATTATTTTAACTAATTGAATTTTATTATCCACAACTATTGTGGACCTTAACTAAATGAAAGACTTTAATTAAATTGAAACACACAATAAATTTTATCACTTTACTTTTAAAACACAATATTAAATTTACAAGTATTCATTCACAGTCTAAGACTGGAAGAATATTGCAGGTACAGTATACAACTGACCAGTTTATTTACAATAAAATATATTACACTAATACGTAGTGTCAAGAGTACAATTACATTTCTATACAATACAATTATTTTAATGAAAACCAGAGTTTATATACCTGTCAAGGTATATGGTTTTCTATGGTGTTGAGTGTAGAGTAGGGATTTGCTGATTTAGGTATTTAATTATTTCTAAAATATTCGGGTACCAGAATGTTCAGGTACTCGAATATTCCGTTAGAAAACGTGTAGTGGTTGTTGGCAGGAAGTAACGGTACTTTCGCCAGTTGACAATACATATTAGGGAAAGAATTTGCTTAGTAAGAAAAACGTATTTTTCTGTGAATGAAATATGTACGTCTATATTAAAATATGACGAACATATTCGTTACAGGTACCCAGTTTTTTTTTTGTTTTTTTTTGGCAATTTAATACAAGACGTGCATAACGATTAAAATAATTAAAAGTAAATGTTTAAATTGTTTTTTCTGAATTAATTTCACTCAACTTTAGGTTATTCTGAAACTATAGAACAAAATTCATATTTGTAGAATTTATCGCTAGCAGAGTTATGTGTATCAGAAAATTATGAAATTGTCATTTTCGAACCTCTGTCGATAAAATCAGTTAAAACATTTTGAATATCATAAAACGAAATGTCAGTTGTATTTTGCGAATGAAAACATCGACCCTGCACAGACGTTACCCATTTTTTTCAGGCTACTGTACCAGCTAGACAAGATCAGACGACCTTAAAACACAATTTTATTCGACGTTGATGAATCAAAAATTATTATTATTTTTTTTTTTTTTTAGCTCGTAAAAACACTAATTAAGAAAGAATATAGTAAGGAAATATTTAACAAGTTACAAGTAATTATAAAAACACTATGGTATCGTATAAATTAACAAGTACATGCGTATGCTATGTCGTGAGTACGGTTTACATTACATATTAGGTCTGTAACATAGGTGCGGATACTCTCGATAATTTTTTAACAATTCTGGAGGAAAATAAAAAAAAAAAAAATGCGAAAAAGTATAAATAGTATTTTACTTGACTATTTAGAAAAATGAGTGATTGTCGATGAGTTGCGTAGTTGCAGAACGAGCCGCAGGCGAATACTCTAATCGCAATTAGTCGATTATCACGAGGGGCTTACTAGTAGAGTACCTACGATGTTTTTTTCAATAAATCCACCAATGAGAGTTTATTATTTATTCGATTAAATATGTCAATGTCTTCAATTAACAGAATTTTATAAAATAATTAAATAATTAGGGAAAGGTGAAATATTTTGTTTATGGGAATCACTGTGTAAAACAGCCTCTTTTTATGTTGATATTGCACCTCTAGTGTAAGTGTAAATGGTGCGTAAAGAAATGAAAAAAAAAAAAACAAAAAAACAAAAGTAAGAAAAAACTCTATTTTTACACTAGTGAAGAAATTAAATTTTTTTCAATGAAGAAATAAACAAAAAACAGTTAAGAAAGAACTCATTTACACACATGTGAAGAAATGAAAACTTTTTACAACTGTTCTGAATCAATTTGGAAATTTCGAACTTTGCTAACCAAAATTAATTCAATAATAACCTCTTATTGGTGTATGAGTTGAGAAAAATAATTTGTGGATACATTGGAGAAAATTTTATTGGTAAAGCTATTATAAAATTATACTTTTTCTGTCTAAAACAAGAACAAGGTGGTGCAAAAGTACTCATGAGATATTCTTTCATAATTTTTTTCAAACATTTTGATAGTTATTTACATTGAAGGAAATTTTAGAGAGACTTGACAGGTAAAGGTGGTGATTCTAGGTCGACACAAAAGACAAATAAATGGCAATTGCGTGCTTACTTGCCAACCAATTGTGACATTATTAGGCTCGCTTTAAAGTTTGGACCTTCACGCATAAAATAAGACCTAAATAAGACCCGTTCACATAAATTTTGTCAATATATAAGAGAAAAAGCCAGACCATTTTTTGTGTCAACCTAGAACAGCATGGGTCTTTGCTGACACAGCAGATGTTCTAGGTTGACACATGCAGAAAAAATACTGAAAATATTAAATAGACGTAAACTAGATTCACTAACACAAGCCTTTCTTCAGATATGGGAGGAAAAGCAGGACCAATTGTTTTCGTGTCAATCTGGAACACAAATGTTGAAAAACATTGGAATGATAAAATAACATTAAAACCTCTCTTCAACACCTAACTGACAGCTGCGTTCATTGGATGGGCTGTATAAAGCTCAAGAGTGAATGTTTGCTCATAGCCGGATATTTTTTCATTTGAAAATGAAATTTAAGAAATGAAATTTACTGTGTCAACCCAAAACACCACATTTTTGTCTACCATAAGAACACCACCACTTTTTTCTTTCCCGAGGCAAAATTAGTAGTTATTTTTGATTGTTTTCAAAAGTACTGTGCACCAATCAATTTGTCTTGAAAAGAACTTTATATAAATACTATACTTACATACATTTCCAATAAAATGCAGTCTTTAGGCAAAGAATAACTCGATGAATACGCATTTTCATAACTTCCATTGAAATAATAAGTACAATGTTGCCAAAAGGTATTGCCATGGATGAGGCATTATAATGATGAATATTTATTTCAAATTTTGTGCAGATAGCGATGGTTATTGGTGAAAAAAATGCAATGTGTCAGCCTAGAACCACTGCTCTTAAAGATAGTTGAATCGATCGAATATAACATGATAAATATTACCTACTTTTATTTTGCAAGCTGTCCATTCCACGAGAAGGATGGTATTGAACTGGACAAAAACAATAAAATATCACAGAAGTACACTCTTGCCGGTGTTTCAAATTGGAAAGACTGAAGGAGTTTAACATTGTTAAATAGCAAATTCCAACGACGTTCTCTTTCTGGTTAAATATTATGCAACTCTTCACTTTGCTTCAGAATTTCAGAACAGCATCAAATAAGAACTGGAATCCCACAAAACACGTCTTATTTCATCCCTTCAACGTGTGCATTCTGCAATTTATCATACGCATGCGTTATTTTATTTGCGTATTCTTCTAATGAAGTCATGTCAAAAAATGTTACTGTAGGTCAAAGATACGTCTGCCTCCAATTTAATCAGAAGTGAACGATTTCTAAAATAACCTTTAATAACTACTTCGTATTTCAAGGAATTAAAAGAATAATAACAATAACAATAGTAATAATACGTAATAAAAATAAAAATAATAATAATAATAATAATAAATTCTGGCTTTCGATAAAAACGAAAAAATATGATAAAATACCAATGAAAGAAAGCTGAAAAAGTATACCACTGTGCAAAAAAAAATTAATTAGGATAATAGCTGTTAGAACTCATATTTTGAGTCAATAGGAGCTAATAGGTGGTCAGACAAAGAAGAAAAAAAGACCAGATTTAAATTTCATTCCTTAAAACATAAGGTATAAATTATCGTATGACACAACAAATTCATAAATAGTTGTTAAAATTTCATATGTGGGTCACCGAAGGTTAAAAAGTGACGTGAAAACAAAAATAATGGCTGATTAAAATTTCACGCAACCACAAGAAAAACTGGTACACTTAAGTATGACACAGGAAATTCACAATTTTTACCCATAATGGGCTGAGAAGTGATCGTTTAAAAAAATAAAATCTGAATGTTAAACACTTCGAAGAACGTGAGGATTGATAAGTAATACGAGAATTAAGTGAAAAGTTACTCCAAATCTTCATTTTTCGACCCAAAAACGTTTTTCTTCAGGCCATAAAATGAAGAATAAAAAGTTCTGAGAACCTTTGCTACCTTATAAAGAGCCGTATTAATTTTACATTCCATTCGATTCATTTTGCGTAATTATGGAGAAAACTGTGACGACCAAGAATGATCAAAAACAAAGAAATATCTTTTTACTTGGCACGTTACTTAAGGGGAGGGGCTTCATCCCCCATCTTCCCCCCATCGATTAACGTCAATTTAAAAATACGATGAGTGGAACTGGGTGCCACGAGATTCCACTCCCCTAATTCCCTATCATAGTGGTTATTGGAATCAGCATTTCGCATCTCGTCGAGGGTCTTTGAGCTTTACCCCTCACCAGTACACTGCATCCCCGAAGCTCCCACTTTTCCGGGTTCTACTTGTAGCGTTTTGCCACTTGCCGAAAGGAGTACGACGCCAAGTCCTCAGTTTCATCGGTCCAACATCTCGTCCAAAATCCTCCCCGGGTTCTGCAAATTCGTGACGCACTTTTAGGATGAAAGTGGAGCCAAATTATTCAATACCCTTCCAAATGAAACAAACGGAAATCAAATAAAGATCAAGTTCGAGTACGCTGGGGTGGAGAAAAATGAAAATGTAGGTACGAGGCGAGTTTAGCTGGTAGTTGCAGGTTGGAAACCGACGAAAATAATATTGAAGTCAATATTCTCAAACGATTGCACATCATTTCGAATTTATTGGTATATACTTACAGTGGCGTGTAATTATCTTTGACGCATTTCGTTCAGACACATATTAACTACTCCCATTTTGTGATGCAAAGACAAATTCCATTCAACGTCGAATTAAATACCTGCCCACATACGTATGGGATACCTCGTTTTTAACAATTTTTTTTTTTTTTTTTTTTACAAAACACGATTTTTTCTTTCTCTTTTTTCTTCCCCTTCTCCTCCCTTCGCCATAATTAACTCTTTCGTCTTCTCTTTGTCATCCTATATCGGTTTCTCGACACCGTTTCCCCAATCTGGCGTTTACTGTAAATATTAATTAAAAAAAAAAAAATTGAAACGCCACTGTTGCCACTGATATCGACGATAAATCAGATAGGCAGGTATGCGGTTATGTCGCAAGGGTACCAGCAAATTGCGTTGTCGTGTGTCAATAATTGACTCGTTTTTAAACGACCCATCATATTATATACAGGTATAATAGTACGTATACACCTATACGACTACCTTTATGTATAGGTTCTATAGGTAGCATAAAACTATGACTAAGTAGGTACATATACCTGTACGATGATTATATAATCCTTAAAAATCGACCATTTGTATTTGTACGAGTCGTCCGTCGTCTCCGTACACTCGTCGTCATATTCTTCAAATATTTGACTTTTAGAACGTCGACTCGTGTATAAAAGGATTTAACTTTTTTTTTTTACCTTTTTTCCATTTTTTATTCTCTTTCTCACTTTTTTCATACGGTTATTTTCTTCCTCCCATACGCACCTATATAGGTATCTACTTCTGATATTTATCTATTTCTGGGCACGCGGGTACAAAATAATTGTTTGATTAAAAACTATCCACAATTCTGGAATGACCACTTTCTATATTCAAGGACTCGTAAAGAAGCGAAAAAAAAAGAAGAAATTCGCTCATTAATACCTATACGTATAGACGATACGATGTGGAAACTGCAAAAGATGAGGTGGAAAACAATGATGTAAACGCAATTTGTGTGGAATTATGAGATTTTCAATCAGTCCGTTGACACGTTAATATAGGTACGTAATTATGACTCATAGTTCCTGTAATGGCCGAGACACTTCTGTTAGGGCACTTATATAATAATATGTCTTTAACGTCCGTAGGACTTGAAAATATATGTCATCACACACCTGACTCGCTCGCTAGGTCCAGCAACGACTAATGGCGACCTCCTCAGCCCAGTCGCTTGTCTACCTACATTGCTTCAGTAGACAAGTGCTTTTGCATCCACCAGGAGCAAATGAGATAATTTCCTTGCCAATTGTACAAGAATTGAGGTATACCAGGCTGGTTAACGATCATTGCTGTTAATGTTCACAAGTTTTTGAACTTTGTCAAATAACCCAATTTTTTATCTGGTCATAATTTCCCTCTTCTAAATACACATATGTCTCTCAGTGAGGGAAATTTGTATCTTTCCTAGCCTTATTTTCTCCAATGGTGGCTTGTCATCTATCTGTGATGATAAGAAAAAGTACTCTTTGTTTTGTTTTATACTGGCATGGTCCTCTCATTTTTTGCCCATCCCATTCAACATTAGGCCTTTAGCAACGTTTAGGCAATATTATGAATTTTGTAATTTTGTTTTCCTAATTACTTTTTTCTCTTTTTGTTATCGAATTGTAATGTGTTTTGTTTTTACTTTCATAACAAAAATCCAGGTAAAAGGATCTTCTGTATTTTCTTTATGTTGTGTGAAAGTCCTACATGAGTGAGATGGCGGGTGTGGCCATGATTTCTCACCTGTGGGTTTTGTTTTGAGAGATTACAAAACCTACTACAGCTGTTTTGGTTTTTCAAACTATTTTTAAATATCAAGCTTCAGGGGTTAGCAAAAACTGAATCTTGGACTGGCTATCCAAGCTTGTCAGATATTTTGACCCTTAATCTAGTAAATTGATATTCCAGCTTGTGTTAATGGACCTGGTATCATAGAACCCCAGGTCATGTGTGGAATTTTCAGGGCACACAAGGTGGCGGCTAGTAATAAGTGTAGAGCCTTTAGGGTAGTGTTCGTGTGGTGTGTTGTCACCCATATTGGCATACTACATTTTTTTTACACCCACAACCTTTGCACTTAACTTCTTCACATGTGGATCCCTCTGGTCCTCTACAACAGAATTTCTTCCCCATAGCTTCCCTGTTATTAACACTAACAGATCAATGGTACACAAAAAATAAGGTTTTATTAATTACTTAGTTCCTCCTTCCTTTAACACTGGAATATCATGAATGCCATTTAAAAGAGTATTGAACTATAATGTAGTTTTAGGTGCAGGTACAGGTACAATAGGTTACCTAAATAAGGGATAATTAGACCTACCTAATGGCAGCTTGTCCTTAAGAATTTTGGAGCTGAAGAACTGCTTGCAATTTTTCATACTGTATAAAAAGAAATCAGATACCCATTGGAAAAATATGTTGATTGAAACTAGTTATGGGGACTCATTGGTATGAGGTATAGGGGTTCTGACCCCCAAAAACAGTTGTAACTGCAAGACAGGCTTATTTTTGTCTTTATGACGTTAAACAAAACACACAATGTATGTTTGATCGTACATTACTTGCACATTCATGCAAGTAATATATGAGTACCAAATTGTGATTAATCTTGACAGTGAGATGATGTGACAATCCGTACATGAACCAGCCCATCATCTCTTATCACTATAAGAGATGACGCCACCGGGCCACTCTCACAAACATACATATTTGCTATGTATGTGTGTCTGTGTGCATGTAAATAACTCTAAAATCACCAGTGTTTGCCTAGGTTTTGGCTTACTCATATGTAAAATATGAATTGGCTGAACACACAAATTCTGTTGAATTACCTTCTGTTGTGAATATCTTTTTCACGACAAGGTATTCCACACTAGTGAATGAAAAAATTGAATTTTTTATATATTATTCGTTATTAACAAATTTAAAATCAGAAACGTAGTCTTAAAATGGGTAACTGAAAATATGTTGCTGAAAGCTTTATGCCAACCAGCTCCATAATCATAGGAAGATTTTTCAAGCATATGAGAATAGAAGTATACAGCCTTTGAATGGACAATGTGAGCAGCAAAGAAATCAGCTCATCCAACGTGCAATAATATGTAATAAAATTTTTCATTCCTTCTGCTTTTTGCAACATTTTCTGCATGTTTATGTGGATTTTTTCAATTTTTTACACTGGATACCAGTGCAATTTTGGCACTTTCAAAATAATTAAAATTCTTTTAAGAAGTACTTACTACTAAAAGCACTTTAGAAGTTTGTCTAAATGTATTCCTTGCTTCTAATATTGAACAAAAATTATTAAATAATAAAATTATCAATTTTAGTGAGTGTGGCGACTCTCCCGTATGAGGTATAGGGGCTCGGACCCCTCGACGACAGTTGCTGCCCCAAAGGGCAGGCAAACAATCATCCTTGCGACGTTAAACACAAAAAATACGTTCGATCGTAATTACCTGTAGGTACTTGCAGGTAATGTACAAATACCAAATCGTGACAAAATAAGATGATGTCACGATTTGTACACGAACCGGCCAGCCATCTCTTATCTCAATAGGGGATGATGCGACCTGGCCATTCTCAGTAATATACGTATTATCTTACGTACGTGTGTTTGTGTGTGTGTAAATAAGCCGTATATAAACCACCCAAACTGGCTCTAAAATTGCCAGTGTTCGCCTTGGTTTTGGCTTACCCGTACTTATGTACAAAGTGGTTGAACATGCTTAAATTCTGTAGAATTTCCTTCTGGTGAGAATATCTCTCACGACAAGGTATTCCACAGTGGTGACACCGACGTGATTTTTGGCTACTTCGTGAGGTGTCCTTAGGCGCATTGCACTTTTACAAAAATTTGTTGCGGTGTGCTGGTAAGAAACTTGCTTGCTCAGCAAATAAAAAAAAATTTTTTTTTGCAGACCAAGACACCTTTTAGGTCGTTGAAGTAGAGTCTGCTGAAGTGGGAATTTACACCCCTCTCTTTAAAATATATAAACAAAGAGAAACCAGACAGCAGACCTGGAGGAAGAAGGTTGGACTCATCCCCCAACCCCCCGACTTCGACTCGACACTCTAAGAATTTACCAAATCTGGAAGAAGGCCCTCAACACCCAGAATGAGCACGACTGGGAGCCGCAATAAATGAAGATCAATTAGCAGTAAAAACGTTGAGAAATAGTGGAACTTTAAGCCAAAGTTCTGACCCAAAAACACCTGTCCTACAAACACAGGAGCCAGTGTTTTCAACTACCAGGGAAGGAAGTAGTTCTGTGGAATACGCTTGTCATCAGAAAGACATAGCAATGGTCCCACCACCAAGTGGAAATGAAAACCCACAACCATCGCAGGGAGGTAATGCTCAGCTACAGCAGACGCCAGAAGTCTTGGCGCAAATTATGCAGCTCTTGCAATTACAGCCAGGACAGAACCCCAACTTCCACAGACGAAGGATAGAGATCCCGGAATTTCTGCTGAATGAGGTAGACTTGTGGTTGACCCTATTGGAAGGCAGGTTCAAGATGGAGAACATAACCCTGAATCAGCGGTATCTACACATCTGTGGAGGCATGCCCCCATAGATAATCCACCACATTCCGGATATCATGGAATGCCCTTCGACAGAAGAGGATAAATATGCTTGGTTTGTCAAGAAGATAAAGAATGTGTTTGGCAAAACAAAAAACCAAATCATTGCTGATGTGATGGGTGGTATGAAGATGGGGGATGACAAACCCTCAATCTTCATGGCAAAATTGAGGCAAAAGGCGGATAATATCGTAGCCCCTTCTGTCATAGGCAATCAATTTTGCAAACAACTTCCTCAAAGTGTTGTGCAATGCCTAGCCGCCGTGGGTTTGACTGTGATAAATACATCCGCAGACTTGGACTTCCTTGCGAAATCAGCAGATAATGCACTCAAATACACCAGGTCAAAGCCTGTGGTAAGTGCAGTATCTGCAGAGACTGGAGAGATCACTCAACTTCGAGCTCAAATAGCTTAGTTGACTGATGAAGTAAAGAGGAACAAAGGCCAAAGCTCCACGAAATCCAATAGTAGCTGGCGACAAAGATCTAAAAGTAGAAGCAACAACAACAAAAGGACGACAGTCCCGGTCCAGAGACCGCAGATCTAGTTCCAATAACAGGGGTCAGGTTCAACTCCCCCTAGAACATCATCTCCCAAAAACCAGTCTTGAAATTGGGATGATAAATGTTGCTTTTTCCATAACCGGTTTGGCGCAGAGGCCACCAAATGTAACAACAGATGCAAATGGTGTGGCAAATCCTATACCAAGGAGGCATCAAACTAGAACGAGGGGCCATCTATGCGGCCGAAGACCCCTCGGAAAAATACTCATGCCGCCTGTTCATTAAAGACAGGACAAACAGGAGAAGGTACTTAATCAACTTGGGAGCAGACCTGAGCATATTGCCAATTAACAAAACCCAAAAAGTACTCCCTCCGAAATACTATCTCCGTACTTTGAATGGTCAAAACCTTCCAGCTTATGGACTTGAAACCAGCAAAGTTGACATCGGGCTCAAGAAAATCATGACCTGGTCCTTCACAGTTGCAGATGTTCCAAACCCGATCCTGGGTGCAGATTTCCTTGCACATTTTGGCCTGATCATTGACCTCAAAAATGGCAAATTGATCGATAGTGAATCTAAACATTGTGTAGATGGCAAAACGCTAGCTTACAGACTGGACACAAATATATCCAGCTGTACCAAAGTCGACGGACAACTCTTACAGATCCTGTCTGACTATCCTGGAGTCACCCAACCATCAATTTGCAGGCATCCTACCTATAAACATGACACTGTTCTTTATATAGAGACTAAAGGACCGCCTTGCCATGCTAGAGCACGAAGGTTACTGCCTGACACACTCAAAGAGGCATGGGAGTACTTTCATTGCATCATCGAGGAGGGCGTATGTCGCCCCTCAAAAAGCTCATGGAGCTCCCCTATCCACATGACCAAAAACGCAAGTGGAGAGTGGCAAATTGTTGGAGACTACAGGGCCTTAAATGCCAAAACAGTTCCTGATCGCTACCCAGTCCCCAATATAATGGACTTCAACGCGAATATGAAGGATAAAACGATGTTCACCAAAATTGACATCAACTAGGCATTCCACCAAATTCCTATGGCTGACCAGGATGTACCAAAGACAGCGGTTATAACCCCCTTTGGACTATTCGAATACCTTCGAATGCCGTTTGGACTTCGCAACTCAGCACAAACGTTCCAGAGATTTATCAATGGACTGTTTAGGGGATTGCCATTTGCATATGCATACTTGTATAGAATTTCCTTCTGGTGAGAATATCTCTCACGACAAGGTATTCCACAGTGAGTAAGGTAGCAACAAATTTGTAAGAGAAAAGGATTATGAACTTAATTTCTCCTAAAAATGAGATGCCTACCTAAAGAGTTAATTTTTTATTTCAACTGTAAGTAGATACATATTAGTACATACCTATTTACTTAGACCTACCAACTCTAAGGAGATGTGGCGCACATTTTTATTTTACTATAGGGGTAAAAACTAAAATAAGTAGGCAGCTGGTACAAATCTTGGTTGAAATCTCAGTGCAAATTATGATGCAAATTTTGGTGTGAAAGAGACAAATACATATAGTCAAAGAGACCTCCAACTCTTTATATGAGCTGTGGTACAAAAATGTGAAAGATTTTTGACCGTTATCATCATCATCATCATCATCATCAACAATGAAAAGTCAACTTCATTGAATATTCTGCTCAGCCAGAGCTGGGCATATTTTGTAATGAAAACAGACATTTATATACCCAATATACACGCACTATCAAGTTACAACACACACGCAGTAAAGTAAACGAAGTTGAGAAAATGTTCATTATGATGATGATGATGATGATGATGATGATGATGGTTGAGATGTTGGTCACATTTTTGATCACCTGTTGGGCATCTCTTTAACTATATGTCTCTGGGAAGAGAAAAGAAAGAGAGAAGGGGTATATCTGTGTGAGTAGGTGTGTGGTATCCCATAATTTTTTTTCTCTCGATCTCAGTCTCTGTCTCCACCTCCATAACCCATAGATGTATTTTTTTTTTTTTTATTTGAGGGGTGATAGTAGTGTATTTTTATTATTTTGTATATGGTGAAGAAGAGGCAGCTAATAAAATGTGTATCACAATAAGTGTTTCAGTCCACCCCAGCTGGTACTGAAGTGTCTTTTTTTTTCTTTTTTTTTTTTAAACAGTTACATTATTTAATTACAGAAGTCTAATAAATCACGGAGCAGATAAGAAATGCGACACTACCAGGTTTCAAACGTTTGAAAATAGAATCATATTGTAAAAAAGTAGAACTCCTGCAGAATCATTACTTTGTAAAGCAATGAGCCACCGCTGGGCCTTACTTGTTACAATGTGATAAGAGAGTAAGGTTCCAAATAAAACGTACGTGTGATTGAGAAGTGAAACGACTTTTGATTCGCCATCCATTGCAATGAAGCTTGGTAGTTTGCAGCATACAAAGTGAGGGGCTCAACTTGGATAGAATAAAATTACTTTGACGATCAATTAATCGGTTAACTTTATAATACCGGACCAGGAAAGTTCCATAAGCCCAGTGTAATTTGTATGTCAAGAAATGGTGGCATGAAAGTAGGCAACCAACGTACTATAGATGTTTTTCGTGAGTTCACCCACGATGTGACGAAACTGAAGGAAGTGAAGAGAATTCTCGGTGGTTTTGTCACAGCTGATACCGTATAGGCCTTCATACTTGCAACGATTGCCTATACCCAGAAATGAAGTTGGGTATATTTTGCGATGAAGCATCGTCATGTTGTTAGTAATTACTATTGTGGTCCTCTAAGGCTGTAGTTTTTCATTTTCAAATGAGAGAAAAAAGTAGTAGAACAACATTTCACGTAACAGCCTCCACAATAAGCTGATTATAATTTTTGTTAGGCTAGGTACCTAACTGGGTATAAAAAAAGTGTCGTATTTATCGGATAATTATGAATATTGTAGACACTTTTGACATATTTCCTAAAAATTTTACGTAAAATTCTAATTATTGTCTATTGTTGAACGTCAATGAATAACACAATGTTCGTATAAAATCAACAATTTTTTTCTTTAAGCGTGTCTAATTGACTTTATTCAATAAAATTTCAATTCATATTATTTTCTCCTTTTGTATCCTCCTTTATTTTTTTTCTTTTAAATTTTTCAAAGCTCATCTAAAATGGGTCCGTAGATATTTGTCCATAGGGGTGCCCGATGACAATAATATAAAATTTCATCAAACTATTCGTGTCTTCTCTTAAAAATATTCATTTGCCCTAAGCCTATGATCAAAAATCAATTTTTTCAATTTTAGTATTCCAGCAAAGAAAAAATCCACACTCCAAAAAATAACTCATTAAATTCCATTTTTCTGTCAGTTGTTTTCGGTATTATGACGAAGACTAACTTTGTTCTCTTTGGATAAATGCTTTACGAGGAGTACCTATTATTTTTACAAATTGGTAGTCTAGTTCGTCATATCATCAAAAATTTCATGGTTTTCTACACAAAAACTTCTAAACGTATGCATTAATTGTGCATTTGCACTGTCCCTATACAGAATCATCTGCTAGAATTTGAAAATTTTTCATTGATTGATATACATATACCAACCAATCAGATTGACTCAACAAATTGTCGTATAAATATTCAAACGGCTGCGCAACGATAGTTGCATACTGCCTTCTCGAAGGTTCATTTTCTATATTCCGTAATCATTGTCATCATTATGATGAACACACCTGTCAATTAGGTATAGTAAGTGAGCCTAACAGAAGTATCAATTTGTTATTCATTCTGACACGAAGGATTAGACTAATTCTAATAGTACCTACCTCGAAACTTTTAAGATCAAAATTAGGAGAAATGAAAAAGATTTTCAAAAATGGTGATTAAAAAGTAAGGCAAGTCGAAATCAAAAAAGCATTAAAAAATTATTAATTTAATTTCAAAATATTTTGTTCAACGTAACATACTAGAAAATATTAAAATTGATTTCTTTTCATTTCATTTAAATTAAAAAAATTCTTCCTGCATGTGAGAGGGTTATGCAACCCATCAAACGTTAATATGAATGCCGATGTAAAGGAGTTAATTTCGGCGTTGCGGAGCTATGAGAAAGATTTTTGAGCAAGAGTTGATTTGGAAAAAATAATGGGCGCCAATAAATACTGCTTTGCGGGTAAAAAAATGAAAACAAACCATTTTTTTCACAAAAAATTATACAAAAATTTTTAATTTTTATAAGAGGATAAAATTGTTTTAGTTCAACTACTAACAGGTCTTTGATACCACCGGTATTAATATATCGTCCATAAATGTTTATTTAAATTTTTAGTTGATTTTTGTTTTTTGACTTACGTCACTTTTGGTTCATGTACGAGATAGTCCTACGTTTACACCCAGGTAGGTACCCACCCAGTAGGTAGTTAAATATTTTTGCAATCGAAAGCAATACTAACGACAGAAGATTGCATGATTTTCACAAATAAATGGGTCTCCTTTCCACTACAAATAACCAACATGAATCCAAAGAGCCTAAAATATACCTATTTTTGTGAATTAAGAGGTATTTAAATTATGCTTCACTATGTTCAAAAATGATTGAAGTAGAGTGTCTACCTTCAGTAGTTGAAAACATTGAAAGTTTTGAAACATTAAGCCTAAATTAATTTTTCCGAAAATTGTTTTACAGAACTACGATTAAAAAAGTAATAAATCCAACTGATATTTTCAGATAAGTACGAGTATCTTCATAAGTTCATAATAATAAATGAAATTAACAAAATTTATAGTAGGCCTGCCTAGCCCAAAACATAAAATGTCATTGTCAAGATGTTGGATAAGCCTAATTTAATTTGAATGCAACAACTGACCTAGGACTTTGTAGCGAATATTTCCATTCACTGTAATTCATTACAATCGTTCCTTACATCCTAAGTATTTAATTATCATCCATCACGTATAACACATTTCTGTGAATACTTTTGATGACAATCAGAAATGTTATGTATCATTCATCTCACTCCCACACCATCATTGTCTTTGTCATATAAATTTCTCAGCGCGTGTCTACACTCAGACACGAGTCGTTATTAAAAATGTCCAAATGATTTTATTTACAAAAATTAATAATTCTACGAAGTTCTAAAAGAACTATTTATCGCGAATCATCACGCTACTTTAAATTCCTTAATTGTATTAATCAGCTTGCAAATTTATCATTTATTCAGTCGATCCAAATTTATTGGATGATCATTTCTTCTGTAACCAGCTACCGTTAAGGATCTCAAACTTATGAGACAGCAATGTAAATAAATTTGTAACAATCAAATGTTATCTGAAGACTATTAAAAGTGTACAGTATAATTTCGTCAAATTGAGTTTTTAATCAATTAATTTACGTCCAAAAATTGCCCACAGACTTTTATGTTAGATTCAACTCATTCTTTTCTGAGTTATAGGCTATACCTACCTAATTCATTCTCCTTAATTCTTCTAATCACCGCCTTCTCATGTTTTATCTCCCTCCCAGTTTATATAACCCTTTACTCCTTCGTAGGTATAGGTAATATCTATTCACCAATGTTAGTAACTAACTTTTTCATTAAATAATCTATCTCCTGTCACTGGATTGAATAGGTCCTTCATGCTAAGAGCACAAATTAACGTTCGATAAAAAAAATATTTCTACAGTCGTACAAACACTCTAGGAAAACATTGTTGTCGTACTATACCTTCAACGGGAGACAAGTAGGTATTCCTAAATTATTTTATTTAACTCGTAAATCTTATTCAATTATCGATCGACCATAGTTGGAAACGAAACAAAAAAAAAATGTTCTTAATATTGTTAGACAAATCGACAAAACTGAAATCTCATAGTGAGTTACATACAATAATTTTATAATAAAACTAAAAAAACCTACCTGCCTAATAAGATAGTCCATTCTGGCTGAAAAATACCGAGTAAAACTTCAAAACTTCCCTAAAATATAAAGATGTTCAGGTTATTATTTTCTTTTATTTTCCATTTTAAAGTACGTAAGATAGTTCAGTATTTTTTGCCTCTTCATTAGCACGAATTTCCTCGATTAATGCAGTACCTACTCTCTACTGTCGTCAAACTGTTTCTCTAATTTACAAAAAAAAAAAAAAAAAACAGTAGGTATAGGCTAAGAGCGTCTCTGCCCATTTTATCAAAGAAACAATCATTTTGTCACTCGAGGAACTGTAGTGTTTCTCATAATAATAAGATTACCTACCCACGTACCTTTTCAGACATGAATTGAAAATTTCTTCTCAATACTTGCATTTTATGAATTGCGTATAATCCATTAATCAACGAAGGAGAATTTATCAAACTTCTTAGAACGGTATAGTGTTTCACAAAATAAACAGAATACTTTTCCAGGCTTCATTTTGTTTCCTATTTGCACGATTAGGCCACGTAAAAACAATTCGAAAGTTTAAACCATCATTGATGACAGAAATAAAACAAAAAAAGCATAGGTAGCTAATATTGATTATGGAATTTAGCGTCTGCGGCCGGCTAAAGATATTTGATAAATAGTTAAACAAACGGATACACAACATTAAACAGGAGAGAAACTGAGGAACTATCTGTACGAAACATATTATGGATGCATTTAAACACTTTCAGGAATAAAAAAAATTTTTTTTTGTAGAATCCTGTTATGTCATAGACTATTGTTTTCGTATTTTTCATAATCTAAAAGTGTAGGTAAATTCATGCATGCGTTTCTATAGTACAGAGTAATTAACATTCATTAACCACAGGAAACGATTCAAGGTTAAGAAAACATTGGTTTCGGTAATGTTTCATTGTGAAAAGTGAAATCAGCTATATCTATGCGTATAAAATACACTGGGTATATACGTATACGTGTTTGCATGTCTACGAATAGTGCTTGGAAATAGCTTGAGAGTTCACAAATGTCATGGCAGTCTTTGCAAAGCCTGCCTTAATGTCAAACATCCTTCGTAGGCCAGCTGTATAAAAATGTTTAAAACACAGATGACATAATATTGGTTAAACAAAACTTATGTCGAAAGTGTTTCGAATCCAATAGCTAGTGGTCCAGTATTTCGCCAATGGAGGAATCTTCAAAAAAACCAATTCCTACTTCATTATTACTCTCTAAACTTATGGCCATCATTTTCTCCCCATCACTTCACATAAAAGTTTTTCTTTATTCTTCAGTCGTAGGTACCGTCAAAGCGGATGGCCAACCTCAAATTCGAACCAATTATTACAAAATTCAAAAATGATGTATTCAAAAGAATTTTTGGTCGGGTAAGATTCAATATTTTTATAGAGCCTATACAGTTTCGTAAAGAAAAAAAGTTTTGATTTGAACGATAATCACGAAACAAAAACATGATTTTGTGGTGACTGCATAGTTTTGCACCGAAAATGCAACTCAATCCTTGCTTTTCTCACTATCAAGTTTTTGCCAGAAAAGAAGAAGCCAGACGGTTGATAAATTCGAGAAGGGAGGTAACTGAGGTAGATTTTCAAAGCAGCCAGCCTTTAAAACTGCTGTTTTATTCTCACTTTTTGGCCCGAAACTGCGACAACAAAATTATATCTATACATTTTGTGTTTATGTACCCATCGATATAATTGATAACGGAAAAAGATGTAAGAATGTTACTCAAGTTTCGTTCTTGCATACGATCTTTAAGAAATTTTACACGACGAAATATGAAATATTTACCAGATTTTCAACTATAATAGTGCAACTTTTGATGTAGAAACAAGCGAAAAAATATGTAATCGAAGAACAGAAAAATGTTAATCTAAAAATGTTTTCTGCTCAAAATAAGCGAATTAACATTAAAATTTAGTTATACAGGGCGTCCCACCTGATAGGTATTGCCAATCCTCGGCAAACTTGATGAACTCGCCGAGAAAAACCAAAATAATGTTAGGTAATTACATACGGAGCGACGTCCTATGGAGGAAAAACATTAGGGCTGAAATTCATAGTCGACACTAAGTGTTCACTAACCTAAGGGTCTGTTTTTAAACGGCTGTGATGCCACAGAAAAATAGTTTAGCTGAGAAAGGCGAGAAATGTAGTTTCTTTGTGACAAACTGTATTGAAGCAATGAAAAAAAATTTAGTTTTACTGAGAAATATAGCTGAAAACTGCAAGTTCTAAACTGACACTTGGGTTAGTGAACACTAAGTGTCAACTATGAATACCGGCCTATGTGTATTTTTCATTAAAAAAAAGTGTTGCCCTTGGAAATTAGTTCCAGACCAAGGTGGTTATTCCAATTTCACGTGTGACCATCTGCGCAACGTCGAAGTTGGCTCAAAGAGTGGAAAGTTAGGGCCTCAAGGGAACAACTCCGGATTACTAGTCTAGCACTCAAGTGCAGCACCTTCTTTGTTACGAAGAATAACCCTATTAATTAATTACATCCGGAAATAACGAGAAAGCCAAACATTATTTACAAATTTGTTTTTTAGTTTCTATCAAAATTTAGTTAAAGGACCATAAAATACGAACAAGACTTCAAAAAATCAACCCTAAACGATCTCTAAAAGGGCATAATTTATTCTAATAGTATTTATTTCAGGGTTGACAATTTCAAAAATGTAGGTACCTAAAAAATAATATAAAATATGTTCGACAGAAACTTGTAACTAACAAATTGGGCTGATATTTTATGTGCACGCTTGTACTATGTCCGTCTTATTTACGACACATTTATTTCAAAAATTTTAATTAAAAAAAAAAAAAATCAAGAATTTTTAACCTCTTCTTACTTTTTAGATGCAGTAGGTCAATATTTAGACATATTTGGACGTTAATGCGCTTCACATTTTCCGTTCATCTCAGTGAGTTTTACAAATTTATCAAGTGTTAATAAAATTTGAAGAGACACCCTAAATTATACAGTATACCCGGATGACGATACTAACGTAACATCCACGTTTACGATTTTGGGATTTCGATTGATTTTGGCAATATTCTACAGTTTCTAGGGGTCCGGTCATCAAATTAAAGCAACCAATGCGGTTCATATCCCTGTCACGATGATGACTGCTTCCTTTACATTCCGATGTGAAATTTACGACTCCATCGTTTTATTAAGTACCTATTTGACTAAAAATTTACCCCAAAAAAAGGTATATTTATTTCTTTGTTAGAACAATACAAATTAATAATAATAATAAAAAAAGAAAATTCAAAACAATAATTCGCTGGACACGCTTTTGAAATCACAAATGACAAAAATAACCTCATTCCACTGTATTTCATCGAATTGATGGCACACAAATTCTTCTAATCCGCTTGAAATTGATAATTTTATGCGAATTGAAAAAATATAGTAGGCCTCATACGGCGTAGGCTGGAATTTTGTGTTGTTTTTCGAAAGTCGCTCCTTCGGCTGTTGGTCAGTCAAAAGTCACTCCATAATATGCATGTACGTAGGTATGTATAGATACTCAATCCGAAGTCGTAGTCCTAAGTCAAACATTAAAAATTGTGAGTTGTCTTTTTTTTTTTAGCTAAATTTATTTAGAGAAAATGAAGAAAAACAAATTACCGATTTACAAAACGTTAGAGGTTTCCACGTGGTCTCAACCGATATTCTGCAGCACTTCCAAAATGGTTGAGCCGAGTAATTCGTCCTGATTCGTCCACGTAACGTAAACGGATTTCTGCTCGTCGTCTCCGCTAACCTTCACCAGCACTGACTCAATGGAAATGGACGTTTCCGTCACCTGCACATTCCACCCGTCCAAACAGTCATTCAACATTTTCAGCAGTTTTTCGGTCGTTTTGGAACACGGACCTGGATCTTGCAGCTTCACCGTCGAGGTGAACCTACGCGAAACATACAGAAGACAAAATTCAGCCTCCACAGCGTAAACGCAAACGCAAACGAGATGGAAATTTTTTCGGTCAAAAGCATTCACATTTCAACACGTTTATGATCACCATTTCTCGTGTGGCGGGAAGAAACACCAATGGAATCACGTCATTCAAAGCGAATCTAAAAAAGTTTTTTTTTTTTTTTTTTTTTTTTTAAAGCTCGAGAGATTTTTTGGCTAAAGGCCGTTATTGTCTCCACATGGTTACCAATGGGTACAATATATTCTTCGTTTTTCAATAAAGGAAAAAATCAACGCGTCAGTACTGAATTTTGAAAAAAAATTTGAGAATGACTGGAATGCGCTGGAACCAATTTTATACTAATTAAACGCGCCCACATTAGAATATCGAATGGTTCATTTTAACACCCTTTTAGTTTCAAAACTTTTGAAGATCTACGAGGAAGTTTCAAGAATGTTACTCAAACATACTTAGCACCAATCCTTGTGCCGACCAAATCAATAAGGACAGGAGGACGGGGGACGAAACGTATTTTTTTCAAAAGAAAAATAAAGTAGCTCGCAGTCCAAAGGGCGGCTCCTCGTTCACTTGAAAGGGCTCCACGAACATGTACTTACATGCTAAGTAGGTCTGTTCGATTTGGAAAAAAAAAGGGGGCGCTGAAACTTTATTCTTCAAAATGGCCTGTCCGATTTGGAAACGTGCGGCACCATCTTATCCAAAATCGTAAATAGGTTCTACAGGTTCTGATAAAAAGTTTTATCTCTACAGATATGAGCACGCTGGTATTTCATGCCTCTCTCATCGAAACAATTGTTCTTTCCGCGATGCCTATCAGTTTTTTTTAGTTTTTCCACTTACTAAAACTGCACTAAAACCTCAAATTAGAACTGAGAACCGGGCGATTCTAACAAAAACATAAAAAGTAGCCCTTTTTTTTTGCCGCATCGAATACGCCTTATTAATGTTTTTCAAATAGTGAGGTAGGGTGGGGTTATAATGACAAGATGAAATGAAATAACAACGAACGTAGAAAGAAGAACGAATTTTATCGATTTTCAGCGACAGGACGACTCTGCTAACAGAAGAAGAAGGAAAAGGATCTGCTCGAATTCCAGTAAAACCATATACGGAGCGCACATTTACCACTTCTACGAGGCGGCAGCCTTCCAGCGAGTTCGCATTTTTCAGTCGCTCGTTCGATGACGATTAATCGTCGGTCACCGATTAGGGGTGGAACCATCATTCCTGCGCGTTGGTACCTCACGGACGGACTAGTGCGACTGACCTAACAGCGAATTACGACTAATTAGGCCCGCCGCGAACGGTCTGCCGGCACCCGATCAGCACGGCTGACTTTCGTCCTGTCCAATTTCGATCGACCGAGAAACAAACATGGCCGACGGGTAGTTGGAGGACGACTCCAGCGGCTTACCTGATTATGTGCCTTTTGATTCCAACCTCCTTGCACGCCTCGTCCACGTCCATCAGCGTCATCGAATCCTTGTTGACCACCAGCACTCCGTGGATGATACGCGGTTTTTTAACGGCCGGCGACAACGCGTTGTACTTGACGGCCTCCGTCTTCAGCAGGCTGGAGACGGCGTCGACTGGCACCGCATGCTTCGCCTCGATGAGGCACGTTTCCCCGTTGGCCGGCATATAGCACTCCAGCCGGCACTCTTCCTTGATCTTCCTCTTCAAGAACTCCATTTTGGTCGCCTCGCCGTGCACCAGCAGCACGTTACGTGGCTCGCAGTACTGAATGAGGCGCATAATGCCTTTGGCGTCGGCGTGCGCCGAAAACGACATGTACTCGACGTTGATTTTGACCTCGACGACCTGCTTGTCAAACTCCAGCCGCTTGGCGCCCTGCAGCACCTTGTAGCCGACAGTACCCTGCACGCAGTAGCCGGGCATGATCAGCATGTTGCTCTCGCCAGAGGCCCACTTCTTGAAGATGTGTAGAGACAGGCCGCCGTGCAACATGCCTGGACTGGCCAGGACCACCATCGGACCAGCATTGTTCACGTACGACTTGTCGAAAGGTTTGATGTGGCGGAAGTCGAACATGTTGCGGTGCACAAATGTTTTTTTGATCTTCTGGTTGGTCCATGTGATGAACATCTTGTAGTAGTTGTTGGCCTTCTCGGTGAGGCCGGCCGCGAAGAAGACTGGCACCTTCAGGTCCATGCGCTCCCAGTACGTGTCCAGCAGGATGCACAGCTCTTGAGCGCGACCCAGCGCAAACACCGGTATCAGCACCTTGCCGCCGCGCTCCACACACTCATGCACCTTTTTGAGGAAGTCGCGTTCGCGGCACCGCTTCGAGTCCCGTATGGTGGTCGCATATGTCGACTCCGTGATCAGCACGTCTGGCTGGCATTTGTCGATCCAGGCAGCACCCAGGTGCCGATCCGGCGTCATGTTGTAGTCGCCGGTGTAGACGATGGACAACGAGCCAACGCGCACCTCGAACATCACGGCGCCGATGACATGGCCCGCGTAGTACGCCTTGATCTCCATCTCCTTGTCCACCTTCACATTCTGGTGCAGGTTGACCGTTGTCACCTTCTTCATACAGTCCTTGATCATCTGCGCCGTGAAGAAGTTGATCTCTCCCTTGCGCTCGACAGCGTTCTTGCGCATGTCCTCCAGCAGGATGGGCGCGATCGCCTTGGTCGGCTGCGACATGTAGATGGGTCCGTTGTAGCCGACCATCTCCGTCAGGTAGGGCAGCGAGCCGCAGTGGTCGAGGTGGAAGTGCGATATGAGCACGCAGTCGACGTACTTGGTGATGGGCTCGTCCACCGTTATGAAGCTGAAGTCCGGGAACCGCGTCTCGTCCGTCACGCCCATGTGGATGCCGCAGTCCAGCATTATGCGTTTGCCGCCCATCGACACGATGATGCAGCTCCGGCCCACGTCTTGGCCCGCACCCAATGGCGTTACGCTTATCTCGGCCATCGGTGATCGCCGACGCCGCTTCCGGTCACGGCCACGGACGCGATCGAGCACACCCTGAAAACAGACGAACGGACAGCAGCGGTCAGAGGGCGGGTCGGCGCAACCGTTGTTACCCCTTCGCTTAGGAAATATTTTCAAGCTCTCAAACAATGGTTTCACTTCAGAATCGAAATGTATGGTAGTTAATTAACAGAACAAAACTGGTCCATCAGTATGATCCACGAGAAAAGAAAATTATTTTTGAACCATTAGATTAGTTTGGACGAGAAATTAAAAAAAAAAAACTCTAGCGCAGCAAGCCTCGCTAGAAAATGTACGTTTTCGAAACAAATAATAACGAATTTCGGTGGTGGCATTAATTGTCTGTAAATTTATACGCGTTAGTGGTGTGTTACGATTGTACGAAATTTGTTAGCTTCTGACTAAATATTAGACAATATGTAATTTAAAAGTATTATTTCTTTAAATGAAAAATTAATTAAGATGATGAAGTGTGGTAAATAATCATACATTTAAATAAAGTTATGAAATAAAAAACAGAAAACATGAACATTTGGTTAATTAAAAGAAAAAAAGAAAAGTTCATGCAAATTAGAAAATAAGAGGAAAAAAACTTTACCGAAAATACCCTCCAGTCGATCCGTACCAAAAGTGATAGAATGCTACAATTTATTATAATAAATATTTGTTTCAAATTTTGTACATATGGTTCCAAATTTCGGCATTTTATGACCAATATAACAAAAGTAGCGGTACCGGAAGCACCGTCCGGCCGATCCACGCCAAAATTAGTAGCGAACTACAACTAATTAAAATAAATACTCCGAATTTCGTGGCTACTGGTGCACAATTGAGTATTTTATAACCAAAATAAAAGCAAAAATGGTGGTACCGAAAGTACCGTCCGGTCGATCCGCACCAAAATCAATAGGTCTCGTCTTTGGCTTAGCACAAATGTTCGTATCAAATTTCGTGATAATTGGACAAAAATTGCGATCTGTACGTAGGAAAAAGAAATTGACTTATATCTATCTATCTATCTATATATATATATATATAAATTTTAGTTATTGGTGCCAAAATTTTCCTGAGGTTATGAAACGAGAAACGTACACACCTTTAACCCTGGGAGCCAATACCACACCAAGCGTAATAAGTAGATTTTTTAAAGAAAACCTACTTAAAAACCGTTTGGCTCCCACCCAACCTGCTAAAGGATGATTTTTTATCCTTTTTGATCTAAAACTTAAAACGTGAAGAAAAAGGAAAAATTGTGTTGTGGTTTATACTGTTTTTCTTGATTCATTCTTCAAAGGTTGATATTTTCTCACTTTACAGAATACAGATTAGGATAACAGAGTAGAGAAAGTGAGTTTAAACCATGCTTAAGAGGTACGCGACGACGTCATAAACCATATCCACACTCGTCTGATTAAAACACCATGTTTGTTTGCTCTGCAAAATAAGCTCAATTGAAGTTTATCGTTATACTATAACACTGTGAATCTATACCGTTTCCTCTCTCCCTAACCAACTGCCATGTACAAAGGTGATTCTGGTGTCACGCCCTTCGTAGCGTGAACAGAGTAATACACGACGTTAATTTTAATCCGAAAAATAAATTTCTTATTTAAATAACGTGTTAAAACTTCAAATTTCAAAAACCTGCTTTTCTATGGGATAACAGGATGTCAACCTTATGGGATCTTACAAAATATTGTTCACAAACTATCGATTACATACATACTCTAACATTTTTGGCTCATTAGATTTGCTTTGATTCACTCTTTCATTTTGTTTGTTTCTTTGTTTGGGATGGACTTTCACACAAATTCAAACGAAGATACGGAGACATATCTGAGATTTTCACAAAATTACAAAACATATCACAATCTTTCACACATCTAATCACATTTTTTTGCAAAAATTATCACCGATATCAACAGATCTCGTGTGGACGAAACTAATGACACCTGTTGGAATATTCTATCACATCATAGTCCCCTGTTACAGCAATTTTACTGATTATGGACTCATTCGAAAGTCTTACTCATTAACTCGGAGTAAAATCATAAACATTTTTCATTTGTTCTACGAAAATTCTACTTTGTTATAAACGCAAACGCAAGTTGCAATAAAGTGGTTCATTGACGCCAGGACCTTGTTACAAAGTATCTATATAATAAAATCCAATCCAAATTTTTGTATTTATATACATGCGCACTTTTTGCAACATTCACTTCTTAATTTTTGAAAGAACTTCACTTTTACTTCACGATTCCTCACCCTCTATTTGAGCTACAAAGCTAGGGTTGGCACTATTAGAAAGAGGATAAATGTGCTCACATCATCATCCAAAAGAAAATTTTTCATCATCGTTAGTTTTTCAGAGATGAGCCGTAAAAAAATCGCAAATTAAAGGAAAATTTTCCATTTTTAGATTCAACAATTATTTCAAAAACTAATAGGGGTGGAAAAATATTTTTAGCGCTTACTCTCATACATTTTTTAATGATAAATTCATTTTTGCAACACGTGTACGAATTTCTGTATTTTTGAGGCATCTAAGGTTTGATGAAAATGGTCAACTGCACAACTCTCATTTACCACCCACTCATTCCTTCTTTTCTTTTTCTCACTCCTTAGTGATCTCACACACCCAACTATTTTCCAAGGGTGAGATAACGGAATATAACGTAACTTAACAGTATTTTAACTAGTAACGTTACCAAAACAATATCGACGTGCTGGATATAGTGAAGTAACATTATTATAACGTTACTGAAAATTTTTATAATGTTATTACCATAATAACGAAAACAAAATTAGACTTCAAGTATCATCCATAACATTAACACTATTTTCATTTTTTTAAATACCATTATCATAACAGAAACAAAATAATCTTGTTTTGTTTCTGTTAATTCCAAATCGTCAATTTTTTCCATATTTTCTCACTTTGGAGCTATTTATTGCATATCTTATTTGTACTTCACACCTTCACTAAGTTGTTTTTTTTTTTTAATGGAACTGGAAAATTTTACTTTCAATTAAAGTTTAATTTTTTTCCAGGTACTACAAAGGAGAAAGTTGACACAAAAATTTGAATTATGTAAAATGAGGTTCTCGCCCAACCCTGAATTTGCAGTAACATAACTTAAAATTAACATAATAAAACCAAAATTCTAAGTAACATTACCATCAAAGTAACAGTAAAAATATAAGAACCATTTAATGACATTACACAACAGATCCAAAATCTGGAAGTCACTAATACCTGAATCAATAACGAATCATATCTGCCTATTGAATACCAGTACCCAGTCACAGTACCATTTTACCGTCAGTAATGTTACAGTTAGCAGAAATGAAACTGAAATGTTATCTCACCCCTGCAATTTTCTCACGCCTAATAGGTTTCTAAATTTCCCCATACCATACACCAATCGAAGACTTATTTCAGCCATGTAATTAAATTTTTTTTTTTATAAAAATTCTCCCTGCTGCGATGGAGATCTGATCCCTGGAACCTCAGGCTCGGAGCCAGGCACACTACCAATTAAGCTACAAGAGTTAGTTTATAGAATGACGAGAGTTTTGTTTTACTTGTTGCATCAGTTAATTTTTTTTTTCAATTTTATTGATAATCTGTTTGTACACCAGTTGTAAATGAAAATTTTCTTTGGCGGTGGATGGGGGAGGTGGAAATTTTGGATTTTATTCTACTATATTTTATTTAATTTTTACCCATTTCCTGTTTTATCTCCTTTTTCAACACTTTTTCATTTTTTGTTTTTCAGTTCTTTGATTGCTTTACTTATTTTTCCTGTTTCATTCCCCAGCATTCGTACACTTATTACAAAAAATATTGTACGCAACTTGGTTGGTGCATAAACTATTTCACCATCAGTTTTCACCTAAACAAGTAATTGCAAGTCAATGGCGGAAGAAAATACAAAAACAAAACACTCCAATTTTCTATTATTTTATAATTTTTTATTGTTTATTTTTGAAAATTAATTTAGGGGTGGATTTAATAAAATTTTCTCCTCTTTCCAACAGTATCAATTTCAGATTTCTATCTCTAATAACCATTGGGGAATTTTGAGGTGAAAGAGAGAGGTTTTTTCTTACTATTTTCATTACAGAGGTAAAAACTGAAAGGTGAACGTGGGTGATACAAATTTTCATGCAAGTTTTGCTGCAAAATTTTAGCAAAAGAGTAGAAGGAACGAGAAACGTAAGAAAAATTTATTAGTATGCGTGTGTATTTGACTGTATTCAACACATGCACACTAACAAAAAAAAAAGGATTTTGTTTTTTCCACCGAAACAACGAATTATACAGTGTCAGCAGCTGCAAAAATAGGAATAAGTAACACATTAAATTATTCAGTTCACTTGCTTATAGCTCTGAAGCGCTCTTTTTTTCCTTCAAAATTTAAATGTTGAGAAAGCTGCAAAAATTGCAGATAAATATATTAAATTAATATACTGTGCTCTTAGATGAGAACTACGTAAGTGCGTGGATTCAATTTTCAACAGCTCCTGAAATATATGATTGGAGTTTTTCCACTCTCTTTTCTCTTTCTATTCATGTAAAACAACAAAAAATCTGAACTAAATAGTATGAAATATTTATGGTGAGAAGATTACACCCTGTTATAATTTTTTACTACTGTGCAATACCTTGAAAATTTTGACCCACAACTGGGAGTGATCCGAAACTGGTAGTTCACCTTATGTCCACAATCATTCTCAGTATCACTATAATCCTCATTAAGAGAAGTAAAGTAGTCGTAAGTATCCATGCGTCGTGAATTTAAGCATAAATTCTCGATTAAATAGTAACTTTCGCACCTATTCGCTGCAGAACTGCCAGCGAAGATGCAGTTTGAAGCTAGTGAAAACAATAACATTCAATTTTCTCCCTTTATTCTCATTAAAAAACCTCGTTTGTTCGTTGTTTAGAATATTTTTGCGTAAGAATAATTAAAATTCATTTCCAAAGAACAACATAAGAGAAATAATAACTGTACACGCATAGGTTATACACCAAGTACTATGGAATGGAGAACATTTTAACGAGAGATTATTTTTGAAGTGAAAAATGAGAGAGAAAGTTGAAAAAACCAAATTTAAGCTTTTGGCGCCTAACCGTTGACTGAATATACACGAAGCACAGTATTATGTAGTCGAGGCTTTTAACCAATGGGCCGAAGTTTTTGGTATACGCCTGGAAGCGATAAAAGTTCAACGAGTTTGGACTGCTCTCAATTTCTGACACTAACTGAGACAGAAAGAAGAAAATTATTAATACTAAAACAGTTGAAAAAAAAAAAAAAAAAAAAAAAAAAAAGTAGGTAGTTTACATCGGAAGACGATATTTTAACAACGCCAGAGTATCAAATTATCCATTATTTAACGTCACCGTTATGTTTTCCTCATTAATTTCGAACACATAGGAAGGTACCTGAGAATCATCCCGACTCGCCTTAAATTTATGAGCTCCACTATTCATGTGACTAATTAGAATACAACCGTGTGCGCTTATTAAACGCAGTCGTTTATCTTGTAAATCTAAACACGCATGTAACATTCGAAACCGACATTAACAAGCATTACTAGAAAGGGAATTATGAAATTCTGCTAAACTCTATGGAACTGGTTGTTTCCAAATAATCGCATGAAAATAACGTCCCAATTCGAGTGGTTGTATAAAATAAGATTTAAGTTTAGAAAAAAATAAATCCAAAACATGCGAACAAAAGAATGTCAAAGTTTCAATGCCGTCGATAAATTTTCTTCTAAGTGCATGATTATCGTAGGTACCTACATACGAGAATACCAAGCAACAGTTTTCAGAATAGTGAATTCTGATTTGTCGTCATAAACGCGACTAGCACGTACGGCACGACTTTCATGATTGCCATAAAAATGACAACGTCTGATACGTTTTCCTTTGTCGACTCTTAATCTTAAATAATAGGCGCAGAATTATTCGAGCACTTCCTCACAAATATGCGGAAAATATTGGTCGTGGTTCGGGTGTGCGTGCGTGTGCGTGTGTTATGACTCATGAGATATGGTAATTTTGATACAAACTCATAACTGAGCTGATTTTTCTAGTCGCACTTTACGCAGGCACAGGCTGCCGTAGGTTAAAGGGTGCAATATCGTGAACCGATTTTTAGGGAAGAAATAACAAAAACTTTCCTCTAACAAAACACCTTTCCAAGTTTTTACGCCTTCAAAGGGAAGATAAAAATATTAAAAATCTGCTGCAACTCCCCTAAAAATTTAGAAAAAAAAGGGAAATTAGATAGGTGTAGCCGAGTGAAACGTTTAGGTTAGGTATTTATTTTCAGATAACTTAGAAGTTTTACCCATAAGAGGGAGGCTGGTGGAAAGCTGTTACTTTTCACTTCTTAAATAGTCCGAATTGTAACGCATATAGTCGGCCATAAAAATTATAGATGACTACACTCGAACACAGGCGATATTATTTCATTTTTGTAACAATATCCCTGAATTCTATCGACTCTTCTTATTCTTTCTTCACGCATTTCTCTTCTTCTTCTTTCTGTTGTTTAAAAATTACAGTATACACAAGCCTATACCTAACGGTATTTGGTGAACTCATTTACACTGGTCCCTCGAATATACAAATCCCTCCATTTCATGTTGTGGCGACGGGTGATTGTTGACAAACGAGAGTATTACACACTTGTCAATCACCTAATGGGCCAGTGGACTTACAGTCCACAAACTACCTTTTTGCACTCATGGCTTTACATTTTGTCTGTACTGCCATATTTCATAATGAGTTAGGCTCACACGTCTACACGTATACGAGAAGAACATGCTCCACCCTCTGCTGTTGTATGATGTTGTGTATGTCTACACACACACCCACACATGTATTACCACTAAACACTAACCACAGTGTAAAAACGTATCCCTGAAAATGTATATAAACTCTTTTTTCAAAGAGAATAAGACACACTTTTTTATAACCTTTCTTAGAATACTATACGGTTATAATAGTCTCTCTTAAAGACTGTTTGAGTATCATTCTCAACACTGTTCTTAAAAATTGTATTGTAAAACTTATTAAAGTGTCAAAATACTATTTGTTATTAAATTATTTTATATAAAGTCTTGTTCTAGCAAAGTTAAGGTCCACCATACGAGTGTCGATGATAAATTATTTTACTCACAGATATTAATACTCCTTTTGAATATTAATATACTTGTGTATGGTGTAATCCATGAAAGAGTATCAATTACCTGAACAACCAATCATTTATGCCGTTACAATAATTATCTTTTCGAACCTTTCTAGAATTCAAAAATGAGTCTTATCATCTTATTTAGGAGAAAGAAATTCAATTGTATTTTAGTTTCTTCTGAAAACTCGATAGTTTCAAAACAAAAATGTGTTTCACATTCAAAAACAGGGTTGAAAATATATTTGGTTTTTTAGGACACCTTATGGCTTATGCTACATTTTATCATTTTGAGCACTCAACACCGCACCCACTCGTTATCTTCTTCCAGATGTAACCGTAATTTTTATTTTCAACTCTGTTATTCTCCAAAATTTCTGGACTTTCACAAGAAGATGAAGAATACCTACCTTTTTTGTGAATTTTTTCTACTCGAATGAACTCGAAGTGCTCATTTTTCGACCAAATAGAGGTTTAAAATTAAGTGAGGCGAAAACCGCTCATCTTTCCCCGCTAATAGCCAATGAGTAACATTTTAAAACCCATATGAAAATGATTAACATAATACTCAGTACTTCTCTGCACATAATATCGTTCATTTTTTTTGGGGGGGAAGAGCGGATTTTTGATTTCCCTGCCCACTTTGGAGAGCTATAACCAAGTAATAAAGTATTCGCTAGCATTTTGTAAAAGAACCTTTTTTGTTCTTTCAACCACCAAAAATCGATGCCGTTAGACTTTCGGATACCCTATACATAGGTTTCTTCCGAATAAACTTAATCTATATCCAAATATTATATCAATGCATGAAACTTATCAAGATTTCTTTCTCTCCTTCAAAAAAAGGTTATCCGAACACTTATCATTTCTATTGACACACAAATTCCGACTGAAAACTGAAAATAAAGCAAGAAATAGAGATTAAGGAGTAAGAAATTCAGTAAATTAATTTTAGTATCTTCAATTTTTTCATTTAGTTATTCATTACCTTAATTTTTTGGACTTCATCTAAAAATACTAATTTAAGAAAACTATGGGACCCTCCCTCTCAACCGCCACTAGTACGAGTATACCTTATATTAATGATCATATAAATAAAATAAATATATTATGAAATTAAAATACTAAATTTCCATTAACCAACCATTTAACAGGATTCAAAAAAGAATTTAATTTCTCCAATGGACATTAGGAAATTTCACCACAGATGAAAAGAATGAAGCGAAATACAGTTTTGCAGTATAATCAGACTGGCAATGATTTCAAAATCCCGGAATAATGTTTTGTTCAAATCCTATTAATAGAGAAAAACATTTTTTACTTTGTATAATTATCTACGATATTATTCATTATCTAATTAATTGGTTACATAACTTCTGCTGAAAGCCAAAAAAAAACTGTAGCTCTGTAAGCCATGCTAAAAAATGTATGTTTTTTTAGAAAAAAAAAATCTAAATAAATAAAAAAAATTAAAATAATAAGAAAATTAAAATATCAAAAGAATTTGTCAGAATGCTGGGTAAAAATTATGTTCAATGAATCGTTTTGCAAGCTTATAGAACACGTACCAAGTTATTAAACGATTGCTTGGAAAATAAAATAACAGCAAGCCTGACTTCTACACAGCTTTTCTGTTTCATCTGAAATTATTTACTCTTCTTAGCAATGGTTGAAGATTTTTTCAAATCACTTTAACCGATAAACCATTAAACCGATTGAAACTAAATTTTTCAGAATGATAGAATATAATATATTCAAAGTCTGGACCAAATTACGATTGATTAAAAATAAGGTAGTTTAGAACCATTTAAGCGTTTTACAGCAAAAGTATCGTTAGAAGTGAATTCAACATGCGAAATAACCACTTTTCTTGTATGGTAATATTCAGTTCGTGACGATTCAGAATATTTTAAATAGTAAAATTCTGTGGTACCAGATGGTTAGGATCTTTTTGACCCATCAGAAGAATGTCGGCATTTAAGTAACCCTTCCGAGAGCTCAGAAATCTACTCATTTTTTTCAAAAAATATAACTGAATTTGGAAAACGGAGGTTGAACATGCAACCATGAGAATGATTTAACTTGCGTGAATATAATTATTAAAAAACTTTAATGAACTAACTAACTTACGCATAACTTAATGTTTAGATGGAATTGTTTTACATCAGCTTTTTCAACTGTGATTAGTAAACTTCAGTAAACACAATATAATTTTAAACGTTTGTCATACAACTTACCGACTGGGTATAGGTCAGAGAACGACAACCTAACACATGTACAGGAAATGATGGATGAATTTCAAGAATTAGTATAAGTTATAACATTTCAAGTGCATTGTTATACGTTAACTGCTTCGTATTTAGGGAAATGTAAATAGAAATTACTGAAAAATAGAAAAAAACCGGCGTAATTTCTGCTGATTTTCAACGATCGAACTTACAATAAAATATTTCTGTTTACTTTTTGATAACGATTAACGAATAACACATTTTTTAGATAACACTGTAGCTGCAGGTTTTAGCAATTAAGTCCAAAATGACTGATCGTGTATGATTCCACAAAAATCACTGTTGGAAGAGCGGACGCAAGGGCTCTATGAGCGTGGCTGTGGGGGTGTCTCACCCCTTCGTTCGATCTCAGTTGGAAAAATCGGTTAATTTATGACGACCTTTGTGAGATGGTGAGTTCAGTATTTTTGGGTTACCAATTTTGGTTCTT
Organism: Ericerus pela; assembly: GCA_011428145.1. Lineage (NCBI taxonomy): Eukaryota > Metazoa > Arthropoda > Insecta > Hemiptera > Coccidae > Ericerus > Ericerus pela. Next base: position 156,930 of record WOFM01001607.1, on the reverse strand, counting down.
AAGCCGAAATGTAAGAACAATTTTTACCCTTTGAATATATTATGTACCGTATATGTAGTACTACATATGGACTGCTCACACCGATAAAAACGCGAAACAAATATTGGAGTCTGAAAGGGGGCAAAGGAAATTAAGGAACTGATATGAAGGAAACGCGGAAATTAGTCAATTAACGCTTAAAAATGAGTGAAAACGTCCTTACGTTAGTGTGGGGCACAGATTTTTCAAAATTAAATCAACAGATCAATAAATTGGGATCTAGATCAGTATTTTTCGAATAATTCGGGTCATTAGATCAGATCATTTATAATATTATTAAATTATTAATTATTAAAATTTGGTTGAATGCCTGAACTGAAAAGTTAAAACAAAAATTATTTTATAATATTTATTTTGAATTTTTTGCACCTCCATCAGCTTCCGAGAGATTTTGGGGAGTAGATAGAGGTGAGCGGAAGAAAATTAGGAAGTGATGAAAAAAAGGAAACGATCTAACAAATTAGGTCGCGATCTAGATCACTCTGGTAAACTGATCTGTAGATTAGGATCCAGATCGCAATGTTGCTGGGATCTTTAGATTGTGATCACATCATTTCAACTGATCAGTTGCCCCCCGCAGGTCCATACTGCCTTACCCGCATATTTTTTCTTTCCTTTTTCATGCAGGTGTTTTTATCATTTTTGTTGTCTACCAATACACTTTCGTATTCTATGTATAGTCAAAGAACCTATCTAAGCATCAACAGTGACTTACCTTAATAATGTTTTATTGTATCATTATAATATGTTTATACATGGTTTACACTTAATTGTAGATATAATTATTAATAATGGAAAAAACGGAAGAATCACGTACCAAAATATCCTTCTTGCCTCTGGCCGTAGTAGTGTGTCGTTAGAACTTTCATATTTTAGAAACAGCATTTTTTCACAAACTAAGCATAGTAATTAGGTAGGTATTAGGTATTTAATTTGTCAATTTATGAAATTTTGGAATTCCAACTAGGTACCTACCAAATTAAAGTTACGAAAAATTAAAATTCGTCTAAACTCCAAAGTGAAAGTTGGAATTGAAATGTTAGGTAGACGATTCTCAATCCACTTCCACAGAAAATATCCTGTTAAGATTTTATGTTACCACTCGAACTCCATTTCTTTCGTCGTCAATATAACTTTACTATACATAATATTATAAATTAGGGTTCTGAAGAATACTTAGGGTTGTTGCAGTGCCTGCAATCTTTCCTAATGCTACTCCTCTAACATTTTTATTCATGGAGTAAATTAATATTTTTTCTACGTGTGGTAGGTACCAACCTACTTTTTGATTATAAAAGGTAGATTAGGCTTTTTTTTTTTTTTTTTACAGTTCACTCATTTGAACTATAAGTTGATTTTGTATTTATAGGTATATAAGAATTCAGAGAAAAGTAAGTCAATTAACTCTTAAGAATTGTGTATCGCTTTTTACGGTAGGTCATTCTAAATATCTAACTACCTTTCCCTTTGAAATTCTTCAGTCAATTGGAAAGAACTTTAGCCCACGATTCATTAGAATAATAGGTAGGTAACTTATAGATAATCATAATAAATTATAGATTAATTTTTCTTCAAACCTAAATTTCGAATTGTTGATCTCGCAGTTTTGAGTGATGTTGGTGAGATGTTTAGGGTTTGGATTTTAAATAAAGTTATTGGCATACATTTTCAGAGGAAACGGCTGAAATAGTTCCTCGATATTAGGTTTGTAGTTATTTAACAGAAAAAATTATTATAACTAAGAAATCTTTGAAGAAACACTTGATTTTGTTGCATCAGAAAGTTCCAGTCTGAAGTGCTGACATATAACTTACAAAGTTTCTGAGGGTGTGTATTAATTCCTACAGTGTTTGCAGTTCAGTGTTTTAGTATTTTCAAACATTTCTTTCTGTCTCTGGTGATACTATTCGTCAATTAAATGCTTACACAGCCTAACTTCGCAAAAAATTTGATGATAGTCGAGGTAGGTAATTGAGTTTTAAAAGAATTATCTATGTCACCTGCAGTAAGTATGTACAGCTATTTTATTTTTCAGAAACTTTGTAAAAAAAAAAAGAAAAAAAAGATACATATTGTTGACAGTGTTTTCAAAAGAAAATCTAAAATTACTCAAGATCCAATTCTTTAATTGAGCCTAAAAAATTAATATGGATCTTTTCGTCGGTTCTTGAAAATATTACAGTAAAAATACATCCCAATTTATAACCTTGACCTTTTTATTCTATCTCAAGTCAAATACGTACCACCAAGTTTTGACGATTTCAACCAACTTAAAAACCATCACTTCTTCTGCTCTTACACGTCCTCCACTCGATGACTCATCGAAAATTTTAGAAAACCTCCTCAGTACGGCGAATTCTTTCGAAATCAATAACCTCCGCTTATATTAAGCTGTAAGTACCTACCTACTTCGAAACAGTTAAAAAATTAGACAAGTATGAATAATTTTCTTCTCATACACAAACTTACTAATAGATGCCTAATGCAAATATGGATGACCGTGAATTTTCATTAAACTTTGTATGTGAAAAAAAAACAAACAAACAAACAAAAAACTTTTAACTTATATACATAGTACCTACATACCCAGATTAAAAGATCATAAAACCGAAACGATTAATTGTGTATCTCTCTTGCGGTAGGTAATTAAAAATAAATTACCTGTACTAACAACCTATCTTATTTTTTGTGGCCGTAACTGTTCGATACCTTCATATAGGTATTTTATTTTATTTTTATTTTTTTGCATTTATTTTATTAAATTAATTTTCGGTATAGGTACGTAAATTGTTTACATTTTCCATTATATCTACCTATCGGAACGCAAAATAATACGAAGAATTTCGAGGACGACTGCTCGTTTAACGTGTGCACGTACAAAGGTAGGTAATCACCTTTCATTCAGCGAATACGATTAATTATTTAGGTATTTCGTGTGAGAAAGAAAATTTGCAGTACCTATGTCAAAAGGAAAAAAAAAACTTACTACCGATAACTACGTAGTTTGCACGAATTATTCAAAAAATCCTCTTACCAGCTCAAGTTCGGAGTTGAATCACCTATAGATTTATGTCTGTCTCATCAGATGATGAAAATTTCGTCACAACTGATTCAGTTTATGTCACCACCATTGACGATGAACCCGACCAACATTATTTTACGTCTTACGTTTCGAGGGTGGCCAGTGGCGTACCTATGTTATTCAAAAACTTGACTGTCCGAAAAATTAAATAGGTATCAGACTTCCCTTAATAATTCAAAAACTATGATAGCTAGAGCGAAAAAAATAGTTAGGTTGAAGAGAAGAAGGTTCAAAAGTCTGAAAAAATACAATTCAAGGTTATAGGACTGATTATTGAACGGTGCTCGCATCCGGTATTTTGTTACGTGAAATCAGCGCAATCGTCATTTCGTTAAAATTAGAATAACGTAGTATAGTGGGACTTGTTAGAATATTTCACAAGGTATCTGTTATATCTAAGGTTTCGAAAATGAAGTAGAGAACAGTGTGACGATAACAATGTATATTCGAATACTAAAGTGTAGGTACATGAAAACGAAAAATAGATGTATGTCTTAACTAGCCTGAGAATAGGAAAAAGGAGATAACATTATAAGTGTATGTTACGACAATCTCCCCCCTTAATTTTGAAAAACTATTAAACATTAAACCCTTGAAAATTTTAAAAGATACAAAAATTGTAGACTAGCTAAAAACATAAATATTAGTAAAAGTGGTAAACATGGATAAAATAATGATAATAAAATTCATGTGACATAATCATTAAGATAGATTGGCCTTTGCCTCGTACGGCATGATTGACGATAGATCCTCTTGGTGGTTGTTGTATTGGCTCTGGGAGTGGTGCTAGTTGGACTGATGTTCTAGCCTGAGAATATAAGTGTAGGTTTCGACAGTATCATTAGTTTCTTATAGGTATTCGACATCGATTAATATCGATGAAAACAATATGTTTATTGAAGGGGTAAAAGTCTGTCTCAAACACAAACAAACGCAAACGAAGTTAATGAGCAAGTTAAAAGGAATCAAATTGGCCAAAAATGTCCGACTTTTAGTGTATGACAGCCCATGAACATTTGTCTATAGGATACCCCCTCCCAGTAACAAATTCGCAGCACCACCTAAGTATGTGAGAAATTTTAACATAAAATCCTCCCAGTGTGGAGTATAAAAATTTCTATGAATTGTGAAATAAGACCAAATTGGAGATCAATGTTAAAAACCAGCATAAAATACTTTGAATCCATTTTCCATCTACTACTAATCTACCAACTTCTCAGCCAGCACCCAGCATCCTTGCTACGTACTCTTTGCCCAAAAGACCTGTAACTGTGGCTCCGACACAGCCACTGTGGTATGCCAGGGGGGGCCTCTACAGCAATTCCCCTTCAGTCCCTACAAAATTTCACAATTCAAAATTCCACGAAATCACGGACGTTGGTAAACTCACCTGTACAGGACAGTGGCCACAGAATTACCACTGCCTGGTCGGATAGCTCTGCCAGGTATCCTTGGACTTGAATTTATGCCATATGCAGGCGATTTTAATATACCTTTTTCACCGCACTTGTATTTAATTCCATGATTGGACTTACCAATTCAGCAATTAACCTTGGACCATTTTATAACACTGTTGAATTTTTCCCATTGCCCATGTCATATATTATTATTGAAAAACACATTTCAAGAAATTAAACTAGAGGAACATGTTTCTGTCTCGAGCACAAAAATGAAGAGTAGATTGAAGACTGACAGAAAAAATGGGATTGTAACGAGAATATTGGTTACAAAATAATTAAATACTCGTAAATGTTAAAAGGTTGTATTGAACAAGATATAAAACAGTGAAATACTAAAAAGTAAGTTACGTAAGAATAATAAGGTTAACATAAAATGTAAAGATGATAATGTAAAGAAGAGATAAAATGTACATAGTTACATGAGTTTTTATAGTTAGAAGTTTTGGGAGGAGAATATGGCGATTTCTTGGAGAGTGGAAATGGTAGTGATATGATTGGAGAGTTATGACAATACAAGTTTAGATATTGTCCAATAGAAGTTTAAGGAAATGACATAAATGGTGATTTTGGGTATTTGCAATATCTGCAAAATGGTTTCATAGAAAAGAGTTGTTATGAAAAGTGTATTTATGTTTGTTTATAAACATTGAAAGTAGAATAAATGAGTCAGTAAAGGCAAGTAAAGACTTGTTTACATGACGTCAATATAATGAGAATTGTTTTAGGTGATTGATATATATGTGAAATATATATATAAGAGAGAAATATTATGAATGATACGAAATTATCATTACAGGGATCGAATACAAAATTATTTATCTGTCAGTTGAAAAAACGAGAGGTGGTAAAAGATTTCCAATACATACATGATTTTATTATCTAAATCCACGGACGAACTTTTGTTAGGTAAGGGGAAGTGAAAAAGGAGAGATTCAGTGAACAGAATTTGGAACTGCGAAAAAACGTGTATGATAAGAATTTGTAAAGTACCAAGGAAAGACAAAAGAAATGTTTCAAGAAGGGAATGTCTGTGGATGGTACGTATTCAAGAAATTACAAGATCAAAAAATTACGGTAATTTGAAAATGTTCACTTATTTTTGTGAACCAAATAAAATAGGATATGCCGAATGTGTCACCACCATTGTTTTTCTTCTTTTTTTTTTAACTTAATTTCAAATGTTAATCTCCAAAAATATGAATGAAGTGGTGCTACAAAGAGTATTCGATTACTCACTGGATTAAGCCATTCCTACGAGGGATGTCTCATGCATTTTTAATGACTGAAAATAAAATTTTAGATTCATAAGTTCGAAGTTTCATCAGTTAGCTAATTTTTGGCTCGTAAACTTACCGAAATTGTTGCCTCTTATTAGAAACTTTAAAGTTGCTGAAAGTATCTAAGAATACATTTTTTTTTGTACTAACAAGAAACATCAAGTTAGGGTTAAAGAAATTACAGATTTACATTTTTATAATTTTTCTCTTTATTTCTAGTTAAATTTGACCCTAGATTAAATGAGTATGAGCCATATTTAAGTGACTCAAAGTTTAGCTCACTCCAGCTGTAGTGTGTGAAAGTATAGGTGAAGAGCACAGACACAGTGGTGAAATTCGTCAAAAAAAGAAATCAGAAGAAAGAAAGTTAGGCGTTGATATATGTTGTATTTCATAATCAGATCAATCAAATTAATGGTATATCGAGTACACTCAGTTTCTCCTCACACACATTACTTACACAATGAAGAACTCAAAGAAAGAATTAACACATGATTGTCTAAGAACTTAATTGTTATACAAATAACCAAAGAGTGCATTACGTAAATTATAACAAAATTAAGAACCAGAAACATGATTAAATTTCAAAAATAATTTGATTATCATACACTAAATATATGTGAAGAATGGAAATGGCAACATACTTTGAATGGCTAGAACCACAAACTACGACCACAATAAAATTAAATAACTTTATGAAAAATAAAATTTAGAAAGAAAAGCTTAGAATTGAGTTATGAAAAGAGGGCCATTGCTAAAGACATGGAGACCAATAAGTACTGAAAGACAAATTTAAAAATGGAGAGCTTAAGGCAATGAAAAAATATGGTGGTCTGAGTTTATGGTAGCCAGCAGTAAGTATCTCTGTTCTTCAATGTGGACGCAGGAAAGAAAAGAAAAGAAAGTCAAATTAGGTCTCACACGCTACACAGTTGTATTTTTGTACGCGTATTATTGTTGAGTTACATACCTACTTATCCTAATTCTCACACTGTTTATTAATAATTACAATCTACATAAAATTGTTGAAATTATGGAAATAATAATTAGACTTATTTGCTTTCCGAGCATTCTTTGGTAGTTGGGAACAACTGGGAAGTCCAGTACAATTTAGTCTTGTTCTAGTGGCAGAAATTAGAAGTGCTAAAAGGGTGATCTTGTATAATTGATAACTGTTTTTAAGGACAAAAGAGGCATTTATGAAAAGAAATATTTAATATGAGAAGTGAAATTTTTGTGACTAAAACATGATTTTGTTTTATTGTTGTTGCTAGTATGTTATAAAACTGACAGTTGTATAAACGATAATTATAGAAGAAAGATATGGATGCTTTTTTATCTTATGAGAAATAGCATGTAAAAATACGTAAACAATCTCCATGAACATCCTTTTAGAGGTGATAGCACTTGATAAGCATTAACGCTCCACCACCACTGAATTTAATAATTGTGGATTATTTATTTTTGGAAAATTGAAAGAAAAAAAGAAAAGAAATGTCTTATCCAAAAATAACATTTTGTTCAAGTACCTACCTATTTGTCTATTTAACAGACAAAATAAAGCACCGGTAATAATGAATATGCATGTGATTTTCACCACCAGTGGGAGACAATCTGCACGTTTTTTCGTATTTTTGAGATGGAAAGATAGAGGGAAGCCATGGTTTTTGCACCAATGCCTACATACAAACGATAAGAATAAAGTGCATGGATCACAACTATCAGGGAATTCGTTTATTATTCTCTTGAAAGGTAATAAAAGCAATAAAACAAATGTTCGCGAATGTAGGTACAGGTAGCTGTAAAAATATACAAATGTCGTGTAAGTGAATGAGTAATAGGTATATTACCTGTTTAATATCATCGCATAATACGTGGTAGAAGTATGGCATATAGTAGTTCGGATTTTGGCTTTACGGCATTAAGGTTGCAGGTTTGTGACCAGCTGCAGTCACATTCTTGTCTGCGAAAGAATGGCAAATGGCAGGAAAAGAAGAAACTATCGAATACCTACGTACCACATTACAATGGTGTACGTACATAGATGGTGAGAAGGGGGTTCCTGGAGGTTTATACCGCCCTAGCCAAAAAAATTCAACGTTGATATGTAAAAATAAATATGTTTGTGTTTGTTTTGGAAAATTTTGTGGTGAAGGGGGTCATTAGAGATGGCGGAAAAAATGAAGACGCCCTATTTACGATAGAGTTATCTACGTCTACTCACTTGGATGTGCAGTGTATTGATACATCGAAATTAAAATGTTTGCAACCAATGTTCTTACGGAAGTATTATGAATCAAAAAATCACAGAAATGTAAGCGATTAAGCGAAATATTCTTCTTAATGGTACTTTCTATTAAATTTCAAAACAAATCGAAGCTACGGATTATAGTTTATTCTTGCCTTATCCCTCCCGGTTACAACCTTGACTGAATTTTTTTTTTTTAAGTAAATAACTAATCAAATTCTCATAACCTCAGAAGACTGTCTTACTCGGACCGGAAAGTTCTAATGACGAAAAATCTGATGTCAGTGGCTGCCTGGTTTAAACACACGATGTTTTTATTCTAATAAATTACGAAGAGCTTGGTGCTTATTAACCTAAATGCCTCAAAAAAAATTATATATACATATATATTTCCACGCGTTATGCTTCGCGTATATGCGTGTGAGTAGGCTATACATATATGTGTCGCAAATGGAACCTACAGCAACGAATGCCATTCAATGTTATCTCCAGAAGTACCTACCTACAAAAAAATACTACCTAACATCGTTAACGATTATGTAAGCGTCGCAGTACCTACTTGTAAAACATTCTCCCTCGTATGGGTCCTAAAGCTACAGTCAAATTTATCGAATTATCTAACAATCGTAAATCATGTATTTGCGCCAAAAGAAGAAAAAAAAAAAAAAAAAAATCATATGTCGTGAATTTCATCACAAAAAAATCGAGCAAAATTTTGTAATTCATGACAGCAAAAAAAAATACGGTATACGACCGACACAAAATCTACAATATTGTTATGCATCGGAGCATGAAAATCAGCCAACGATACAATTAACCAACCCTTGCAGTACCGTCGTCTACGCTGCTGTACTTCAACATATTAATACAACTTTAGCATATTTTTCTTCTGTGTATTTGTATTAAAAAAAAAATTAGACCCAACTTTTTCTTCATCTCTAATCATTTACTGCAGCGGTGGTTGGCCTATTCAGAGGACTTTTCTACGGAATGGCTGAAATGTCTGAAGGCTAAAATAGAAAATCAGTAAATAGAAAACCTAGGTGCTTCTGCTTTTGAACTTCTCACCAACTGATAGGTGAATAAGAGAGAGGGAGGGATGGCCCCCTTTGTTCATAAAAAATAGGGAAAAAAGTATAATTTAACTCGGGACGGTTTTTTAACATTGGAAATGTTTAACCTGAGGTACATAGTAAAAAGATGACGTCATATGCAATGAAAATTAAAAACAAAGTTTGCAAAAAAAAGTAAAAATTTGCTACAAAAAGTGAAAAATCAAAGTTTGCAATGCAATGAAAACAAATTTTGCAACAAAAAGTGAAAGTTTATAACAAAAGTGAAAAAAACGACGTTTGCAGCAAAAAGTATAAACACAGTTTGGAATAAAAAGTGGAAACAGTTTGCAACAAAAAGTGATAAAAATGTCAGAAACCCCACAAAAATTTCTGTAGGTATCTATCCTGTATATTCGAAATCAAATACGCCAAATCCAAAAAGTTTTTGAAATAGGCTACTGGGTACCTACAAATAGAAAAACTAGGTAATCCAATTTTAAGCCCCCATTACATAGGACAGAAGCCTTAAGAAAAAATGAAAACAAAGTTCTTGAAAATTAATGATCATGAAAAGTCGGGATAATGTTTATTTAAGAAAATGAAAATTAAATACAAAAATCATTTCCAATGTATCCTCGACTGTGCAAGAAGTACAAATTGTGTAAATTTTTTCTCTATTTGGTGCCCCCTTCTTAAGACCAGATATTCTCTTACCAAGCTCATCCTCTTTGTACAGAAAAGCTACATCCACTTGTGCACTGACGTCTCAAAAATTCTCACTAATGCTTTATGCTGATTGGATCCATTGACAATATTACCGTTTACATTTTCCTGAAAATGTTGAATTTTTCGGTCTGTGATAAGCATGCAATTTCCTATGGTAAATACGCCTTCAAAAAGGAGGTAGGTACTCGACAGTTTGGATTACCGACTTAGCCTATGTTACAATCAAAAAAATGTTAACTTTTCCTTTATACTATTCTTTTTGACGTGAATCAAATACTCGCATCAACACAACCGTTTATCTACGTATCGTTTTAAAATATGAAGTATGAATAGAGATGAAGTTAGGCTAAAAACTATGCCGTAGATCTCAGCCTAACATAGGTTGTATGGGTTAAGGTTTATTGTAACAGAGATAAGATTGATGTATTGCTCAAAAGTAGATATCATTCCTAAATTCAAAATAGGCCTACTCAATTAGGGTAAAAGTGAGTAGGAAAAACTCTCCACACTTTTATTTTTAGTACCAGGCTACAGTTTCGAATTGCATTTTTTATTTTTTTCTCGAAAGATTTTTATTGCCAAATAGATAATAAAATTTATACATACCTATCTTGAATCAATTTAACAGGATAATTTTTATAAAAATTATATTAACCCAATTAAGTCGACATTCTTGACGTACGGCTGGAATAGATGTAAGTTGGCTGGGTAGGATATTTCTGTGAGTAACATGTGGTTAACTTGTTAACTTTATGTTTTATATTTTTCACACTCCAGCCAAATGTGTTTTACTTTTCAGCGTGTTTTGCAGGCTTCAATGAATGGTTCAGGTTCCTTCGAGTACAGATGTTTATGTGTTAACAACGTAAGGTTCACGAATAGGCGATTCAGAATTTTCTCAGTTGAGTGGTTTTTAAAGATTTTACTTAATATAGGAGTCATGTCAGAGATAAGGTAGGTTTATCAATTTGCAGGTACCTACTTATCTTAATGGCGTCATTTTCTGGGTCTCTTCTCATTGCTATAGAACAAAAATGAAAAAATTCAGATTTTCATCATTAATTCTGTGGTTGAAGGAATTTCCTGAGCATTCAGTTTGTCAGTTGATGCATTAGTGGCAGTGTATAGATATTCACAAAAAAATGACTATTTTATTCCTTATATGTATGTAGAGTTGATGCAGATTGTATTTGTTGTTAGGCTATAGAGTGGGTGTTTAGAAGATAAGCTTGAGACTGATTTCTTCAGCACTATTGGCCAATTTTTCATTGAAATGAATTTGTCAGAAAGGTAGGTATCCAAAAATGTAAAGGGGACATTGGTAGATTGTGAAAAATTTGGAAAAGAGAGACGCAAAAAATTTGATTTGAGGCAAAAGAAGTTAGTATATTATTTTTTGCAACACCTGTTCATAAACTTAATTTTTATACCTAACTTGACGATGTATAAAGCAGGCAATTTTAGAACCATTGAGGACTAATGTATAAATTAAATACTTTATACATCAGTTTTTACATTATACATCATCTATGGCGGATGCTTCATTTCATACACTGGTCCTGCTTACTGCACATATCCTATGGTGTCTTCTTCGATTATTATTTTTTTCATAAAAGTTTTCTCTGCTGCGAGGATTCGAATGACATCACCATTGGAGAGCTAGCACTTTAGTCACTACGCAATGAGTTCTGGCTGAAATTAGCGAGATGGTTTGATTTTATATGTTTTCCAATAGCAAAAATATTTATTTATCTAAATTTTTTTTTGTTTTTAAAAGGGAGGGGGTGTTACAAAAAATAGTTTGTGACACATGTTTATATAGTACGTGATTGATACTCGTGTGATTTACATCATTTCAGATAGATGATATTTTTGGTCAACATACCATCTCAATTTTCCGCTATATTAACATCTTAAAAACAACGTTTTTGAAAAGCAAACAATTTGCTTATAGTAGGTATACCCAGATCCTACAAAGTAACGCTCAATTTTTGTGAATGTCTGCTCTTACTTAACGCAACGATGATGCTGTAACAGCCAAAAGAGGTGGTAATGTACCTAATTAAGACCACTTTCGGGAGTACACCATACACGAAATATCACGTACTTTAAAAGCAGTAATACTTCTAAAATACATTCAAGTTTATCATCCACTCACTATCGTGGACCTTAACATTAATTAGAGACTCAATAATATTTCAAACACATGAGTGAGTTTACACATTTAATAAAATAATAATTTGTACATCACAGTACATAAATATACGTTAATAGTTACACATATACTATCACAATTCAACAAGCAAGACTATCTGTTCACTAGAGACTTCTACAAGAGAGGTTCCAGGTACTTAGAAGTAGCTGTCGAGGAACTGTCTCTTATTCCACTGAATCGAGGGATTATATACTCGTTCAGGGTATGAAAATGTACGTGTCGGATAGGTAAAGTGAGGTAGGGTGTTGTTATTATAGGGCTGTGCTGACTCGTCGATTACTCGAGGGACAGGTACAACTAGGTCATGAATATACAGAAAGTATATCTGTATACATAAAATTAAATACGGGTAAATTAGTGGTTGTTTACAAAGAGTTATAGGATGATAATTGTTGATAAATATCTACGTTTTTGGTGTTTGAAAATGAGTGAACGAATATGTTCGTCATCTCTAAAAATAGACGAAAATATACGTTACAGATGCATCCTATCCACTTTTACAGGCATATATATGCCCGTCGAACAGATCTGCATCATCATATTTTTGGACGAGTTATTCAACCATACGAACAGGAACGTCCAAAATAAACGACATTTTAAAATAAGTCATAGTTTACGTTAAAAATTCGTTATAAGCACCGATCTATGCAACGACGTGAATTCGCATGCTCCTTATTCTTCCAGTCGGGTACCTATAATATATAGTAATTTTCGTCTCGTACCATTCGTAATAATCTGGTTTTATAATACTGCACCTACACTTCATCTCACGCATCGCCGATAAGCCATCGTTGGAACATTTTGCTCCAGTTTCGAGCCTACTCCCGGTTATGCAGTCCGTGCACATATAGGCACGGGCTGTCTGTGATCCGCAGATACAGCAATCACTTTTTGTTTGTCGTCCAACTTCCTCCTTCCGCTCCTCCTTACAAACCAGCGGCTCGATGTCTGCCCGTCTGCCTATGTGTTCGCCTTAAACCCGAAAAACGACGCGAAAATTCTCATCAACTGGCACAAATGAAGCGGATGGCTGAGAATTATGCATGTGGCTTGCGCGTCACTCTGTGTGTCTCAAAAACCGGACTTCTCAAATTGAAGGCATAGCCAGGCCCATCCCCTACCACGTTTTGTTTCCCCCCGACGCATTTCTGCGATGGTTTCGTACTGCTGGCTGTGCAATTCTACGTACCTGTAGCCTACAGTTGTGTCGCCCAACGAGCGAATGGGTTGAGAGATAATTTTTTCCTTCTTCTTTTCTTTTCTTTCTTTCTTTCTTTCTTCTCTTTTTTTTCCTACAAAAATTTACTCGCACTCACTCAAAAACTCACAAAAGGATTGAATGCCAGCGTTCAATCATTTTATTTGGCTTCTGATTACATCGACGCGTTTACTCTTGCGGTTATTATCACTGCTGGATGCGTTATCAGTGAGAATCGTATCGCGATATTGTTTCTGGTGTTTACTGGTTGTCGCCTGCGAATTATACGTTCTGCTATATAATTGCGTCGTCTTTTGTAGAAACGTTTCGCAACTGGTTGCTGTGTTTTTAAATTGATCCTTTTTTTTTTTCTTTTTTCTTTTTTTTCTCCTCTTTTTCATACGCTTTTTGTTTTTATTTTTATTTTTTGGTGCCGGCGCTCGCTGCTCGTCGACCATCTTCGTTTCGCTCGTTCAGAAGGGTAAGATTATTTTAACCTAACTTTTTTATGCCACTAATTTATCCGTCTATAAGGTTCAGCTGTTGAGCAGAATTGGCGACCAAGACGGTTCACAAGCGGGTAAAGTTGCTCCAAAATCTCAACCTTCATTTTTCTCCAGCAGAACGGTAGGCCTACCGAAGAATGTTTCAAGTAATTTTTTTCCTCTCTCAAATATGTCTGTACACAACGTTGGACTGTTGAGGAGATGTAAAGGGCAAGAGGTGCGAAATACAGGTTTTCTCAAAAATCTGCATTTTTTTGTTGTTCTCATTCAGGGAGGTAAGATTATTTTACATGGTTTTCCCCATTGCAATAACTGCTTTTGGTTGGTGGTTCTTTAATTTCACTGTTAAAAAACCGATTGATAAGTGAAACAGTACTTTGTTATAACTTTAATTTTATTGAGAGAACAGACATAGGTGTTGCCTCTCTGAAGAATATTGTAATACAGAATAAATGCTACGATTTTTATCATTATTATTGTATAGGTAACTCAGTAATCTCATACTCACCACATTAATATAGGTAAGACATGTAAAAAAAGTTCTAAAAATAGAAGCACCTTAAAATCCTCCCAAAACAATTGTGAAAGAAAGGGCGAGTGAATGAAAAAGTCATTTCATAAAGATAGACATCACAAAATAGAAGCCCAATATTGAACAAAAATTGAGATGCAGAATTTAAAAGAAAATTGCGCGAGTAGAGGAAAGGAATGCGCATTGAATATGCAAATGGTACTGCATCAGCCAGCGTCAGATTTAAAAAGAAAGAGAAAGTAAATAGGGATAGAAAAAGAAAGAGAATGAAATAGAAATAGAAATAGGCTAATAACAGAGATCAGGTTAGGTGCAGCTGCATTGCTGCAAGCGGTTGCATCGTTGCCAAGCAACCAATTCATTTTTCAGGGAATTCGGATGAATCAAATTTATTCCGAGTCGTATCGAAAACGATCGCGGATATAATTTCCAAAAAATTTGCGAGACTGGTAGAGAAAAATAATTAAAAATAGATACCTACCAATGAAAAATAAAATAAAAAGTGATTCTATTAAATAAATAAAGCGCCGTAGAGGTTAAGCTCTTTTATTTTTTCACTTTTCAATAATTTTTCAATAATTTTTCAATAATTTTTCAATAATTTTTTTTTCTACAGAAATTGAAACGTATAGATGATAAACTTTTCAGCCACAAATATTAGATATAAGTAAAAAGTAATTATGGGTATTTCTGAAGCGTTATGTTACATTTTAGGGTTTTTACGTTTTCTAAGTCACTTATGTAAACGTGCACAAAAAACAAATTATCTTTATTTGAAACGGTTAAACATCCTCTAAAGTACGAGAAATTTAATGCCATTGGAATGCTGAATTTAGCTACACCTATTACAGAACAACCGGCTGTTAACGCCCATAATATTTCTGCATTTAGAATTGACAATATTAATGTTATTTTCACTCATTTTCATTTAACTCAATTTTATTTAGTTTCGTCCGATTTTTTTTCATGGAATTACGTGCGACCGAAGTGGAACTTCTAAATTTTTCTCTTTCCACTAAATTTGAAACAAGTCTTCAATTTGGAAATTTAATTGGAGTTGCAACACCAAAGTAAAAGATCAACTGAAAAAAATGTTAAATGAACATTCAAAATATAAAGACTCGGTAATAAAAAATCGAATATTATTTTTCCTCAATATTTTTGTTAGGTTTTCAAAGAAAATCTGCATATTAAAAAACCGATCTGACATTGAGACGTAGAGTCGAGATAGGTTTTTTTTTCGTCTCATGACGCCTGGCAACTTTTGGCATTATTGACTGAAATTCATACTTATAAATATAATTATATAGAAAATAACAGGTAAAATGAGAATTTTTTTCTTATTAACTAAATTCATTCAGCTATGTCAGAATTATCTTGCTCCTTTCTTTCATAACGTTGATATTTTTTCATTGAAAGCAGTTTATTTTTTTACTTTTAAGTCTCCAAAAAATTTTTTTCTGTAAATTTTGGAATAGTATTTAACAGAATTTGTGTGTTATGTAGAGGACATTATAAAACATAAATATTTCCACTCCTCAAGTTGATGCTACTCCTTTTTACAGCACTCTAAACCAATACTTTCTGCAATAAAACGTTTGAAATCTGTGAACACCAAAACTAAGATGGCCATAATTTCCAGTGTCTTTTGGTTTAAATTTAAAGAATTGTGAATTGGGTATGTGAAGTGGGAACCCACATTCGTGTACATTCAAGTTGACAAACTAGAGAGTAACTGGAAACTCCGCAATACCTATCCCATTAATAATTTTGAAGGAAAAAAAAAGATAAGTGTTGCTTTGAGCCAGGGCCATCCTGACCATATGGCAAAATTGGCGACTGCCCAAGTTGGCACATTTTTAGTGGTGGTAAAACTGAAGAAAGAAAAAAAAGTAAAAACTAATGCAACCCCTTCAATTGAAAATGCAGGATTTCAAAAAACCAGCCAATTACAACCAAAATTGGATTAAGAGAAGAAATTTTGGAAGGAAAAAATGTGAACGGGAAAACGAAAATGAAAATTTTAAGTAAAAATAAAAATTCTAATTCTATTATTAGATCGTATCGAATGAGGACAGTATAAAAGAATGAAGCCAGATCAGTAAGTGGGTATGTCCAAAAAACAAAACCAAATATATTTTGTTTATTTTTTTAATAAAAGACTGAAAAAAATGGCCTCTGCATAGACAAACTTGTCTGTTTTATCATCTGACCATCATTTCTTCATGTTTTGAAACTTTTGAAAGTGTAAATTTAAAGAAAAAAAATCAATTTGTGAAGAACTCTTGTGTTCTTCATCACAACAATGCTCCTGTTCACAGTTCTTCCGAACCAGATTTTTTGGGAAAAAATGATGACAAAAACTCTCAACTACCACCCTACTAATTACAGCTTGCTTCTGTAAAAAATTTTTTACTCAAAAATTTATAAAAAAAAGCGCAATATTTCAGAGGAATTGAAAAAATTAAAGATCCATCGTCATTGGTCCTATGTAGAGACAGTTATCAAAAATTACCATCAAGGCCTTTATTAAAGCTGGACTATCCGAATGCTAAAGTGTACAAGAGTGGGCAGAATCCCCAAAAAAATGATTTAAATCACGAATCACAAATCCTTTACAGCAAAGTGATTCGAATCACGAATACTTCCAGTCTTGAGATTAAAAGTGATTCGCATGAATCATTTTCCTACAAATCACGAATCCTTGAAGGGTCAAATGCTAAATAATTCTGCTTGACCTTGATATGGGGAAAAAGTTCTGAAGATTCGAGTACTTTTTGATAAAAAAAACTGTTTTATTTAGGGATGTAACAGGTAAAATTTCTCTGAAGAGGCTTTTTAATTTTACAAGGTTGAAATCCATGAATTTGTTTTCCAACAATTAGCAAATTTCCAGGAATTTCTCTGGAATTTCCTGACTAGAGAAATAGGATTCGTGACTCGTTGTTCAGCAATTTGTAAATAAAATGATTCGAATCACGAATCACGAATCCTTTTCAGCCCCAAAAAAGTATTCGAATCACGTTTTTTTTCAAGGATCTTGCCTTCCTCTGAAATGTATTTATGGTATAGAGGGATTACACTTAAGGATGTGAACATTATTAGTCATTTTTTATTGTCAAACCTGACAGTGTCGATGGGTTGCATTAGGCATATTATTTTAGGGGCGTCAAATGGGACTTCGCCCAGAGCGGCAGAATAGCTAGGAACGGCCCTGAATGCCTACCTCACGTGGAATCTATTTCATAACGAACCAAAAGATTGTTTTATTCGCCACGAAGTTTTGACATTCGGTCAACACCATCAGATTTCATTCTAACCGATTTTGTACATTTTCCAGCACCCCCTTTCATTGGTAAAGAAATTTCGCTCAATAAATACGTCCTAAAGCCGTCAAAATTTCATCAGAAAATTAATGAAGAGATCCTGAACCAATAAAATATTGAAAATTGAACTCTTCCAGGTACATTTAAGAAGAAAAAATTATTTATATTGATTTTTTCCACACTATTTTGGATGACTCCACGATGATCAGCTTTTTATAATATTGCGAATCGTAAATAATTGGAGGTGGGTGAATAAGAACTTTTTGTTGATGTTCGAATAAAAATAAATTCATTTTAAATGAAAAATTTATGTTCCCCTCCCTACATATTGCATGGTGTACACTTCACATTTTTATAACTTTGAAAAATATATTTATGTATCATTATGTCAGTATGAAAAATCCAATAGTTTATGTCCTTATAGTCCACTCGTACAAATTTACAGGGTTTAGATGGGTGGTTTTGAAAAAGCTGTCCATTACTCGGGGGCATACCCAGCTGCATTTTGTGGTGAACTAAAAAAGAGTCGGCGTGTCATTTGGAGCTCATGAAAAATGTTGAGCCCACATAATCTTATTAAAAATATAGGCAGATACCTATGATTTTTCTTACTTAATTGAATGATTGTGCAGAGCTGAAATACCAAAATGTCAATCCAGAGCTTTTGTCTTTGGTAAAATGATGGTGTGTAAGGAGTTCAACATTTTTGTACGTCTGTTGTTCTTTTTCTCTGGACTTTATGACTGTACGGGGAAATTAGAACAACTAATGTCATTTTTTCATTATTTTGAGTTAATATAGTCAGAGAGTCGCTGAATGTATCTTCTATACTTACGATGTAAAAACAACCAACGTCTCAACTCCTCAAAAAAAAACCCTATTCGAATAATCTTCAGATGTAACCAATGTCAAATATTCATGAAATAAAACGTTTGTTTGTTTTAGTTTAAAAAACGAAAAAATACTGTTTTCCATCATGCAATAACTACCAGTGTCTCAACCTATAAGAAATTTGAACCTTGAGTGGAAACCAATGTCCAAAATGGATGGAATATAAACAACCAATGTCCATGGAAATTGGTTGTTTTAATTCTTCAATTGAGAAATATTTACGTGAAGTCTTTAAATTCGTTTTTCTTAAAAGTCTAAATTATGACATTGGTTGCTCCGATTCCAAGGCACATAAATTTTACTCTGTCTTCGAAGATAATTAAAAATACGAGTGCTCCTTCGATTGACAGCGAAGGAACGTGTCCTCGAAATTACATCCTTCATTAAATCAAAGAAAACTCAAGTTATGTTATTTAGCCATACATTTAGGAATAATATACAACAATATTGAAGACGTGGTAATAGTTTAATATTTGAGAAATTCGAGTTTCATTTTTCCAATAATTTGAACGAAACGAAAACTGAAAATAGGTAAATGAAGTTCGAAAGCTACATTGAAAATTGGTTTTCAGTATCACAAATAACTATTTGTACAGCCTCGAAGAATATAAAAAGTGACTGAGCCGAACCACGAAATTTTATGACGTTATTGTCAACCTATAAAAGTCATGACTGAATGGATCAGTTAGATTTCAAATAAAACCAAAGCTGAAAATGTCCACTATTTTTGTATCTTAAAATACTTTAACAACGCAATACCAAATTAGGTGAAGGTGTCACAAGCGAAATGAAAAATATTTTGATCTGAAGAGATCTTTAGATGGTTATTCTACTGTAGGCTCGTCATGTAGCATGGAATTCACAAGGTTTTTAGTCCATCTGTTTCGAGTATCGCGAGTGAAAAATTACAAAAATATTTGTTTCGTAATCGTCGAAATATTATTTTGAAATACTTCTCTGATTTTTGAATTTGAAATAGGCTCGGGTTATGTTTTTTTTTGTTTTTTTGTTTGTTTTTTTGATAGATACGTATCATGTAAATTATTGTAGCTAAATGTGTTCGGAGCATACCTATATTGCTGATACGTTTCACTTCTTCTTTTTAACCGTTTAATTTTTGTTATTTATTAGTAAAATATTGATCTCGAAGGTCAGTTGCCGTACCTATCTCTTTAGAATAATATACTGGAACCAATGTAGAAGAAAAATTTATCTCACAGAAGGGAACATGTTTTTCTGACCGTTTTCAAATGGTTCTAAAATAGTCGAATAAGCATTCAAGAAGTTAACTGAAATGAGTTATAAATAAATTAATAGATTAATAACAGAATTTCTTCGACTTCATATGCAAATATATTTTTTATAAATTGACGCAGACCACAGAACGGATGTGATTTAGCAAAATATAAAGGTGATTTCTTGTAAATATGCAATATTATTTCTCCATGTGTAAGTTCATTATTCATTCAAGAGAATGCAACATATTTAGGCTCTGCGTCTGCTATTACGCCTAAACAGCACTAAACAGATAATATGAACAAACTGAATTGATAATAAAAAGAACTCTATTTAGCGCAGCAACAGTTTTGCCAGAAAAAATAGTTTTACAGAAATCAGCTAATTATAACTAAAATTGGTACACACCTAATACGTTAAAATGGATCATGATTGAACTGTGTTAAATGTCGAATAATGTAATTATATTGTTCTGAAATTACAGAATTTAGAGCCAAAAATCGGAATTAAGTCGGATGCAAATGGTTTTTCATCAGTATGAAAATGTATGGCTTTAAATTTCATATAGAAGAAGTCATATTTATTTTACTTCCTCGCTGAATGAGCGTGGAAGATGGCAAATTTTCATTGAGCACTGAAACTATGAGTAGTTAAATTTTCTACAAACTTTGAGGCGACGCCCCGCGGCGCTTTGGCTTGTGCCAGTCCTGAATTTTTTATATTTTTGTGGTAACATTGAAGAATTTGTTGTTTTGGAGGAAACAATGAAAATTTTTTATGTGTGTCTGTGTATGGCTGTGTGGATATAGTAGCATGTGCATCGAATATGAGGAAATAATGGTGAAATAATATTGGGAAAAAATTTTATGAAATAATTGACTGCTTATTTGTTTATTATAGTGATTCATACTGACACAATAACTTTAATTTATAATAACATAATACTCAAGGTACACTCATTCAATTTTTTTTTTGTTTCACTAGCCAAAATGAAAAATTGCGAGAAAAAAAAAGGAATACTTTTCTTTAATTTTTAAGTTTTTTTGGCGCCTGGATAGGCTTCCTATTTTACCATGGATCCTGAGGCAGATACTTCTGTGAACCACCTCAATTTTCGGATCTGCTAAAAATTATCGACAAAGAGTTTTTTAAATATTCTTGTTTTTTTAACTAACTATAATTTCAGCTAGTAATAAGAATAAAAAAAAAAATTGGTGCACTTGATCCCTTACCACCTATTCAGACACTCATCCAATTATAAATGCGTCTTAAGAATTGTGTCATTACGAGTTGAAGTTATTGCGTCAATTAAGCAACTGAACCTAATTATGGTTTCAGTACACATTGAAATGGTACAATGTTTGCGCCCATTTTGCAGGGAAGGAGGAAGTCAAATGACCTAAATGTAAAAAACTTTTTTTACAGGAAATTTAGTCAAAAATATTTTCATACAGTTCTATTTTTTTGGAAAAATCGATATTTGTTGAGCTAAACGAGAAAAACCGTTTTAAGGAGCATATTCAACCCCATATCTGTGGACGCTTTTGGCAGAGGGAATGTGACTTTTAGTATGTTATTTTTGAGGCCAAAAATGACTGATTAATAAATAAATCAAAACTATTCTAATTTGTCCGAATAAAAAACCTCTCTTGACTGCGTCAGAATGGAATACCAATAAACACTTTATTACCTATACCTACAATATTAACTGTATAGAATTTGAGCTCTTGGTGTTAAAGGTTTTATTGAATAACTGTATACGAATTCATGTACATTTTTTTTCTTTGTTTTTATCGATAGGCTTTGTCTACTTGCTTGGAAGATACATGATGTTTTAGTGTAGGAGGAAATGGTTGGTACGTGGTAGCTAATGATCTTCTATAATGAAAATTTCAATCACCCGCTGGAGCCTTAGTATAACCAAAGCGAATGCACAAAATTTAAATTAGACAATCCATTTGGTGCATTACAAAATTTGCATAATTAAACCAGCTTACATCCGTGCTCGTGGATATAAAGATACAATAGCTGCAGTGGCGGCAGCAACGCAGACGTTATTGAAGTTTTCACTGACCTTACCCGCGAGTGGATGGAAGTCTTCTTGTCACCTTCACAATCTGTATCTACACGTGTTTATATGACAAACTAAGAAGAGGTAAATATGTGGAAATCTGAGAATAATTACTACTTAGGTAGTGAGGAGAGAATTAAATGTCGTATTTTGTGGTGGGGCAGCATGGAATGATTGGTCTGAGTTGATAATGGGGGGGACTATTATGAAAAAGAAAAGTGAGAAAAAAATATGAAGGGAAAAGGAAGAAAAAAAGGTGAGAAGAAAATAAAAAACTCTTGCGCAGCAAGCTTCGCAAGAAAAAGTTTTTTTTTTGTTTAAAAATCACCTCTATCACCAACATTTTTCTAATCGAGTAATGTAATCGTATAAAATATTTATATTTTTGGTAAAAAATTATCAGTATTACACAAATACGATACCTGCCATAAAATATACTGATTAAGTATCATGATTTCAAAATATTTTATGAATGTGTCAAAAATTATGATTTTTTTATGAAATGAAAAATTATTCCAAGTTTTAGTTAATATGATTTTAGGAAATAATTCGATGGTTTTATTTCCTTCAGTGACGAAAATTATGAATTATATATACAAAAAAAACCACTTTTATGAGAAAAAAATATCCCACATAGTGCAGTTGTGTACGTTCTGGTTACGAAAATATTAGCAGAGATTTTAGTGTCTGTGTTTAAATCTAGTGTAGGTACAGAAGTGCGTGGGGGATGGGAGAAAATTGACCTTTTGCTAAAATCGGTTGTTTTTAGGTTAAAACGAGTGGTTTTCTCGATGATAGTTATAGAATAAATTTTGCAGGACTATTATCAGAAGGGTAAAAGAGGTAAAATCACACTGAATAGCTAATAAGTTGGGAACAAATTGACCAGTCGAAACCAAAATTGGTAGATCTGGTCCTTGTATGCGAGGTACTCTGCTCCAAATTTCGTGACTATTGAAAGAGATTTGCAACTTTTATTGAGATAACATGAAAAATTAACACCTCCAATTGCCCCAGAGAATGAACCATAATACCAATAGAAACCAAATTTGGAATTATGTTAGATATAGGTACTTCAATAGATGCACCAAATTTTGTGACTATAGCTTGAAAATTGCTCCTTTTAGAGCCATTAATCTGCCAAAAATGTAACAAAATCACTCCTATCAGACTTACCGTAAGACCTATTCGCACCAAAATTGGTTGGTACTGTCCTTAATCTAAAACATATATATATACCAAATTTTAGGCCTATCGATTGAAAATTGCGACCTGTACGCTGAATATGGTTCTTCCTTAGGTAAATCTGAATATGTGTTTCAAATTTCGAAACCATCCGATCAAACTTACACAAAAGGGGGTACATAAAAAAATATTATTTTTCAAAAGTAGTGCCGAATTGTTCAGAAAATCATGAAACTAAAGATGTACCCTCTCCCTCCCTTAGGTCCGAATATTCGGGCAATTTTAATAAGTAGATTTTTTTCAAAAATCTATATCTTCGAGAAAAATAGATGGAATGCAATTTTTAAAATTTTACAATAAAATAGAAGCATTGGGCAACCGCCACCACATATTCAAATGACTTTTGCCCTCACCTCTCAAAGTGTATTACCTTGACCCGTATTAAAGAGACAGTATCACATATGTGGGTAAGTTGAGGTTGGCACAACAAATTTTTCAAAAACATGATAATTATATACTTAAATGTACACCATTAGCTTGGTTCACATATTTCCTAAATCATTTGGTCCCAACATACACCTTTCCAAAAAAATTTTTTTCTTTTACTAGTTGTGAGCCCGCTCATAACTGGTACTGACAATTAAATAAAATTTTTTTCAAAAAAACATAATTATACTAACGGATAATATTGATATTTAATCGGTATGTATCAATTAAGTAACATAATTAAGATGCATCATAATATTGTATTTTTCTATAAAAACATCAAATAAAAACAAAAAATAAATAATATAGAACCTAACTGTATATTTTGGGTCATACCTACCAGTTGAAAGGCGAAAATGTGTTTACATTTAAAGGTTGGCATGGGGTTAAATATATTTAGTTACACTTTTAAACTTCCATTTTGATTTTTTTTTTTTTTTTTTTAAATTTAGAAAATAGGTTAGTACACCTACCTATTTTATAAAGTTTATAAGACTATTTTTTCCACTTGAATTTCGCCCTATCACATGAGTGTTGGTGAGGGAAAAAATTCAAAATCAAGTGAAATGTATTTTATGGGCTAATATCTATTGATATAGCCCTAAAAATAGAATAATTAAATTATTTTCCTCAAATCATTCATATGGGCGTAACCAAAGGGGGCACCCACATGACCATTTTTTTTGCTTGGTACTTTTCAAATTTGAAAAAAATTTAGTAATAAATATGCGATATCGTGTTTCATGGATGCTAAATTTCTCAAATTTTCTAAATTTTCAAAAGTGACAGGCAGAAAAAAATGATCAAATTTTTGGACACATTTGAAAATTTTTGAACAAATACTCTGTTGTAAAAACAGCACTATTTTTTAGTATCAAATTTCGCACACATGTAACATCTCACTGATAATATTTTACAAAAAAAAGTCAGAGAAGAAAAATGTCTCAAATACCCTCTACTTTAATGCCTATAATATGGTGGGCAGCCTATCGTAATTCTTTTACAACTACTGCAAAGCACCTTCAAAATTTTGACCTATGACTGGGAGTGATCCTAAACTAATAGTTTACTTTAACTGTTCGCATTAATTGAAAGCATTAATTTCGTAACTGTGAAATGTCAAAAGTTTCTCTTTTGTGTTCTGTTTCATAATTGAATTTGCATTTTTTAACTGTCCGGCAGTTTCATTTGAAAATGAAAATATTCAAACAATCATTTGACACACAAAAAACAGTCTCAATTTCAAAGGTAAACACACATAATTCCGTTTATGTAATTCTAAATATAGGGCCAAATGAGTGAACGGGTAAATCAATTATCAGTGTCATCAGAAATCAATACGCAATTCTCACCTTTTGTTTTTTACATGGTTCTTCGTTTCCACAGTAACTTCTCTCCAAATTTCCGTTACACATTTTCATAAAAATAAAAATTTGCATAAATTAAAACAGAAGACGAAATAAATTAACAGCGTATAGGCCACTTCGTATTCGACGCGTAGGGGAGAACAGTAATTTTTCATACCTGCTGGTAGGCTACATTTTACGTTTTATGATAAAAAGGTAGGTCTACCCATAGTCATCGAGGTACAAATAAGATAAGATTTTATGTCATTAGGCTGCCGTGCGAAGTGACGAATAAGTATTACATTGGAGGCCTATCGTAAAACCATTTTTAACCAATGGATAATTATGATCCTATAAACAAAAAAGAGAGAAACAAAGTTGACGAATAACTTTATTAAAATGTAATTATCGTGTAATTATCGTGATTTTTCAAGCTAAAGTAAAATAATTAGCAGGTTCGAGACGATTTTATTTCGGACCATCACCTAACGGAATTATTTTTCATAAAACTTTTCGTGACGCCATCATCCAAAACGACAATGAAATATGATTTTTTTTTGGTTTGGTGGTAAGGGTTGGAAAGAGGGGAGGAGCTATACTAACTTGTTTGGCAGCCCATTTCTTGGTCAATGTCGACGGAAGTTCTGATGACAGAAGAGGTAGATATAAAGAGTTGGAAATTTTTTGCTACGGCTTGTCAGCCAGAGATTTCACTTTTTTTTTCTTTTATCCTTGCTCTGTGATTATCACTTCCTCTGCTAAATAGGATTGTGTCGTAACGTTTTTGAGACAGCACTGACAGTAATATAATATCTACCTGCATACGAAAATTCGGAAATGGTCCATGTTTATAACTGTCCCAAGAATTTTTAGAAAAGGTTATTATTTTATTAAAATGAAAATGTAAGGTTGATACCCTATATAACTAAATAAGTACCTATTATTACACATGCGGATTGAATGAAATCGAGTTTAAACGACGCAGAAATTTCGTCGAGTATGATTCAAAAGTCACGTAAGTTTGCCTTTCATACAGATACGGTTATACGGTAGCCTACATCACGAGGGAAAATAACAAGATTCCGCCAGCAAAGTATAAAGAAGCTTTGGTCAGGAAATTCTACCCCAAAAAAATACGTATGGGTATTTCATGGGAATTGCTACCCAGATACTTATTCTAAAATCAACAAGTGTTTCCTACATGAACGTTGACTGGCAAACTACAGTGACTCTACTGTATTGTTTTATTAAAATATTATTGTATGGTTGATGGCGAAATCCTAATTTCTTGGACCTCATTAATCCAAAAATTGACCACATATGACACTTAAATTAAAAGCATCAGCCTATAGGTATTTTTGTAGCCAATTAGTCCTTTGAATATGGAGATTTTGCGTACTCAGTTGTTTTTTGTATTCTTTGGACCGTACAAAAAATACTTAAAGTAACCAGTCTTTTTCACAATAGTAGGAAATATCTTAAAGTGAAACACTTGGTTTTCACTCTAAAAATAGAATTTCAGCGAATTAAGGAAATGAGTGGTGAGAGTATGCAGATGAATCCGAGTACATACTTCTATTTCTCCTTTCTAACTGCATTGATCTGAATTGTGTCATATGGCTAATGACTGGCTTTATATATCTGTCGACCTTGTGAACGAAATACTATCGTATTCTTTTGACAAAGTTAGCTGGAACATGATAATAGCATATTATGTAACTAGTGCATAAATAGGGCTATTTTATTACAGAGTCTGGAGAATTTTCAGACGACCCAAGGGCGAGTGTTACAAACTTCACACAAGGTAAAATAACTTACTAGTACTTGTTACCCATTATACTTTTTGCAACTAATGCAAAAAAAAAAAATAAAACCATTAAAACAACACCCCACAAAAAATTATTTTTGTGTTTTTTTACTACTTTCTGTGATAACATTGCAAGACACCAGAAAAATATTTTTTCATATTGGCCTTGGAAAATGAAAAAATAATATCATCTGTTTAGGTATCTAAAAACATAGGTGCCTATCCACGAAAAGTGTTTGGAAAAATTATAATGTACCTATAACCTCTAGGTATTTATTTAGGGACTGTTGGGTGACACAAATCCCCTTCCCCTCACACCTTATACACACATATATAACTCATATTGTGAGAAACTAGTTCTTGTCATATATATATGTAAATGTACTTGTCATCTATCACTCCCACTCGCTGATCTTCACCTTTTACTACTTTCTGTGATAACATTGCAAGACACCAGAAAAATATTTTTTCATATTGGCCTTGGAAAATGAAAAAATAATATCATCTGTTTAGGTATCTAAAAACATAGGTGCCTATCCACGAAAAGTGTTTGGAAAAATTATAATGTACCTATAGATAAACAAAGTAAATTTAAATAAGCAAAGTATATTGCTATTTTTATCGTGCAAAATAACTATTTGTTAACAAAAATTTTATATGCCAAAAAAATCAAAAAGTTGATAATACTGTTTCATTTTTATTTTATTGAATTAAAAATTATAAAACTACTGAAAATTTGGTATTGAACGTCGTCAGTTGCTGAAAATTTTGCATCCTGCTTGTGTGTCAAAATATTGGTCAAGTCTACGAATTTCCAAAGCTGCCATCGATTGTTTTGTTTGCTTGGAGTCCCTGCTTGTGTCATCCAAAGAAACACAAATCGTTAGTCATTTCAATACTTTGTGAGACTAATTCGTTGCAGCACCAATTTGGTCAAATATTGTCTTGAGCCGTCACAACTTGAATGTACGTCTGCGCCAAATCAGAAACCCAGTCAACTTGGTCAAAAATATCGAAACATCGAATCCAAAATTCAACATAGTCAAGAAAAGTCAGTCAAAATATCACTCGGGAGCTCGTCAAAGTGTCCAATATTGCAGTTAGTTGTCATCAAATCCAAAAAGCCCAGTTGAGAAAACGTTAACCAATAGCGGCATACAACCACCAACAAATAGCTCAAAATTGGTGACAATAACTTCATAAAAAAGTACTCAAAAAAGAGGTATTTGTAAAACTTTTGTATTCCTTTTTAAAACTTGGTGTCAGAAAATTTCATTTTTGGAACTTTTAAGGCGAAAATTCGTTTTTGCCGCAAAAAAATATTTGGTTTTGACATCAAATTTGTCCATATCGGACCATTTTTCACATTTTTATTTGCAACTTTTGTGCGCACTTTTTGTTGAGAGTGTACCAGTCCGTGAATCCGCAGGAGGTTAAGCACGGCTTGTTTCGTTTGTTTTTTGACTGAGCCTTTACACTCTCACTTTTACTTACGTTTTTATGTGCAATATTTTGTTCATTTTATACATTATTGCAAATTATTGAATGTTGGTGTGGTTTTCAACGTCCATTTTTTTCCTGTCTGCCATTACGTCGGTTGAAAACTGTCGATCAACAAACTGCTGAATTTTAAAACGTGTAATTAAACTTTGTTCAAACTTGCACCACTTTTAACAATTTTATTTAAAAAAAAAAAAAAAAAAAATTATTTTATTTGAAAAGAATAATTACACGAATTTATTACTTTTATACTCCTTTTATTTTCATCTTATAATAATATTACAATTGGAATTATTTTATTTTATTCACTTATTCCAAATCGTAATTTTCATTTTATTTTTTTTCTTTCAATCAAACTTTAAAAAAAAAAAAAAAATTAATTTGCTTTTTCAACTTAAAAAAATTACAGTCCCCTCGAATATTTTCTTTTATTAAAAAATATTTCATTTTGATTTTTAATTTAGGGTTTTCAGATTTGTGATCGAGTACAGATCCCCCCTGAAGAAATAAATAATTCCCTTGTTGTCCAATTATTTCAGTTGTGTTCCTATAAACTTACTATACTTGTTTTGTGCATTATTATTTATTACGTGCAATTTTATTTATCATTCTACTTCGAATATTTGAATATTTTTTTGGATTATTTTATCTTATTCGTTTTTGGGTCGTGTCCACTCACAACTTTAATAGATATATCATACCTTGCCCGCTGGGAATTTTTTTATTTATTTTTATTTTTTACTTGGAAGATATATCTGTACTTTTTGAAATTAGATTGTTATACCAAGATTTCAGATCAATAGTGCTGTGGCAATCCGTTCTTTCGGCATTTGCTGGGGATTGTTTCCACATTGTTTTTTTTTATTTATTTATATTTTTATATATTTTTTTCTATCATTATGGCAGAATCAGGAGAACGCATATCTAATGTTTTCAGAGGAAATGGCTACGAAGGGTGGCATTCAATAATCATCAGCACACTAATTGGCAAAGGTTGTCATAAAACAGTTTTCCCTGATGGCAAAGAAACTAGTTATCTTTGCGCATCCACAGAAACCAGATTAAGTAAAACCTGGCTTCAAACTCAAGAAAGAGCCAAAGCTCTCATTTTTGAGAGATTAGATAAAAAAATTTTACATTATGTCAAAAATTGTGATGTCTCAGAAATTTTTAAAATATTAGATGGACGTTATAGAAACGCTACACCCACAAATTTAATGGTTCTTAGAGCAAAATATCAATACCTTTGCTTCGACCTCAGGAAAGGTAATATTCGAAAATTTATGGACTACATGTCCAAAATAGCCGAAGAATTGTGAGATGCAAATTACCTCCTGACAGAAACTGATGAATAATGATGGCCTTACCAGAATGTTTTGATACTGTTTTCACAGATTTTAGTAATTTATCTTTAGAAAAAAGAACTGTTGTCAGACTTGTAAAAATGGTCCTTGAAAAAAGTGATCGTATAGAATATTCAAATAGAACCTTTCCAGGGTTTGACCAACCCAGAACTCCTTTTCAACCATTTCAAAATACTAGATTCGCTCGTAATAACCAAAATTGAGCAACCAATTCAAATTACTAAAATACCAATTATCTAAGCGATCACAAAACAACAAACAGTGTAGATAAAAATTATCCTACACAGGATAAAGTCAATTTCATGGATGTTACTTGTTATAACTGTAATAAAAAAGGACATATGTCTAGGACATGTCCTAATGAAAAAGTTATACAAAATAACACTCCACAACAAAATAACAATAACAACAGTTCAAAACCTCAAAGCTCAAATAACTCTAATGATAATAGTTAGAGCAAACCCAAACAAGATTTTAGAGTTAAATATTCCATGATGCTCCGCTCCCAGTCTGATAGATTGAGCTTTGATGATATTCTAGAGCAGGAATTTCAATGGCCAAAACCACCAACAGCATCAGAAAATCCAAAAATAAAGAACCAATTACACACCATGCTATCAGATGGAGGAGCAGATGACCATATGGTCAATGATATGTCCAAACTGAACAACATTTGCAAACTTGATAATAATCGCAAAACTCAATGTGTCAAAAAAGGAGTCTTTATGAATCCTACACATGTAGGAGAAATGGTTGTCAATGTCTGCAACTCGAATGCTGAATTTTCTACTATACATCTCAAAGAGGTATACTATGACCCAGATCTTAACATAGACATTTGGTCTGGAGCAAAAGTTATGGAGTCTGGTATTTTTCGGATAGTCTCTGAACATGACCATGCAGACGTCAACAAAGAGACTGGAGAGGTAGCCATCACTGCAATAAAGAAAGGCTCTATGTACTACATAGACTATGAGATAGTAAAAGAGGAAAAAGTCTATGAGGAGTTGAAATGCATGCCTGTCACTCAAAATGACACTAGCCAGGTAGATCAGACAACTGATCTAGATTTAAATTTGGTAACTGCAGAAGAGGAACAAGAAAATAATCCGCATAGTGAGACAGAAAATAATGACATCCAAAATTTAGAAGAAGCTAATGCGGACTTAGCCAATCAGGAGGTTGACTCTGAAAGTGAAGAAGACATAAGTGAAAGTGTCAGAGTCAACAGAAAGCAAAAAATAAACATCACAAAAAACAAACTTCTTTGGCATCGCAGACTAGCCCATGCAAGTGGCAAAACTTTGAAAGAATTATCCAAAGTAGTAATAGGAATACCAGGGAACCTTAACTTTAAAGAGGACGACTTTGCCACTTGTGAAATTTGCACAAAAGCTAAATCCACCAGACTTGGCCAGCATGGAGTGAGAAAAAGGCCTGAAAGGCAAATGGAAGTAGTCTCATCAGATATTATGGGCCCATTTCAGGATGCCTATCATGGCAAAAAGTACATCTTAACTTTTATTGACCATTGGTCAAAATACACTCTAGCTTTTCCTATCAAGAAGAAATCCGAAGCCATAGATAAGTTTAAAAATTCTGTCCTGACTTTTAAGTCAAAATTCCCAAATGATCCTGTTGCTGTCTTAAGAACAGATCAAGCAAATGAATATATGGATGAGAAATTGGTCCAATTTTGCTCCGAACAGGGAATAACACAAGATACAGGAATAGCATATACACCAGAATTAAATGCAATAGCCGAAAGGCAAAACAGAACTTTAATGGAAAAAATTTGAGCCCTCCTATATGACGCCAAAATAGATTTTAGACTTTGGTCATTTATGGTGTATACTGCAACTTACATTATTAATAGGAGTCCAACCCGCGTCAATCAGGGATACATGACCCCCTACCAAAAACTTCATGGCCAAAAGCCAGATTTATCTAATCTTCGAGTCTTTGGGGCCATTGCCTATAGGCATGTGCCAATAGAACAGCGCCAACAAGCTGTAGCCAAAGCTAAGAAGAAAAACCAGGAGCATTTAGATGTAAAATTGGCCCCCAGATCACATAAAACCATATTTGTGGGCTACACAACTACTGGTTATCAACTTCTTGACCCAGCTAGAATGGGATGTTATACCTCCTGTGATGTAAAATTTGATGAGACAAAAAATTTGCTAGATTTCTCTGAAGATACACAGGATCTCAAAATCAAACCCCTTACTGATGAAACTGAAGCCATATATAGAATAAATGCTTGTCAAAAAGCTTCGTTTCAAAATAATCAATTCATAGAAGACTGTGTGCCAAATAAGTATGAGGAAATATTTTCAAATCCTTTTAAGGATCAGTGGATAAAGGCAGCACAGGATGAAATGCAGTCAATGGCAGACCTTAAAGTCTGGAAAGTTGTTAATAAGGAAGACAGTCTTAAACCAATTGATACCCGCTGGATATTCACAGTTAAGGCAAATGAAAACAGTGAAATGTGCCCTAAAGCCAGACTCATAGCTAGAGGTTTCAAAGACTGCTCCGAATATCATCTTACACAAACTTATGCACCTGTAATCCAAATGTGGTTGATAAGATGGCTTTTGTCAGTTACCAACACATTGAAATTACAGTTAGTGAAATACGATGTTAAAACAGCTTATCTGAATAGTGACATTCTCATTCCACCACCAGGATCTCAAATTAAAAAAAATAAATTACTGAAATTAGAAAAATCCATTTATGGGCTCAAAACCTCAAGCAAGAACTGGATGGAGTTATTGGATTCTCATATTTTGGAAACACAGTTCAAAAAGTCTAAAACAGACAGGTGTATATACATTTGTAGAGATGAGTCAAATGGCTTAGCCATAATGATAGTCTATGTGGATGATATATTACTAGCAACAAATAGACCCCAATGGATATTAGAAACAACCTCTCACTTTGAGAAAAGATTTACAATGAAAGTTGTAAATAATCCCAAAAATTTTGTAGGGTTTGAAATTGAACGAAACATTGAATTGCAACAAATCAGACTCAATAAAAAAAAACATATTCAAAAGATTCTCCAAAAATTTCAATTGAGCAATTCAAACCCAACTAAAACACTAATGGAGACTGGTTTAAAATTGAGCAAACTTTCAACAGGAAAAGATGATAAGGAGTATAGGTCAATGATAGGAGCCTTACTCTATGTAACGAGAGGTACAAGGCCGGACATAGCCTTCGCTGTAAATTATTTGTCCCGGTTCCAAAATAGCTCCGACGATACCTTAAAGAATTATGTTCGTCGAATAATTTGGTATCTTAAATCTACAATCGACCATTCAATTCTATATCAATCAAATTCCACTGCAATTGAAGCTTTTGTTGATGCAAGCTTTGCCCCTGATATCGATGATAGACCCATTGATATGGATGAATTAGAAAAATGAAATTCCATTATGGGATATCTAATCAAAATAAACGGCGATATAGTGAATTGGGGCGTTCATCGCCAAAATATCCATGCTTCGTCATCAACTGCAGCCGAATTGATAGCTCTTCACGACTCCTTTGAAGACATCGAAGTAGCTTGGCTGCTAAATAAGGAAATTTTTGAAATCACTGAACCTGTAACAGTCAACGAAGATAATATTTCAGTAATCCATGTCATTTCTGGAGGAGGCCAGAAAAGACTTAGGGCATTAATGATTAAATGCTATGGTCTAGCCCAAGCATATAAAGATGTCGGTACATTATTTATTGTTCAATCACTAGTTGGTAACACTGTATCGTCATTCTCCAGTTCCTATTCAGTTGCGTCGTCTATCTGTTCAGTTCGTGAGTTGTGTCTGTTCATGTGAATATCTCTCTCTTCATTAAATTCATTTATTAGTGCGGTACTTGTGTTTTTCTGTTTTATTTATTCTCCGGTGATATAATTAATAATCATCTACTTCATACTTCATCGGACTCTAAGCCCCCAGAGTCCAACAAAAGACAAAATATTTACCTTTAAACAGGTTACTACTGCAGATCAACTTGCAGACCTATTGACTAAATTTCTTCCTGTAAAACAACACATTATCCTAACAGACAAAATCCTGGAAAATCTTTCAGTCGATCCATAAACTCATCAAAATCATTTAAATCTTCAACTGTACCTCGATCCAAACACCTGAAAACAGAAAATCAAAATTTCACATTAACATCTAATTAATTAAATATGGAACAACTATATAATAAATTTTACCTGTAACTCATCTTCAGTTGTCTCCAAAATCACATCTTATACCTATAAATATATATACATACACATATTAATTACATATCATACAATAACCTTACATCTAATTTTATTTTTACATATATGAATATACTTACCATTTCAATGCCATTTATGTTACCATTTTACTTTATACACTAAAATTTTTTTTTAATATTTTAATCGTATGAATGTTTTTTTTTTAAATTTTATTTATTTTTCATTTCACCTTTTTCTTGTGTTCGGTACAAAGGATTGTGGGGGGGTGTTGGGTGACACCAATCCCCTTCCCCTCACACCTTATACACACACATATAACTCATATCGTGAGAAACTAGTTCTTGTCATATATATGTAAATGTACTTGTCATCTATCACTCCCACTCGCTGATCTTCACCTTATCTCTCAATCAGGCAACGAACTATATGTACTCTTATGTATTAATGTTTCATCGAATATACACTGTACTTTTGCGACTCAAACGAGTACTGACGTCTATTTATTTGTGTAAAAAACACTAATTGCTAACCTGAAACTCAATAAAGACAATTTTAGGAAACACGTAATAGTCAGCTAACAATATACAAATAGCCTAGAGGAATGATAACAAGGCTCAAAACGTGCTTTTTTTGGGAAAAAAGAAGGGGAAGGTGAAAATTGGTCAATTTATTAAAAATATTTACATATTATGTCCTGCTCCTGACAAAGATTTCCAATTTAGAAGAAAATTCAGGGGATCACAGTGGTCAGTTTGTGGAAATAAGTTGCACGAAGATTTGAAAGCATGTAATGGGAAGGAGAAAATTTTGCAGTCTTTGTTAATACTCAGATTTTACTACTAAAAGATACTGTTTCATACTTGATTTTACATTGTATTATGTTTTTGAATTTCAGTGATTTTTGGTGTGTTTTTCAGATGGCCTACCTACTCTTAGAACCCAAAGGCTCAGTTGTACTAAGACATAGTTAAACTACCAATAAGTAGGGTTTAACTGCTTCTCATAAATTTAACAAATAGTTTTTTCCATAGTTTAAATATGGGGCAATACAACAAACAAATTTGTTCCCACATAACAAATGAAAAAATTGTTAAAAGGTAATAAAGGGTAAAATGGTGGAAAGTGACCATGCACGAATTTGGTTGTAATGGACACCTGTAACATAATATGTAGGTAAAGTAAAGGTAGACTTTTCTGAGAGTTTCAATTCCCTAATCGACAATTAGCCATCTTCCTATCAAATGCTGTGTTTTTTTTTTTTTTCTTATGATATTTCTGACAAATCTAAACTGATTCCAAAAATGGTTGCTTGTGGTTGGAAATATTGAAAAAACAATCTACAAACTGCATTTTATTCTCCAAACTTTTGACAAAAAATTAAAGTTTTGAAAATCATTTTACATTTTTGAATTTGCTATTAAAATTTGAGGTTAAAAGAGGTGGTAGATCGTGATGACTACACAGATATTTTTCCACATTTTTTTTACCAAATTTTTTTCAGATTTTTCCGAAAGGAGGAAATGGTTCTAACTCGCAAAAAACTATATATTTTAAAATATTTTTATCATTTTTTTTGTTCTGGACTATTTTAAGCTACTACTGTATGATTGTAGTAAATTGTGAGTTCCAGATAGGTACATTATATTCGCGCAAATGTCCCTTTGTAATAATTGATTAAAACACTCAAATGATTTCTCTCACTGTAACAACGATAAAACTGATTAACAACCTCTTAAACTCGAAGTAGGTTTTCCTACAAAAGATTTAAATAATATTCTAAGTGTTTTTGAACTATTCCAAATTATTTTGACCGATAAAAAACAGTACAATAGGGCATATTTTCACACAAAAAATATGCCATGTCACGAATGGAGGGCTCATAAACTGATCTCAGTATTCAAATATTCTCACTTACCAAGCACTTCTAAACAGAGGTACTTCAAGTTTGAACATAAAAAATATTCACTTAGACTGCTTGAAGTTGAAAATTAAAACTATATGTGAAATACCTTGTGGTGAGGATATATTCTCACCAGAAGGTAAATTCTACAGAATTAATTGTGTGTTCTGCCACTTCATACCATAGATATGGGAGAGCCAAATCCTCGGCAAACACTGGCGATTTTAGAGCCAGTTCTGAGAGTTTATATACAGGATTTGGTACACACACACAGGCACACGTATGTACATGTATGTATGGGATTATGTCATCAGTTGCGTCATTTCCTGCTTCTGTAAGGTGATAAAAAACGACGCAACGCGTTTGGTATCGGGTTGTGACATTGCCAAGATTGTTATCTGGTAACTGATCAAGGCCTGTGGAATGTATCGTATTTGTACGTATATACAAGTACAAACATACAAACGCTCGTGTATATGTGATTTAACGTTATTGAGACGGTTATTTGCCAGCCCTTTGGTGTGGCAACTGTTGTCAAGGAGTCCGAGCCCCTATTCCTCATATGGGAGAGTTCCCACACTAAATATTATTGTTTGTATTAAATTACTCCATTTTACATAGATGTGCACACATGGGTGCCTGGCAGCCATGACAACTTATCTTTTTTCTTCATAATAAGTAATACCTACGATTAAAATATATTAAATAAGCTTCATTTCATTACATATTGTTTAGTAATTACCCAAATAATTACCTATATGTAATATGGTGTATGACATCAAGGGGACAAAAACAAAGAAGAAAAAACAATACTTAAGTAATTATGCAAGAGAAAAAATTAAGGAGTCTAAAAATAAAGGAAGAGCTGAAGGGAAAAAATTGAGATGGGAAAAAAATGGCCGTGGGCAAAAACTTTTTCACCACTATCTCAGGCATCCATAATTTCGCAATTCTGCGCACGCTAGTGTCCACATATAGTAAATATGCATTTGAAAAAATTTCAAAGATGTGAATGTTGGACATTTGGTACCTATTTACCTGTTTTCCCAAAAATAATATTTAATTCCAAAAATGCATCAAGAACTTTTTCATGGAAAATAACCAATCGAGATTTTATAAAACCAATCAGTCTCCAACTTATTTAAGCATTAGTACGTTTCAATAGTGTGGTATGCCAGATGGGGTGACCTTATGTCACCACAACCGAGACCAAAAAGCCCACACAAAATTACATTTAAAACTCACCAATAGAAAAACGTATGGTCAAGACAATGTAACTTACCAGAGTCCAATTTTGTATAAATAGCCATGAGTCAGATTTGTATCACTAAAACCTCCGTATTTTTGCTATCTGTTTTAAATTTCAATTTAGAACTGGCAATGAGCTATCTATCAAGATGATTTACCTCATCATAGGAAGTACATCACCAACTAAATCATACCTTTCTCCCAAAAGGTGGCCTCAATACTTTTTAGCACAATAATAATTATGGTAGAAATAAAAAAGACCACGTTGAGTTCAAATAACCAGCGTATAATAAACATTAATATATATACATGAATTTTAATAATAAAGACATGCTATAATAATAATGTAGACAAATATGCTGATGAATCAAACTTTTAAAAAACAAAATTAAAACTTTTATAATTCATTATGGGATGTTGAGTAAAACTTGGACTTCGAGATAATTTCAATGAA
Organism: Ericerus pela; assembly: GCA_011428145.1. Classification (NCBI taxonomy): domain Eukaryota; kingdom Metazoa; phylum Arthropoda; class Insecta; order Hemiptera; family Coccidae; genus Ericerus; species Ericerus pela. The sequence continues at coordinate 119,532 of WOFM01001607.1, read as the reverse complement.
ACATGGAACATAATTTGAACACAGTAATATGAAGGGTAATTTCAACTACTGTTGAATAAGACGAAGCAAGCTTTAACTTAATAAAATGTAGGGGAAATTATCCGGTTGATACATTTCGTCCGCTTTCTTATTAAGATAAAGAGGAGAAATCTATCAACCTTTGAAAAACATATGAAACTTGGTGAAAACCCACCACAGCAGGTTTTCATCTAGTATCCGGATCAAACTAAGAATTATTAAAAAAAATCCGTTTTCGACAAGAATGAAAATAAAGAAAACCTGCTCAAAAATCCTAAGAATTTTTTTATTCCATAGATTCTCTGATATTTTTTCCCTAACCGTTGTATTTTAGCACAGATGTAGGTAAAGCTTCATCGTTGTCTTCAAAAATGGTTTAAGCCCTAAGAACTTAACAGAGTCTGCTATCTTTTAACCGAAATCACTCATGAAGAAGTCACGTAGAAGTTGTGAGATTAAGCGAAGCTTGAGTAATTACCAAAAATCATAAGGCCTAAAATATGGTAGGCCTACATCGCTATTACGTTGTTACGATAGCCTGAGGAAATTCGCTAAGATTATCAGATAACTCTTTTGACCTATCAAACGCCAAGCTTGAGGGGAAAAAAATAATACAGCTTACCTACGTCCTATACCTACGGTACCTACTCTGTATAGTCAACTTCCAAAGATTTTAAAATATTTTCACAATCAAATTTTAGGATGAGAATCGTGCGGGTACCGCAAGTAAAACGATTTTTGTCTCCACGCACATTTTAAATTTCGTAAATTCCAATATGTATCGTTGATATCACATTTTTATTACCTACTACTTCGAAGTATCCGTTTACGATTTATGAAATAAATTTAAAAAAAGAAAAAAAAGTGAATAAAATTGCAAAATCTAAAGACCATGTAGAAAATGAAGAGAAAAAAGTATTCTACGCACGTTTATACAGAGTAAAAAAAAAAAAAATACACAAAGTATTCGAAAGACTCTAAAAGTTGCAACATATTCTAGTACCAGAGTTCAATATAATATAAAACAGGTAAGTAAAAAAAAAAAAAAAAAAAAAAAAAAAAAGGAAAAATACAGCGTCGACTCGTAAAAACTTGATTAAACTGGTTTTATTTCGATGATTTAGATGGTGCGAAATAATATTATTATTCTCCATATATGCAAGTTTGTCAACGAACGAATCGAATGCAATTTTTTGTTTTGATTCGACCAAGTATTCGTTGGCATTTTTTTACGACATGAACGCACTTTTCGATAAGGAGCGATCGCTAAGTTAGTGAGAAAAAACGCAATCGAATTTTAAAACACAAATATTTGATTTCGAATACAGATTTTTTTCCTCGTAATACATACGACATCTTACAACGTGTTTAAAGGTATTACTACAGTTGGTTCGATGGTATGATGAAAATTCTATTTTCATGAATCCTTAAATCAGATATTATTTAAAAATTTTCCAAGAGAAATAAAAGGAAGATGTACATGTAAATAAATAAGTTTGTAGGCTGCCTACTGGCGAATTTTATCTAAAATTTACAGGCTGTCTCCAGATTTTTTTTTTTTCAGGTAAATTTATATATTTCCAAAATAAAGTAATTTTGAATCAAAATTAGGTGCAATAATATAGGCCTACAAAGAATTCTTTTTCTAATTTCTCAAAATTAATATAGCCTACAAAGTGTTTTCAGAAAGGTCCTTCTAAAACTTTTACCATAGGTAGTTTACACCTATACCTAATTGTTGAAGTTACACTGATGGTTTGTGCACTCATTGGCAACAACGATAATATTACTATTACTAATAGTTATTCTCTCGATACCTACGTTTTCGTTACTCACTCTTCTATATGGTATTGTTAGGGTTAACATGTCCTCTGCTACTCTTTTATAATAAGTTATTACTTGGTGTGATACTATAGTGTTTTTTGTTAATTACTTTATTTAATTATTTCTTTATTTCACCGTCTATTCGATCAATTAATGGACATACTGCATGTGATGTCCAATACTTATATAAAATTGAAATTTTTTGTTAACCATTCTCAATGATTAAGGAGCTAAATATACTCAAAGCATAACATTAGCAAATGGATGTACCTTAAAATTGCTACCTTTTTGTCTATGTAGATTCAGAGTGCTCACCACCTGAAGTAAAAAAGGTTCATTTTTCTTTTAAATTTTCTATACTACTTTTACAACCGATGTGAAAAATTTGGATATCTTGAATTTTTAGTACAACTATGAAATATGGAAACTCATTATAATACCCGTGCAATCCAAGATAGGACAAGAGTGAAAAGAACTTCTTTTGTTTGGGCAGAACAATGAGATCTTCATCAAAAAATTGGTTCATCCTTTAAAATAGAACAATCATTTATAAAAATCATCCTAATCATTAAATTTATTTTCGTAAAAAGTGAAGCAGCAGTATCTTTCGTAATAACAAATGTTTTGTTCGTGGCCATATAATAACATTTTCTTCTACCAAAAGTATCTCTAAAGGCATTCTATAAACAATATACTTAACAGAAAAAGCGACGTACGGTCTTTAATAGTTACTGAAAATACTGCAGGGTATAGGTACCGTATTTATTTTTACAATAAACTTTATTTTTTCAGAATTGAGATATTTTTTGTTTTTAAATTCCTGCATAAGTACGAAGTTTTCCCATTCAAGATGCTCTTTTGAGCTGGTCCCTTAAAAAGCATCTCAAGCAAGTTTTACTGTATTTTAGATTTTCATGGTATTAGTATGCCCAGCTCCTTAAAACATTTTTAATTTGTCCTATAGTCTTCTATTAATCGTTAAGAATTCGAAAGTATTCTCAAAAAACATCATATAAAAACAAAGATTTTAAAAGCTCATTAATGCATACGGTTTTCAGTTTTTCCTCGTAGAATGTCATTTTAACAATAAATTTTAGTTTTTAATTTAAAATAGAAATGGATTATATCAACATAGAGGCTTCACTAGTGAATTATAATCTTCAGGTTTGTAATTTTCAATAAACTTTTAAGTCAGTCCGTATTTTTTCCCTATTATTGTTTTTTCAACTTCTGGTACATCTGTCAAAAATGTCTGCCCACGCCAAAGGAAACGCAGATTTTAAAGTATCAATTTTGAAAGGTTACAGTTGAATTCAAATTTATGTTTGAAAAGATGAAATCTACCTATTTTGAAATGAGTGAATTTTTTTCAACCTAACCTAATCAAATCAAAATTTTCTTCCCATTATAAAACAGATTTGTATTATCTTTGTAATATTTTACTGTACTTACATACCTTTTCCATGAATCAGCTATTTCTTACTGTATTATCACTAAATAGGTAAAGGCAAATGTATGATGATGATGATGACTGCACTATATAAAGAAGAAACCTATTATCCTGGAACTGAAATCAAAATTAAAAAATATTTCTGTTTTGCATCCTTTTGGTTCCTCATTTTGGCCTGATCTGCTTGTTATAAGGTATCTTTCTTCTAACATCTTCAGTCCTATTCATTTTTGGTTAAATTTATGTATGCCTACCAATATTATTCATTTCGTGGGTGTATCTGAGGGTTTGGGTTTTTTTGCTACTATGTGAGTACCTAATTAACTTTTTGAAATTAAACTTCCTTGTGAATGGTAATAAACCAAAAAGGTTATGAAATGCATCACTGTGTTTGCGAGAGCTTGGCTTGTTCAACTCCAATTGATTCATTGAATGAAAATTATGTCACATCGATAAGTTGCTGGGAAAAACAAGAAGCGTCAACATTCAGTCAAAAAGGATATTTTTATTTACATTATCAAAGGTTATGTGGAATACCTTGTCGTGAGAGATATTCTCACCAGAAGGAAATTCTACAGAATTTAAGCGTGTTCAGCCACTTCGAACATAAGTACAGGTAAGCCAGAACCAGACCGAACACTGGCGATTTTAGAGTCGATTCGGGTGGTTTATATACGGCTTATTTGCACGCACACAAACACACGTACGTAGGATAATACGTACGTTGGTGAGGAAAGCCAGGTTGCATCATCCCCTATCGAGATAAGAGATGGCTGGCTGGTTTGTGTCTTATTGTGTCATGATTAGGTACTCGTACATTACCTGCAAGTACATACAGGTAATTACGATCGAACGAGTTTTGTGTTGTTTAACGTCATGGAGACGAATAATTTGCCTGCCCTTTGGGGCGGCAACTGTCGTCGAGGGGTCCGAGCCCCTTTTCCTCATACCAGTGAGTCCCCACAGGTTATAATAGGTGTTTTAAGCATGGTGTTATGTGTAGTTATGTTTAAACCAACAATTTTACAAACTTCTCCATGATTCTGTGCTAATGACCTGGACTATTACTCCTGTAGTCCATGTTCAAATCCTTATGATATAACTAAAATTATTTTTTTGTAATCTTATTTTTTCATTATTAATTTTTTGTTTTACATTGTATTTGTCAGAGTGAATTAGCCAGATTGATTCTTACATTTAAAAAAAGTGCCCAAACTGCCAGAAGAAGTCTTTATTTTATTCTCTCGAGTACTTTTCATCTGTCATCTGTTTACAGATGCAACTAGAAACACCAGAAAAAACATTCTCTTTGAATGATTGAAGTACTTGTGAGAAAATGTTAGTAGTGATGCACATTAATAGATTAGTTCGACTAATAGATTAGGTACCTCGATTAATCGACTAATCAATTTTTTGCAAATTGATTTATTTTTGGAATCGATTAATCGAATATAATTCAGACTTGGCCAAGAATTACAAAATTTTTATAAAAAATTAAATTTTTCAAGTCCTTATCAGTATCTGTTTCTTTAATTACTAATTAATTCATCAATCAAATTTTTTATTTTAGTTTCTTGAAAAAATTGTTACTTTTCCAATAATTATTAATTGAATTTATCCCATTTCTTTTTGTGTCCTGCGGTTTTTTCGTCTTTAATGTAAAATAAACCATATCGTTTTATGACGATTTATTAATTATTAGTATATGCTGACATCAGATAGAAGTTTCACTTCAACAGTGTGTAGGTACCGTCACACACTCATTTAAAAATAAAATTATTTTTTTTAAACTCAAATACAACTGAAGGAAAAATTCAAGATTAAAAAAAAATTGTTTATTATGCCATATAGGTACCTAAGTATATCTTGGTACTATTTTAGCCAGAAAAAATTGTAATTTTGGTATTGATCCATAGGTTTTCAATGCTTGAATTACTACGCATACATTGAAAAAAGTAGGTCTTGTTACCCAAGCTACTTTTTTAAGAACTATGCGGAACTGATATTTTCGTTGGTCCAGAAACTAAAATAGGCCTACTTACCTACTATATTATTTTGTTATATGATCAAAAATATGATATTATTGTAGACTGACTTAGCGACATTTGCTAGTCGTTCGTTATTTTTTTGAATTACTGTGTTAAAGAAACAACTTATTAATTGACATTTTCAGCAAGGTTCATAAAAATAAGAAAATAATATTTTCTATTCAACGTAACATTTGTGGCTCTAATCCCCATGTGATTTGTTTACTTGAATAATTCCTTGTAAAGCATGTAATTCATGTTGTTGATTAAACGCATTAGAAAAAAGAAAAAGTAAAAAGAACTGATTTTTTAGGTTACTATGAGGGTTAAACCTAGCGAAAAAATTTAGGAACACCTTTAAAAAAGAGAAGAAAAATGAGAATTGAACTTTTATTATCGTGTCTAAATCAAGCAACTGTGTAGGTGATGTGGACACGCAGAGTCGCAGATAAATGATCTATTCCTCTTGGTATTTCGATTTTACGAGTTATTTTCGTCTTCATACATTCATAAGTTTTGGCGCAGTCATACTTATTTTTTCTGACATTCTCCACGTGCGTGCAAATTTTTTCGTCATTATTTGTATCATGTTAATTAACTGTCGCTGGTTTGATCGTTGCTAACTTTCAGTGGCATCAATAATTAGGTTCGTCATTACGTAATACGCAGTATTTGCCTTACATAAGTTCTTGAATTTGTGTACATAAAAATTACGATACGAATTTTTTATTTACATAGGCTTCGGTAGGTGGCAACGGTTGAAAAATTAGGTGTTAAAATAGTGGAGGAATCGATAAAAAAATTAATTGAAATTATTTTCAAGAAAACAACAAAAACATAGAGCTACTGACCGAAATGCCAGACAGAATGCAGAGTCAAAACTCAAGGAGATATGGAGGAGATGAGTCTCCCCAAAACATGTGGAAGCCTCGCCCGGAAAAATTCTAAAATATTTAAGTATAGTTAAGAAAAACAAAAAAATTATTTAGTTATTTTGATTCAAGGAAAAAGTGCTGAGAACTAGAACCTTTTCGGAACCTTTCCGCAAGTATTATCCTAACTTCGCCTCAGTATATTCACTTGTAGGTAGCCTATTAAATAATGATACCTATGACACTTTTGAATTTTATTATAGATATTAAGAGTGCAGAATTTTCAACATCATTCCTAATGAAGTATTCATGAGCTGCTAAATAGTGATTGAAGTTCTGGCAGATCATACCCGTGTAATTATGTGAAAGGGGGGAGTTCCCCAAGGAGTCAAATTTAAAAAATTTAAAATATCATTTCGGAATGGCCGATTCTCGTTTTGTTTTTTTTTTTTTTTTTGCTAATACAAAATGATACCGTACCTATAAGGAAACATGAAATAATATCAATTATTACCTACCCGAACATTATGGTTTTTTTAAAGTGATCCTAACCCCAGAATATGTTGAAAGCATAAATAACATGATAGATATTAATAAGAACTTCTTTCTATACTGGCTAAAAATTCGTCAGTTAATAATAGCCTATTTGATACGAGGAAATAAGATGGAACATTCAAAGTTTGACAACGTACTCCAAAAACAGGTTGAAAGTGTACATAACATCGTGTTGTTGTTATTGCTGATATATTTACTAACTTGTATATTGAAATTCCAAAACAAAATTCCGAAGTTAAGACTATAGCAGAAGTTTCAAAAATTTGATGTAGGTACCTATCCTATGTATTTCACGTATGCAGGTATTAGGCCTAATATTCGTAGCATTTTAACCTTCTACACAATGAAAGTTTTACTTTCATTTAGGTATAGGTATTCATATCGTAACAGGAAAATTTATTTTTTCATCCCAGAATTAGTGCTTGCATGATTCAAAATTTGATGGTTGCACACTATCTGTCAATTCTGAAAAATTTTTCCATGTACCATATGCGTCTGTTTGTTTGTTGAAAGTTAGTGTAAAAATAATTAAAAGCTTTCTTCCTTCAACTTTAGTAGGCAAAGATAAAATACAGTAGGTAAGTCTTCACATTTTAATTTATCTGAATTCGTCGAATAGAGTCTGAAAAATTATAATCAAAATTTTCAAAGGATATTAGTGTTTCTTTTTGTGCTCATTGTTTTATTTGTTTTATCATAACAATTACCTACGAAGGTATGTTATTAGATAAGCTTCGATTAGCAATTACAATTTGTTTCCCTAATAATGTAGCGATCATTTGTTTATATTTTTTACTGATTATTTACAATTTTTAAAATTTATTAATTATAATTGTGGACTTTTTTATCAAAGCACATGCTAAATTTTCTCTGCAAACCTGTTTCCCTCAATAAAGTGGGCAAAGCCAAAGATAGGCCCATATAGATTTGTAGGATGTGTATAATTATGATAATTCTTGAACTATGGGTTGAATTATAACTTGGATTAAAATTTGAATGGAAAGTCTGGGTTAGAACTTGATAAATTGTGCAGTGTACTTCACATCAGTTATGCAAATGTATAATTAAGTACCGTGCACAAATAGGCCTACAGTCTTTATCATACACCTTTGTACTGTAAAACTAAACATTTCATCTTAGGTATGTAAAGATAGCAATGATTTCTATAAGTATGTAGGGAAATAATCAGAAAATTATTACTAGTCATGTAAATGACTAACTTTTAATAGAATTAAACAAAACGGACAACTTAAAGAACTTAAACACTATCAAAAAAAAATTTTACTTAAAATACGAAATGATTTGACAAAAAAATTTTATCAAGCAAAGTATGTTTTTCAAAAATAGTTCAGCAGAATAGACACTAGACATTGTTATACACAAAAATAAATTATTTTTGAGTAGCTGATTCATTAAAAATGAACTCATCTAATCTCTGTTAGGAGTAATTCAATGTTACTGTATTCACTCACTAAAAATTTTATTGCCGTGTGAATCATTAAATTAATATCTCATTACCTGTTGACATGTAGGTACAGTGGAACTGGAAAAGAAGGTTGTTTTGATAGGATAACAAGAACAAGCTAATTGGCGGGAATAATGTCGTATTTTATGTTCGTCCAGTATTTTTATTGTCATTTTTCATGCTATTCATTATCACTTTATAACTGGCGAAAGTATATTATAGTCGTGGAAAACATTTTTCGTGTGAGTTATTATTTTTTAAAGTTACGAATTTTTTGTTTTTTTCGTTTGAATTTTAAATACCTTTTCTTACCGCTTCCTTTGCAGGTAAACCTCAAGGTAAATATGGCATGCCAAGCCTGTCGTTTCTGTTTTATTTTTTTCTTACATGTTTTTTCAAGACTACTTTTTTTAAGGCCATCATCAGTGCTTTTTAAAGCAAATTCATATTCGCGCGCATTCTTAAATCGTTTATTAGAAAGAATGAATATTTTCCTTCAGAATTAGAAAAGTAACAGTCTGATAACACATCTTTAAAAACAATAAAAGAATCTACGCTGTTATTTGTCTAATTAGTATTTATTGGCTATTTCTGTTTTTCAACGAGAAAAATTAAATAATATTTACCTGGAAAATCACTTTACATCGAGGTTACCACATCATTTATCAATAATGAGCACTACTTTTCGCTCCCAAAATACGATTGTGAACATATTCTTTTTAATCATGTATTATAAAAAATATCTTGCTCAACTAGTGAGCCACTCGTGATAATCAATTTGCTGCAACTACAGCGCTCGACTGCCGCTCCTGATGTAACGAGGCAACTCATCGAAAATCAGTCATTTTGCTAATTAGTTGACTAAAATACCATTACAGCTTTTAGCTCCGAAACTATTACGTCCATGAAAAATATGTTAATAACTTAATTTGTAGAAAATTTTAGGAAAAAATTTTTCACCAAGAATAAAATTTGATGTACGAATGACACTTCGACAAAAAAATAAGGAAAACAACTGTGAAACATGGTTTAAAACATTTTGGGTGGCTGAGGAGGAAGTATCAACTTCACAGGTGATAAGTACCTATTCAATTTTATATAGGTCACCCCATCACTATAACAAACGTACAAGCCATTAATTTAAGTTCGTTAAAATTATTTCACAAAGTCATTTCCCCGATATTATTTCGCCAATTATTTCCTCATATTTGATGCTCATGTACCACTACCCACACAGACGCGAAAAAAAATTTTTGTTTTTTCCTCTGAAACAAGCAATTTACAGTGTTACCTATAAGTATGCCAGAAAAAATCTGGGGCTGGCACAAGCCAAAGCAACGTGGAGCGGCGTTTCAGGGCTTGTGATATAATAACCCTCTAAGTAGAAAAATATTATCTTCATTTTTGCCAAAGAAAAAGGAGGGTGGTAATGTGGCAGATCATTGCAAAAAATATGCTACATTACGTTTTCTGTTGTTGAGAAAAAAGTCCGCCACATTACCTATAAATTTACTTATATAACTATAGGCACCTATATACGTGTAGAAATGCTTATTGGTTATCGTTTTAATTGATGCTACTGATTGTAACGAGAGTAAAAATTGTGAAGCATTGTTCGAACAGTAACGTTTATTCACAATAATTGTATGTTTCAGTATAAAGGCATATTATACCACATTAAAAAATAATTAAAGTAATTAGTCGGGTATAAGTAACAACTGGCTGCCTTAATATTTATAGTGAATGGAATCCATGTTTTGAGTGAACAAGGTGTAGTGCCACTCTGCGCTTTAGATAGGCACACGGTTCACACCATGTTGGGTGTATCTCCATTTTCAGATGGCAGTATAGGATCAGAGTGTTATTAAAACATTTACAAAGTAGATATAGGTACCTACGTATGGACAAAGTGGAAAAAAAAGTTATTTTTTCAATGTTACCCACATATAAGGGTGGGTACGTCACTACGAATAATTATTTTGGTATTTATGACAGTACCTTAGGTACGTTGAGAAAGAATTTTATGCATCCTAAAAGTATCTACCAATTAAGTTTGTCGCTATTATTTGGTCATTGATGGAAAAAAAAACTGACAGTGGGTACACAAAATATGTGCGAAACAGCAGTATCCTTTCAGACAGGCTGTAAATTTGTGCAGTCCGAAAAATCCAACTTTGTTTTGTACGACGAAGGACATTTAAGGTTGTTTCAAAAAAATTACGGTGCGAGGTTCATTTCATAATTATTACCATTGACCATGCGTGCTTTTGCACTCGAACAAATTTCTCACACTATCGCATTCTCACTTTCATCGTAGTGTTTTTGCTGACAGTCTGCAAATCATGGTTACTAATTAGAAGCATACATATGTACGCTGCATGCAGCCATCTATCCACAAAGGTAACGAAAAATCAAATAAAATACTGCACACATTTTGGCTACCATTAGCTGGCACAAAAAATCTCTCTTTTTATTTTTTTTTTCTTCCAAATACAATCACGTTGTTGCTATTAAAACGTATAGCCTCTATTTCCTCAGATTTTTACAATCAGAAGAGTGGTAGTGACTTTTGCATTTTATTTTTTCGGTATTTATTTTCTCAAATATGTAGTTGGTTCATGACCAATATTTTGTAACACATTTTGCGGTTTACGAACCTAACGAATTCTCACCATGAATAGGCAAGTTCTTGCCCCAAAGGTGCGTATTGCATGTTCTTGGATCGGCTGTAAAACTCAAAACCGACATTAAATAGAATGTGGCAAGACTTTGTAAGTGTGTGCGCGTGTGCGCGTGTGCGCGTGTGCGTACGTGCGTACGTATACCGTACGTATATAGGCATGCAGAACGGAATTTCAGTACCACATATAAATTTATTTTATTTTATTTTATGTAGGTATACGTTTAATCGAAGAATTTATCCGAAAATTTGAATTTCATCAATGAGGTAGACTTGGACAGGTATAACTTTAAAACGTGTGGGCGAGTTGTGTGTGTGCGTGTGTGCGTGATGGGATGGGATGAGACGAAGAGCACGTGTTTTCTAGATAATTGTGCGGTACCGGTATTTTTATGCAGCTCTATGCCATTACACGCACGTTGCATGCGTTCCAATGTTGTAATCCGAATGTTAGTATATTTGTTGACCTGAATCCAGAATAGAACTGACCTTCGAACAACGTCTCAGAAAGAAATGAACGAAAAGGAAACCAGCGAAAATGGAGAAGGGAGAAAGAAAAGTGAGTCTCTGCAGCTACCTACAAGTATAAACAATATATGTACCTATAAGGTACCTACGTATGAACGCGTTTTACACATTTGATGATTATAATATTCCAGTGGATAGGTACCGTATAGGTTAGCTATACTACCGATCAACGATAGTGAAATTAAAAATTTCATTCTTCGCTGCTTCGATACCTTTGGCACTCGTTTCGGTTATGAATCGTCGATAAAACTGGTTACTTACCTACGAAGAAAAAAAAAAAAAAAAGGTGTAAATTTCTGGTTTCGATTGTTTGACCCTTCAGTGGCTCGAATAAAAATTTATCGTAATGGTGATGACAGAGAGGTTATAATAGCCTAATGCTTGATTATGAAAAATTGACGTCTACAAGTTCAACTTAGTTATTCCAGCCAGTAAAGCAAATAAGTAGCGCTATGCAGTTAATAAGTACCGCGTGTTAACCAACACAAACACAGATGGCGTTTGTTATTTATTCCATTATGCAGGCATCCGCAATGCCCAGATGACTGGATTGACTGGATTAATTGCAGTATAGTATGAACTTCTGAATGTTATGCTGAGAGTGTTGTGAAACCAGTTAGTGTCAGCTAGGTACCTACTCCTCGATGAGGCGTATGAAATAACTATTATAATTCCGTGATATATTGAATTTTTTAAGCAAATCCCAGTCATTTCGAATAAATTTTCCAAAAGGATTAGTTAGGTATCCACAGGAGAACAGTTAAGTGGTAGAAAGTGTCTTGAAAATTGAGGTAATTGAATTTCGTACTACACAGAGTTCACCAATTACGTACTGAGACATCCGAGATCCCACAGTCCGCCCCACGTCACCACATAAATTAAATCTTTATACGTACACTTCGATCAGAGAACACCTCACAAATTATAAGTTTGTATCATTATTATACGACAGAATCGACAAACTGAACATCAACACAGACAAATTCCCATCCTACAAAATATATAACGACTTTTAATCGTTGACTTTTATACATTGTGGTGACATACAGATTTTTAATACAACCAACAATGAACCAACGAATCTTATCTCCCTAACCGTTCATGACTTTGGTTTTATTCTGAACAATTAGTCTCATTTTTGACATGAATGTTTTTCATTCATTGCGAATGTCTTATATGTTCACGACATAATACAGTCTTTAATTTGACATTTTAAGTTTTTTTGTCTCCATTTTGGCGACTGTTTTTACCAAAAGTTATTTGTAAGGTAAACTCTGTTAGCAAAGTTGTCTCCCATTTTGCCCATAACTATTTTTGGTTTCTACTGTGGGTATACTTGATTACAATCCGTTGGTTCATCAGACACTCAGAAACAAATAAAGAACTGCACAACTGTGACATCTGATTACCCGTAGCCTTCCCCTCACGTCACCATCGACTTGTATTACCATTAAGATAGGAAACGGCTCTCAAACTTTAAGATTATAACAATGACAAGGTAAACGGGAAGTACGTCGATTCCCCAACGGAAATAAATTCCCCAAATCTAAGAAACATCGAAGACACGTCGATTAACTATTATTTAACGATGTGGTGATGTGTAGAAATACGATAATCAATCATCGGTGAACCAATCTTTATCTCTTTTGACTGTTCACGTTTCTGGCCTGAGAGTGAACAATCAGTCTCGTTTTAGACGTGATAGTTTTCCGTTCGTTGTGAATACAAAATATTATTCACGACAAAATACAGCTCTTTTATACGACATCAAGTCACCTTTTAAATTGTTTTCACCGATACTTTCGAATGTGAACATCGATAGTAACCTAAATAGTTCGCGATACTACTTCTCCGAATTTGAAAACGAATATTCAATCGAGATCTGTTGGTTCACCGAACTTCGAGAACCATGAGGCGATATGATTTGTAACCTGCACGACCTGATACTAGTTACTATATTTGTAAGTAACCTTTTCGATTGTAATAAAACGTAAACTGTAATAATGGGTTGGCCAACTTATTTATTTCCAATTACATAAATTTGCCCGACATACTTCGTAGGCCTCGGGAGCTATCGCTGGTAGGCTGGTGGCCTAACTGTTTGAGCTGGTTTGTGGTTTCGACTCTACGATTGATCGAGACTTATTGATATACTTCTAATCATGATATCATTCCCTATACTCGGGATGTACGTTCGTTTTCGGACGTCACACAACCAAGATTATGTTTTATTTAACGGTAAATAACTCTCATTGTACAAAACGTGAATTTTACTGGTGGGTCAGCCAATTTATAATATTCACTTATACAAAATTGCTTGACATGTTATGTAGGCTGTGGGAGCTCTCGCTGGAAGGCTGGTGACTCCTGTTTGGGCTGACTTGTAAGTTCTTGGTTTTACAGTTAAATATACTTTATTTTTGTGAATTCTATTCAGGATGCGTATTTATTTTTAGACACCACAGTACTTACCTCATTTCAGTTTATTATACCCATACAACACATTGCAGCATTGGATATAGTATGCAGTACACACTGAAAAGCAGAGCAGTGGGTTATATTATCCAAAGTTCTTCTGTCCTACTGGGTAAAATACACCAATCTGTAACGCAATTGACTTGTACAATATTATCCGGTAATTTACCAGTTTGGTTATTTTGGGAAGTGGGCCTATCAAATCGGGCGGGTTTGTAAGTCCCATTTTTGGTCTAACCTCAGATTTTTAAGATATTAGTGTTTTTAAATAGCGGATATGGCCTTTCGTGGTATTTATAGCGTGAAGAGTGAGCCAGTAGACGATAATATTACATTTGCTGCGTAAAAACCCAAGATTTTTACATACTAGGGACCACTGTATAGTAGGTATAAGCTAGAGTTAACTTTGTTCAAATGTGGATGAATAAGCTGATGTTAGGTAGGTAGGCTAAATCAAAATAATGAGAACTTTTGCAAAATTGCAACAACAAAAATTAAAAAAAGTGATGTAGGTACTCTTGCAAACTGGAACTGAAGGGTTGGACAAAATATAATTTAGATGTTTAAAATATACTTCTCCATAAGTGTCTAATTCTGTTGAACTGAAAAAAAAAAAAAAAAAATTAAATTTAAGATAAATATTATAATAATTAGGTAATTCATTTTTTCATATTTTTTTATTTATTTACTAATTTACTGAGCGAGCCAGACAAGATTCACGGTCAATTAAGTTGAATCACAAAAGATGAGTCACATAAGCACAATAATACTGAAATAGGCAATCCAAATAAAGAGAGGAATCGCAAATAATAGTCGAATATCTTGTGGAAGGCCAATAGGTTGGGTTGGATGGAGTAGGGAGCAAGACAAGTGGTGAAAATTTGATGAACGAAGAGGGGAGTCACTTTTAAGTTATTAATTAATATATAATCTAATCTTTACGCAGTTGGTAAAAAATCTAAAAATCTGAATTCGAAGTATATTTTGAACACAATTTTATGTTATACAAACATTGAAGTCGCACTTTGCAGAACTTTGGATTGTGCCGACCCAAGACTTTTGTTAGCATATATGTGGTAACATTCTTCGATTCGTTATTTGGTGGAAGCAACGAAAATTTCTGATAATAGGCGCATGCGCATTTAATTTTGCGAAATAATAAGAGGGAACAAATTTCTCGCCTGTAAATTAAATTTATTGTAGTGATGACCACCGATATCAGCGAACTGATTATGGTGGTGATGTGACCCATGCCTGACAAACAAGACTTTTACAAATATTTGACTCTTTTATCACATATTTGTGTCAGTGTGACATATACATTTTTATACGCTTTTATTCTACTCACTCAATTTGTTAAAGTACACCGGATGACCAACTTCAGCGCTGCTTTCACGTTTTGCGACACACGCACACATACACTTATATCCGTTTTTATCAGTTGTTTTTTCAATTTTTGTTTGTTTCTGTTTGAAAAAAAAAAAAAAAAAGCGAGAAATTTTATTTTCTCTTTCGCCGTTATTTTCTTCCTCAAATTATAAAAGCGTATTTTCTAAAAGCTCCTTTTCAACTCAACTTATTATTACACTTTAGGTTAGGCCAGCCCTGAATTTCTGATAACACTTTAAAATTTTTTGTTTCGCATGAAACAACAAACTTTTTTTTTTCATGTCTGCGTGTGGCTGTGTGGGTAATGGCGCATGCCCATTGAGGGAATAATTGGCGAAATAATATCGGGGCAGTAATTTTGTGAAATAATTAACCGCAGTTGTACATTTATTATACATTATGTATTAAAAACGCGTCTTGTGTCTGTTTTGTTTGAGCATCCATTTACATATGTCACAGAGTATTAAATATAATAGAGAATCCATTCTCATCTAAACACTGCTACAAAAAACATCACCACATTTAAAGCTATTGTCCACTCTCCTACAGTATCAAATTCAGATTTTCTTGATCCAAATTTGGGCCCATTGACAATAATCAGAAATTCATTTTTTTAAATAATTGAATTTAATGAATAAATAAATGTAGGTAATTATCAATGAATTTAAAAACCACAAAAAACACGAAATTTGTTGATAAAAACGAGATGTAAGAGTGGGAATATTTTTCCTTGAAATTGGTACCATTTTTTGTTTCGCTTCTATTACCTTTGATACTCTGTGGAATATGTTTAAATTTAACGCCATCTTTCTGAAAGTATAATTATGTACCAATCTGATAATTTTTCTTCACTGTTAGTTGCATTTTGTCGGGCATGTTGATATGTGGGGCTATCATGTATGGGCAAGGTTTTGAACTTCACCCAGGGCAATTTTTTTTTTTTTTTGTAAATCATCATTCAAATAAAATATTTACTCGTTTGATAAAATGGATTTCAGGAGAGTGAAGAAGGCACTCAGCGTGGACGGTATTATATGCGTAGAATTCGATATTTTACATTTGTGACGTAGAATATGTAGAATATGAAGAATATGTAGAATATGTAGAAAACGAGTAGAATATAAGCTAATTGATAGCTCATATCAACGTTATCAGTACGATGAAATTGAATACTTTACTTTACTTATTTTACGCGTAGAATATGCGTGTAGATGTAGAATTCAATTCTACATTACCATCTCTGGCACTCAGTCTAGGTTCTAACATAACTAAAATTTTGGTATTTACAAAAGCTTTATTAAATGAAACTCAACTGGCTCGAAAAAAATAGGCGTCGTGTCTGTGTCACATCAAAGCACATCGCATTTATAATTTTATGGTAGGTATCCAGTCAGTAGTTATGACTGGCGACTCCGGAGTAATAAAAATGATATCTGCGCATGCGTAATAAATGTAACTTTAACAGATTAAGTTAGTGTCATCTGATAAAAACAAACTTCTTCTCGCATTCAAAGAATTGTCGGCATGCGGTTCTCATCGAAAATTTGCCAACTTTTTCCTTTAAAATTTCAAAATCTTCTAAAAATTTTCGACTCCTTATAATATTTCGATACGTACCTGCGAGTGTTTCCTGACACCGACTGCATTAATTTTTATGACGTGCAATATTTCTGCAGTTAATTTTACGCTGCTCTTAAAAATTCAATCTCGGGGTTTCTCACCTTCCTCTACATACGCACGTTGGCTCAATTATTATTCAACAATTTCGAAGTCCATGACCTATTAAACTTTCGCCATGACCTTGAAAGAAGTTAATTTGTTCGTGAATTGATAATATTATTGTAATTAAGTGCGGCGCCAATGTCATTAAACGGTTGGGAATTTGTTGGTTCGATTTCGGTACATAGAAAATTACTTACGACAATGAACTTTTTGTTTTCGTTCTTTCTTGTATGTCTAAACAAAGAACTTCTTGCAGCGTGCAAAAAGGAAGACCCTAAACAACTCGGTTATGCAACAAATGAAAAGATACCAAATAAAAAAATACATGAAAAAGCACCGACTCTCAATATTTCGCAAATTATCACAGATATGAGGCCGGATAATGTAAACAGAAAGATTTTTGTGTAGCACGATTTTGTTCTTAATGGTTTTATCATGTGTGTTCACAGGTGAAGAGGTGCCTCCGTGGCATGTAGGCCAGACTGTACTACGCACTGACTTGGCTCTCAGTATGTCCGTGTTGCACAATAGTACCGGTTACAGCCGGTCAGCCATCGTCGATTATTATGACTTTCTGTTCGTCGACTTAGCAGGTAAGCTTCATTTTTTGTGAAAATTAATTTGTTTCTGCCTCCCTCCCCTGTACAATTTAAATATTCATTTATTGACAACGTTCTGCCCATTTCTGCGGCCCTTTTGTGGCATTTACTGGTAGGGATGGTAATAATATGGTAGTCTTGGTCGATATCATTAATAATAATAATAATTTGACAATATTCGTATGATATCGACCCGTATATTTATATACGTATACTATATATAAAAAGACTGTTTGTATGTTTGTAACGCCATCACTTCAGAACCGTTCGAGAGATCCAGCTGAAATTTTTAGGACTGACTCACGTTGTCTCAAGAAAAGTTTGAAGCTATAATTGTAAAAGTCAGTAGCTTTCTCGGAAGACATGTTGTAGATTTGGTCTCCATCCCCTCTAAAATTTTATTCTCACACCGAACATATAATACAGTCTTCATTTCTTCAATATACCTAATAGGTAACAAAAATAAGGTTTGTCTTCTGCAATTTGATGGGGGTGGTCTCTTAAATGAGAGATAAAAGTATTTGATCCCCTCAGCCTTGATTTTGTGTCTTTCATAACGGTGGAGATCCAGGTTGGCAAAGAAGGAACTATTTTTAAAATACTAAAATATATTTTCGTCAAAAAAATCCTAGTCTACATATTTTTGCAAGAAAACATTTTTTTTTTTTAATTTGAAAAAAAATACATAATTTCAAATTCTTAATGATGGTCGAGTGATAAAAAAAAAAAAAAAGAAAAAAAGAAACTGGACCCATGGAACCACGACCTTATTATTTCAAATTTTTAACTTACGTTAGAACTCCCCTGAAAACTGGTTGGTACCCACATCTGTAACGATTATTTTGGCGTTACATCATAAGTTTCATTAATGTCTTCCTAGCACAATTTTTTCGCACCTAATAAATCGTCATAAAAATCCTATTTCAAATCTAATAGACTTAAATAAAATATAATACCTATGTAATACAAGCGGTGTTTATAATGCCCATAAAATTTTCGATGCAATTTGATTTCATGTTTTTTTTTGTTTTTTTTGCCATACAGATCCTCGGACCAATGACTGGTGGTTAATTGGAAATCCAATACCCGGGCTCGGTATTATGGCAAGTTACCTTCTATTCGTGTTGAAAATTGGACCAAATTACATGCAAAATCGTAAACCGTTTGACCTGAAAAACGTTCTTCTCGTGTATAATTTTTTGCAAGTGTTGATCAGCGTATGGATTTTTCAAGAGGTAAAAACCAGTTCCTGTATTATTGCCAGTCATTGGCAAAATGTGCATAACGGGGAAAAAAAAAATTGAAAAAAAAAACAGTTTTGCTGCAGCAGATGAGAAAATTTATTTCGGCGCGAGGTCTTCGCAGTCAAAAAAAAAAAAAAAAAAAAAAAAAAGAAAGAAAGAAAACGCAGTAGTGCATTCTTATAGGCCACTCAGTCAGTCGATCAATTTTTGTGACCCAATTTCTGGCTGACAAATTTGTCGACTTACAATAATCACACATGAAGTGTTTTGTGCAGATAATGTGTGAAATAATCACTTGCGTTGTTCGAAGTCACATAATATCACGTATGCATGTACCTACATTTACCATAAGATAATTTTCAAATGCTACTGTCACTGAGATACGTGTTAGGAGGAAGAGAGTGATGCTTGTTATTCGCATTACTACGTCAGACTAATAAAAAATTAAGAGAAGTGAAACACATGGTACCCACAAGACGTTAATGACCCGTTTATTATCGTAACGAATGCGAATGAAATGGAAAGTATTTGCCATCTTATGCTGTATTCGTTTATGAATGATGTTATTCTCCTCTCTTTTTCACCTTTTTTTAATTTGATATACGTTGAATTGCTGACAATTACATGTTATTCGTTAGAATATTGGAGCATAAGAACGTCATAATCGCTTATAGAAGTCAAAAAGTTGATACGGCGGTATGGGTATAAGGAAGTATAAAAAGTTGGTCAATTTTCGGCAGAACTGACATTGAGTTAGGAGTTTTTATTTAAGAATTTGTATAGTTGAAAATATTTTATCATAATGAGGAAGTCATTGAGTTAACTTAAAAAGATTATTGGCGCGTAAACTACATTGGCCCATTAAATTATTATTTTTTTGTTTTTTGAAAATTTTTGGTGCTAAATGGATGTAACTAGAAAAACCAAAACTGATTGAAGAAAATGTATGGAAAACGATTCCAGGCCTGACTGCCAAGTTGAGTGAATATCGCAACAATTTTTTGCAATTCTGAGTTTATTGTTCGATCGATCTAACATCAATCAAAAATCGATAATCAAGATG
Source organism: Ericerus pela (assembly GCA_011428145.1). Classification (NCBI taxonomy): domain Eukaryota; kingdom Metazoa; phylum Arthropoda; class Insecta; order Hemiptera; family Coccidae; genus Ericerus; species Ericerus pela. The sequence continues at coordinate 99,621 of WOFM01001607.1, read as the reverse complement.
GTTCATTAGGCAGTCATCAAGTGACGTTCTTTAGCTTTCGACATTTTCTATTCAAGTTTTCCTCAAAAAAACTTTTCCCTCCTTCAGGAAAGTTGTTTTGATCATGTAGGGATATTATAATACATGACTTCGTTAGCCTAATAATCAAGACTTCTCGTTTCGACTCAAAAAATGATAAAAAATGGGAAATGCTTTTTGAAAAATATTACTGCTTAGACTAAAATTCTGCGACGTTCTTTCTCAACAATTTTAAGGATGGAAAAATCGCTAGGTACGTGTGCAAATGACTTAAGTACCGAACTATGTACCTATCCGTTCAAATGGAAGTTGCTTAAAAAAGGCTGCTAAATCATTTACCTAGTAGAAATAAAAAAGTTCTCGATGTGAAATAAATAAAATTTGAAGAGAAAATTTCATCGTAAATATGGGCAAAAAAGAGTAAGTACCTATACCTACACTGCGTCATTATTTTGCTTATTATTAAGAAAAGTTGAATGTCAAAATTGGAAAAATGTAATATTTAAAAGACTTAAATGAGTATACCTATCATCGAACTCCCATCAGGTATTATGATAAAACTGACTAGGTACTGTAGGATGCAGCCTTCCCCAAAAAATAAAAACAAGTAAATAAATTAATTTAATTTAGCCTAAAAAAAATTTCCCCAAAATAATAATACAAACGCCGTGAACTTCCTTGGGTAGGCTAAAGCCATCTAGCCTAAGTGGGTGTTCATAACATAATTTCTCCCTCCATTTTCAACTTCATATCTTTTTTTTTTTAATTAAAATGTTTTCTCCTACACCATCAACACGTGGCTCTCCCTGTTGGTGGTTGTAGTCATACTAGGTACGAATTATTATTCCCAGTCAATGGCTTCCCCTTCCATTTTGTTTTCACGGAGCCGCATTACAAACACTTTTTCAATCGTATAATTTTTCACTGTTCCATTCATCCAATGTTTTACTGTCGGACTGTAATGTTCGTATGTTTTTTCTCTGTCAAACTATTAATTTTTCAATGCATGATGTGTTCTTCTATCATGGATTAATTTTTACTCGCAGGCAATGAGCCCATTCTTGGAAATAAAACAAGGTTCACTCAGGTTGATTTCTTTTATGGAAACACTTTCTTGGAAAACAATCGGCTAATTTTGGTTGTTAAATTCCCTTTTTGTTGCATGATTTATAGCGGTTCAAACGATGGCCTAGCTAGCTGTGCAGGTCTGAACCAAAACTCGCATCTTCACCAAATTTTGTTGGTGGAGATGCTCTCGGTTAATTAATTGAGTGTTGTTTTTTGGGGAACTTACGTTGGTTTGTAAACTCACACGTTGTGAGTTTAAAGCCATTAAATGAACTGCTTTTGAAAAATAACCATAGAGCTGTATCCATTGATAATTATACAGAGATTTTGTGGCGTCAAATCTCAGGATACTTGAGCTCTAACATTTCATTGTATTCCTTGCAGAACTTTTCAGTTGTTTTCTCTTTTTACTTCCCTCCTTTTCATTTCCCCCTTCCTCATTTACAGACTTTAATTCAACATTTTGAGTTTTTCCCAACTAGTATGTTCTTCAAAAATTGTTCAGATATTACGATGCCAATAGGGGTGGGCACATGCTACTATGAAACAATTCCTAATGACGAGACAAAATCTTTTAACACTACATTTACATTGAACTTACCACATAGCTAATAGTACAACCACGTTGAACCTTACCAGAGTCCACTTTAAAAATATAAGTCAAAGCCAGAATAGCCGACCTGCAGTTTGAAACTAATCACTATAACCCCCATTGTATCCACAGTGTAGATTTTAACCAAGAAAGCCCTTCACAGTATCTTATCCCCCACAATGATAGCGTCTTAATTCCCTTCCAAATCGTAACTAGCCCATAGTAACCTAGTATTAGCTGAAAAATATAGTCGAAATAATATCAAACAGAAAAGAGTGAAAATTGGTATGTATTAAATAAATGTAACAGAACATGTCGAAATACCTAAGATGAAAATATCTTGATAAATTAATTAATATAAACATGGAAAATGTATTCTTTCGATGTAAAAAAATCTGGACCAACATGAATACACTTTAATATTTGATAAAATTAAATATTGTTATAGTAATCTTTACTCGATCCATAGGGAAGAGTTACTTATTTGGACAAAACCAAAATTAGAAGTAATTTCTATCTACAACCAAAGTCTAGAGAAAGCCTCAAAACTTTGATTGGTGGAAGAAATTATTGAGGATTGGTCGTTTTTGTTACCAAAGTAACAATATAAGATAAATTATAAACTTCTTTAGAAAATCAGTGAAATCAGAAAAACCCTGGCTAAAGCCAAGGGTCTGATCTTTTTTCTAGTCAAAACCTTCAGTGTCTCACTATATAGCTACACCAAAATTGGCCATTTAGGCTGTTGCAGGTGCAATACCTATCAACTAAAATAAAATTATAATTTATGTAATTCTACCAAATACATTGTGTCGCAATATTTTATTGAACAGCATTTATTGAATGTTACTCTGTATTTATTTTTCAGGCTTTAGATGGAGCCTGGTTATACAAATATAGCTGGAGATGCGAACCAGTAGATTTTTCTTATTCACCTGACGCTATGAGAGTGGCCAGAGGATGTTACATATATTTTCTCGCCAAATTAACAGAATTATTGGATACAGTAATTATCGTATTTGCCATTACCTTAAGTCAGTGTATGCCAAACCTTAGCTCGCGAGCTACTGGTAGCTGGCGTGGACTCTAGCAGTAGCTTGTAAAAGGATCTGGTACCTGTGGCACCATGATTTTTAATACATTAAAAATTTCAGCTCCAGGTAATCCGTTTTTAACCTTCATCCTTTGATTATAGGCTTAAGTCTTAGCCTGTCTAATCTTTTTAAAAAAATTTTTACTCCATTCAATACAAATTTTCGCCTTGCATAGCACACCAACTAATTTTAATATTTAAACAATTATTTAAAAGTAGCTCAGTTATTGAGGAAGTTTGGCGACCACTGCCTTAAGTGATTAACAATGTAATAATTTTCGATTTGAGAGTTACCGTGCCTATTTAATGTGTCACTTTTTACTGTAGGTACCTATATATACAGTGGTTAAAATGCTAATGAGTTTGTTTGCATTTGCTTTGTGCACCGGCAGGTATTTTTTGTGCTAAGAAAGAAAAACAACCAAATCACTTTCCTACACATGTACCATCACACAGTAATGCCTCTCATATCTTGGGGTTGCACGAAATATTATCCAGGAGGTCACGGTACCTTTATCGGACTCATTAATTCGTTCGTCCACATAATTATGTACTCGTATTACCTGTTGGCAGCGTGTGGTCCTAAATACCAGAAGTATTTATGGTGGAAAAAATACATAACCACACTCCAGCTTGTAAGTAAACCAAACGAGTCTGCGCTAAAGCTATATTGATGCTGTAATTTTGCCTAATATAATCTAATTACAATAAGAATAACACCAGAATCTACTTACATAAACAACATTTTAAATTGTGAAATTTTGTTTCTATTTGCATTTCAGAGCCAATTCTGCCTCGCCTTCTTGCACTCGTTCCAGCTGTTATTTTATGACTGCCAATATCCTCGCTGGAGTTTGTACTTCATTTTGCCAAATGCGATATTTTTCTACTACCTATTCAGTGACTTTTATAAAAAAGCGTATTGCGAACAGTTTAAAATTCAAAAGAAAACTGAATAAGTAAGTCATGGGTATAACCTATAACGAGTAAATTGTAGATTAAAAGTGTTATAAGTGGTAGGTATCCGGAGAATAAATGAGGTTCATGGTTTTAAATGAATGAGGTGAATGATGGAGAGGAGGTTTAAGTACGAAGTTCGGCGAAATGGCAAACAAATATCCGATCTACACATTTGATGGGCCAGGTGTTTTTAGGTTCCAGTCGCTCGCAGTGGCGTACCCAGCATTTTTTTAAGGGAGGGAATTTGATGAAAAAAAATTTTTCTCCTTTTTCCTCATTCTCAACGGCGAATTCACAGGCGAACTTTGGTCAACCATTTGAGTGGACTGAAAACTTTGAATTAAAAAATTCCGACCTTTACCTTCCGAGCCAGGGCTGTTGCTGTATGCAGGATTCATTTTGGAGGGGAGGAGAATTCATAAATTGAAAAAATTTTCTGTACATATTGGTTTATGAATTTGTGATTTTCATGTCGATTGTCATTATTTCTCATGAAATTAAAAACCATAATGGTCTAACTTTGTGAAATTCTTGTTTAAAAAATCCGAAAGGAGGGGGATTTATCATCCTAATCCCCAGCTGGCTACGCCAATGGTGATTAGTTCCTAATTAATTGATTAGTTTGGTATTATTTTAATGTCATTAGGAAAGAACTGAATGATGAGTAAAGGATCCAAAATTTGGGTCATTCTTGATAGAAAACGTCTCTCAAAGAATGGTATTTCATAACAAAATACTGCTGAAAAAATGTGAAGTTAAAATTGAAACAGAAAAAATGTAACAGCCAAAATTATGACGTCATCAACCCTTTTAGCCGCTAAAATTTCCAAGTCCAAAATGATGACCAGTGAATTCTGTTTTTTCTGACTAGCCCCGTGGTATTCTCAGACTGCCCTCCAAACAAATATATTCATTAATTAATTAAATAAAATAAATATAAATAAATAGATGAATAGATAAATAAATAGATTTATTACGAATTGATTTGAATAGGTTATGTTAAAATGTTGGGTGATGGGCATTATCTCAGGGGCAGCTGAAGATGCTGATGACGTCATAACTTTGGACTTGGAAATTTGAGGGCAATGTCAGTGGTTTATGGGACGTCCTGTTGAAATTTTAACAAATACATTAAAAATGTTTTCCGGAAACACCGGTATTGTCTTTAACACTACAACATTTTATGTTCGTTGAATATTTTTTCAACCCTTTGTGTGACTTAGAAGAGTGAAATATTCCAATTTTGATTTATTTACTTTTAATAACAGTTGCTTTTAATGGAGGCCATTACTCCTAGAATACCTACTTGAAAAGACAAAATAATTAGAAATAAGTAACTATAGGTTGGCTTCCTACTAATTTTTTTTTAAGTTTTTTATTTTTATTTTTAAAAGTTAGGAATATATTTTTTCAATGAAACAAACTGATAAATAAATTTACCATGCTTTCCGCTTTTTGGTTCTTTCTTTGTCGTGTATCGAAGAGAGTGAAAATTTCAATACCTTCAAAAATTGAATAGAACACAATTAAATAGTAACTTCTGCAGCTCTGCATTCTGTGAGGCCAGCTCTCAGTGTATTACTAAGAATTCTGATACCTAATAGGCGAGGTACCTAGTCTATATGACTTTGTAGAGTATTGGCTTTTGAAAATGAAACTTTACAAAATGTAAATGACAAAAAATCATTTTGTTTCTTCAATCGAGAAACACGAAGGTTATACTTATTATAATTTTCTAAACATATTTTCGCGTACGTACAAATTAATTATATACCCCCAGCTAATCAAATAGGTGGAACAAGTCCTTTTTTTTTTTTTTTTTTTGTTTTATAGGTAGGTACTTACGTTTTTCTTTTTTGTAAGCACTTACGTGTGCCTATATTGAAAGTACGTAATTATAAGGTTAAACATTTTTATTTCTCCTTGGAATTATAATATTGTCTTCCTTAAAAAAAATTAGCAGGTTTCAGGCCACAATTTCGGTTACGGGTCGTGGTCAATAACTGTGGTTATTTTTCTAGGTCATTAGAATTTTTTTCTTCAGTCTGTCCACCACACTGCAGCCCCTCACCCATCCCTGCACATCTATCGGATACCCCTGAAATTATTGACAATTCCATTAAAATTTGAAAGTCTGAAAGTATGATGTCATCAGCTCCTCTAGCTGCCCCTAAGAACGCAGCTACGTTTTAAATGTTACTTAGCCACACATTACAGCTATTCAAAAATGCGCTATTTCTACGTAAAAAAGGTGAACACATACGAAATGTAGCTGAGCAACGTTTTTAATTTGTCCCAACTTCACAAAGTTCAACGACGTCTCAAGACTTGAAAATGTAGGATATTATATTGCTGCATTGTGTGAATCATAAACGCTGAGGGACGTTTTAAACATTGCTTTGCTAAGGGGTGTGACGAGCCTAATGCTCATTACCATCTAACTTTATATAAAAGACACTTCCGTAACGCTATCGTGTGACTATAGTTACAGACATATTTGGGAGTTTATTTCCGTTTCAATCTAACTAAATCATTTTTTTCTTAATTTCGCACCTGATTAATTGATAATTTCGGACACATTAATTATGGTTCATGTAGATCTGTGAATTATTGCTGCGTAGCAGCATTGAGTACTCGCTAGTTTTAACATAATATCCATATCAATATGCAATAAATCTTCTTATCTATCTATTTTATTAGATTTATTATGAATAAATAGATGAATAGAGTATGAATCCTATTTTTCTCACAATCAGCTATGTGACTGCTGGAAAACATTGATTATGGGACCAATGAATGACATTTACGATAGGTAGTGAAATAGTGCAATGCGCAAAAAAAAAAAAATCATGCAAGATATTGTTGGTGTTTTACTTTAATGGTAATTTTCAAAATTTCTGTCTTTAAACATTTTACTATAATTTTTAGAGTCTTGCTGGTAAGGTTTTAGAGAAGTTATAGGTGTTAAAAAAATGAGTGGTAAGTAATAGCAAAATTAAAATGTAGGTAAGTTACCTACTTAGTTTTAGCTCTAGAATGATGTAGAATTGTTTTACGTAAAATGTTTGTTTGATTCGTCGGTGACACTTCGAAACAAAAAAGTTATGATAATATACCTAAAATACTCATTTTATGATAAAAACTCCAGAAATGGTTTTGGCACACCAGATGGTTATACAATATTTGCCTGTTACTGAAACATGACAAGTTAGATAAACCAGAAGAAGATACATATGATTATTAATTAAAAAGTGTTTGTAATGGCCAAAAGAGGTTTGTTTAGTACTAGAAATGACCTCTTTTGGTGTGGTTACACTTCCTTCGAAGTATTATAATATTCTGTTGAATATTACAACACTCGAGAATTTATTTAATTTGTAAAGTTTATTTTCTACAGCTATTGTGGACTTTAACTGTTTGAGAGACATTCAGTGAAATTAAAACACACAGTGAATTTCAACACTCTATTATAATAATATATAAAAACACAATATTTAACATACAATTGATTACTCCCAGTACAAGACTAAACAAGTTGGAAATTTACAGTACAAATATTCTAATGGAAACAAGAGTTTATATACCCTGTCAGGGTATATGTTTTTCAATAGTATAGTGTATAAAGTAAGGATCTGCAAATTAGGAATTTGTTAATTCGAGTATATTTGGGGATCAATATATTCAGGTCACCAAATATCCCATTAAAAAAAGTATTGTAGTTGCTGGCAGGAAGTAACAGTACTTTTGCCAGTTAACTATAAATTTTAAAGGGACAAAGTGTACAGAATAAAAATACTTTTTTTGTGTGAATGACTACGTACGTCAATATTAAAATATGACGAATATATCTGTTAAAATGTTCATTATTTCATAAATCCATACTAAAGCCTATTTCTGCTCTCATATTTTTGAATGCGGGCCCCAGTGGCAGATCCTGAGAGGGGTAAAAACAATAGAAAACTATTAACAGAAATCACTTTAATAATGAAGTTCCTCGTATATTGTAAATGATTATACATGTATTTTCAGAATTGTTGTACGAGTATAACTTTTGCAATAGCAGTAGGTAAGTAATTCAAAATTTTGAGAAATCAGATATTATGAAAAAGAAATTAAATTTTGTTCAAGATTTTGCCTCCAAAATATTCTTTAAATACAATTTTTTTATTATAATAAAATATTTTTATATTTTTCATAATAATTATTTTCCGAACTTTATCACATCAAATAAACAGTTTGAAAAAAAAAAAAAAATGGAAAATTTCTGCTTTATTTTGAGGAATTAAACAATTCAGTAAACTATTGTACATTTTTTTACACATATATATTGTAAATTAAAATTGGTTTTTTTTTTTTTTTTATGTCACAATATCACGCTGGATATAGATCTTTCCAAAATTTTAACCTCATGCCTATCAGTAAATGGTTTCTGCGAAGTTTCATTTCGAAAATTCTTTTCTGAGAGCTATAATTTCAAAAGTTTTAATATAAAATCTGTTCTTTTTGAAGTTTGTTATCTATTTGTTCTACACAATGGTATTTGTGTTATTTATGTGTACCTCCAATATTGATTTTTTTTTTTCTCATATTCTTCACTGATTTTTCTTTAGTATTTTATTTATTTTTAATGCCTAGCAATATGACTTTGTACTTGCTGCTGATGGAAAATTTTTACAGGCTATTTTGAAACGTGCCCCAATATCGTGAAGTTAAATATTTTCATTGTTAACAAATAAAATTAAGGGAAAAAACTGAATATACATTAGCCTTCTGACTTTTGAATCAGTTTTCTTATCAGAGTGCGTCAACTTATTTAAAATAGTGTGTAAAACTTTAATAAAAACGATAAAAAGTTTGTAGAGGAGCAAAAAAAAAAAAAAAAATAGAACAAGCTCATCAACTCCATAAAAATGTTTGTAATTTCCTCCTCGAAAATAACACTCAGGATTCGCCACTGGGTGCATTCTCACATTTACGTTCATGTAGACACACGCGAGCATTATAGGTGCGATTATACCTGAAAAATGATAAATTATATCACCAGATGATTAAAAACTGTTCCTTCATTTCACGAATCCATAGTAAAATGGAAGTGCATACTCTTATATTTTCCAATGCGTACTCTCACATTTACATGCATAAGAAAGTAGGCGTTTGAATTTTTGGATGAGCAGTACTCTGTCTGTCCCCTTTTACTTTTCCAATACACTGAATATAGGCAAGGTGTAGACAAAGATTGAGGGCATATATATATACTTACCACGAAATTTTTACTCCCTCTACAGTGAATGGTTTTTGAAATATGGTGCCTAAAAAGTTATGTACATCCAACACATTTTCTTAGATATGTATTACATAAAAAAATAGATATAAATTGATAAATAATCCGCGTTGCATATTTTATGACGCTTCTACGTAAAGATTTTACAAATTTTTCGAAGTCACCATTTGGTGACAAAAAGAAAACAAGTAAATTGCAATTAAAATTGACTCTACGTATGTACAATGATAGAAATTTGGATTTCATTTCGAATCTAACGTTTTAGCTGGTTGTCAAAATAAAATGTTTTCTAACAGAGAATAAGTACCTATGCCACACTGGACATCGAAATTTTCATGGTTTGAAAACTTACTTCTCTTGCAAAGCTTGCAGGCCAGAATTTTGAAATTTCGAAGAAACTTACTGGGCTAGAATGTTGATGCTAGCTGAAGTTGACATTTTTTGTTTCTCTGCAGTAATAGACAGCAACAGTGGTGTAGGTGTACTTAAAGCATAATTTTTTATTTTTTTACGATGGCAGATGGGGTTTGGTGTAATTAGGTCCAACCTGAATCGGAACTTATTGCAGGCAGTGGCGTCATAAAATTTTTGGTTTGTTGCAGGTTCATCATTTGGAAGCCACAAGCTTTGCATTTATTACTACACTCTTTTGTTGGAGTTTCGGTTCTTGATGATAGTCGACGACTTAATGCGAATGTTTCAGCTGCATACGGAGTGAGCGGTATCAGTATCGAGTGCAACATTTCTACATAAATATACGGCCTCGTACTTACACAACGTTTAGGTTTTTTAACATATTTTGTATTAGGCTATACGCGATCAAACCAGAATGAATATTGTAAGTACCACCGAATGAGAATTATGTAAGGTTTAATATTTATACAGTTTAAATAAACGGATAAATTTTTATACAAATTTCATGGCCATTTTTTTTTTCTTCGTTCTACTCGTAACAATAGGTGTACCTATATGCGAAAAAAATACCTACGTAAAATGAAAAGTGATGAGAAAAGGTGAATAAGTTTGGCTCATATTGTTAATATTGTATTTCGGTGCTAAATTGTTCAGGTGCATAGGTAGCGTATATTTGTAAGGAAGCTTCTGCTACAGCAATTTGTTAGTAGATATGAGGTTTAGGTAGGTAATCGAGAACTCGAGCACGCTAATCAATAAAAAGTATTCCTGTTTTGAAATTTTATTAAATCAACCTCGAAGTAAATCAGCTGATCAAATTATCCTCTACGTACGCACGATTGCCTACCTATCTGCAAAAATCACGTTTGTGATACCCTCTTTTACCGTTGTGGCTTTAGAGTGACACACATATGACAAATAGGGGATGAAATTTCATAATAGTGTCACAATTGAGTCATTATAAAGTTATACGAGCGTCGTCTTTTTTCTGATTACAATAGAATTGTGACACATTGATACCATAAAATGCGTCCTTTTTCCCAGTCAACACTTTGCAGATCGGACTATTACTTATCTGTCTTTAAACGATGTTAACACACCTTTAAATGCATACCATGCCATCAGCATCAACCATCAGGATGCAAGTTCGAATGTGTGAAAAGAAGTGTTATTTCTGGTCTATCGGTATTAATCCACCCCCACCTATCAATTCAATGATACCACTTGCAAAGTTTGCTGGGAAAGGATTTGTTTCCTCCTTTTTTCCCTCTTTTTACCCGCAGTTTGCCTGCAAATGGAGAATTAAAATTGATCTCGTAAAAGAATCAGGGGTGTGGATGATAAAAATCATCCATATCATAAGAAAAGAAAACAATTTATACCATTTTCCTATTCTGACTTTTTTTTTTAGTTTATATAATAATAATTATGTATCTAGTATGTAAGAATATGTATTCACATTCTTAAAATAACCACAGTTTCTGTCTGTGTTTCGCACTCGCTGATATAGTGAGTTGCAGAGATCTCTCATATATATATTAGATTTGTATTATATTCATCTGTTGATGGATTTTAAGTATGGAAAGATGAAAAATGTGTCTACATGATTCTTCATTATTTTCTAAAGAGCTTACAAGTATAATGTAGGAAATGTACATAATTACCTAAGTACAATGTAGGAAATATACATAAATAAGTATAATGTAGGAACTATACGTAATTATATACATAGGTATATTTACAAGTGTAATATGGCGGAATTTTTGGTCCGCCACATTACATCCCCCTTTTTCTCAGAAAAAAAAAGTAATGTTTTGCCCTGTAAAGGTTTATTATATTAGGTGGTAAACTATATAAAATCGAATACTCGTTACCTCTCAAGTTAATACTCTCCCCTAAGGCCTCCGATATGCTTTAAGCTATACTTCACAGCAGTTTTCATGATTTTTTCATTAAAAGTTAATCTTACAGAAACTTTTACGGTTAGTAATCAGTTTTCTCAAAAAATTTTATACAAATAAGGAAATGTACACATCTTTCGTAGGTGCAATAATTTTGTTGTTGAAAGCTCTCAAAATTTTTATTGTACAAATTAAGTTTTGCTTTTGAAAAAGTCAGCTTCTCTCAATGAAAAAATATCAAACTTAGGGAAAAAGGAGCAAGATACGCTTTCATTCTGACATAGCTAAATGTGTATAGACGATAAAAAAAAAAAAGTTCGCCATTCTACCTGCTATTCTCTATAAATATATGTACCTATATGTATGTGCCAGCTCTAAATTTTTGCTGGGATACTTAAGTAACATGTAGAATTCATTGTTTTACTGGAAAGCAAGGAACATTTTTGTTTTTTTGTGTCTTTGCGTGGCTGTGTGAGCAGTGGCGCATGCACATTGAATAATTATGAGAGAAAAATTGGTGAAATAATATGGAGGAAATAATTTCGTGAAATAATTGACAGCTTATACGTTTATTATAGTGATAATAGGTTTTTATATGTACATAATTATGTATCACCCAAAATTATGCTTTCACAGTTTTAAGGAAACTGCAGAAAGGATAAAATTGAAATTTTCACAGAAATAATTCTTATATAGGAGAAGGTCTGATAGATTAAGTTTGGTCCCTATCGGTTAATTAATTTCTGAGAAAACTTTAAACAAAAAATTACTGGAAAAGTCGTTTTTACAATTATAAAAGGGATCGAGTTTAAATTTTTACAATGAATTATCCTTATATCGATGTTAGTCTCATAGGAGTTTAGTGCCTATTAGTTTAGTAGTTTCCAAGAAAACTGTAGAAGAAAAATTGCTGAAAAAATTTTGTGTTCACTGTTTTAACAAAAATAAAAAGGGGAACGGGCTAAAATTTTCATGACAGGTATTCTTCATGTGGGACCAGATCTGATAGGAGTTTGGTGCCTATTGGTTCAATAGTTTCCAAGAAAACTAGAAGACAAAAACTCCGGAAAAATCAATTTCTAGTAATAAAACATCGATAACCATATCTATTGTCTTTCGTAATTTTTTTTACCTGATGTGAGACCAGCGATAAGATATCTATATATCGATATGTTTGTCAGATATATAGAGGATGAGGACCGGTGAAGACATAAATTAGTAACAAAAAAGAAAGAATTACTCGAAGTTGCGTACAAGAAGCTTGTGTATTTTGTAACAGTTACATAATTTAAGTATGAGTACAGTTTGAGTGAGACAAACGAGTATGTACGGAGATGGATGAGTGAGTGGCAAAGATGGTAATACAGTGTTGCCGTGAACAGAAATATAAAATATATATTAATGTAATTGTGTGTTCGCAGGAGTGAGAGGGGAGAAGGATTGGTGGTCTCAACAAGATATCGATATATCGATATATTTGTCAGATATCGATAACTATCGATACCCATTGTTTTAAAAAATTTTTCAAGTTATTTGAGTCTAGTTTTTTTTTTGTTTTTTTTTTGAATTATGGATGAAAATAGGAAAGTATTGCTGGGCTTGAGTTTTTTGGAATGGTTTTTAACAATAAATATTTTGAACCGTCATAATAATCATTTGGCTATGGAATTTTCAAAATGACCAACTGTATGGAAACACTGAATTGAAGGGGTAAGGGGATTGATAAATTAGAAAAGAACTTCAATTTCGCACATTAGAAATCAAGTCTCCAACTGGATGATGAAGTAATGAAAATATTTTCGAAAAATCTCTATAGGAATGTTAATATATTTTTTTTTTACAGATATGCTGTACTAGTTAATTAATAAAAAGAAATTAGGACCATTTTTACGAGCGTCATATTATTACTGATTATTGTGAATATTTTTCTATTTTTCTTAGTTTCAGTTTATTCAATTTTCAAAAGCACCACCAATCTTACGCATTTTGAAATGTTCAGGGAGTAATCGCAAAATATTAATAAAACTATTTTTACCTTATTACATGTATGTATGCAACCCAATCTACATCTGTTGACAGTCGTTCTAAGATCCGGCACAAAAATCGAAATCTAGCTTTTGGTTCATCATTCGATAAGCTGTTATCACCTAGTTAAACTGAACAGCGTTTAGCAGATCATGACACTGCTATTCAACAATCAACGGCGATAATTTCTGTTCTATAGTTGGCGAAAAGTTCCACATTAATTGCTATTTTCTAATTTTTCTGTATTGCCGTTTTTTATCATCACGGAATGGCCATAATTTCGTGAACACCAGCGTTTATTTGTAGAAGTATCTTTGCTATTTCATATTACCGAAAATGAGTACGGAATCTGAAGATCTGAGTGAGTACTCCTACTCTTCTTCCACAACCCTGCGACATTCACGCGTATTTGGTACGTCGCTGACACAAAATTCGAAAATTTATGTAAACATTTTTTTCCAGTGCTCCTGGAACGAGCATTCCTACGTATTGGCTCCGCAGACTCGGACGAACAGTTTGAATCGTTGATCGGCAAGTTACTCGTTCCGATTATTTTCAAAGTTCCTTCTTCTCGTGAAAGCGTTCGCCAAAAAGTAAGCTCAATGATTGATCAATAGGATTAGACGTATCTACCTTAACCAGTGAGGTTACATAATGTTATACTTACGTTTACATTTTTCAGGCCATAGAACTTCTTACCCATATCAGTAAAAGAATTAGAAGTCGACCACAGGTGCAAGTCCCTGTCGTATTGTTGCTGAAAATATATTTAGAATCTTCGGAGAACCAATTCATTAAAGTAAGTAACTTCGATCATCGGTTTAGATTGTTGGGTTCGTTTCAAACTTATTCGATCTGTTTGTGTTTTTCTAGAATTTTTTGATCGTCTATATTAAACTAGGATTCTGTCGTTTGGCTGTTGAAAATATGGTCGTGTGTATACCGCTGTTGCTGAGTTGTATTTCTGAAAAACCAAATACCGAAACACAAAGAAATTCGTGAGTACCTTCAGTCGTTTACTTTATTTTTGTTCACTTATTTTTAACTTTGGTAAATATTCATCACGATTCATGTTTAAATGCATGTTCTTACGATAACAACTATGCATAATTATTTCGTACAAAGATAAACTTGTTGCTATTTTCTGTGAAAAGATATGTTGCGTGACTGTAAATGAATTCTTTGTTTGTTTAACGATTCCTGTATCTTGGATTTTCATAACGGCTCGAATTAGTATAATTATATTTCTCAATGTTATATAGGTTTTTGTGTGGTGAACTTCTTGGAAGTAAGTGATAAACCTGCGAGTAGTTCCGTGTTGACAATGCCAAGTCTCGAAATTTGAAAAAAATCCTAAAAATGTATTTAAACATTTTCAGGATGCACTACTAACATTTTATTTTATGTAGTGAAGGAATTTTCGTTATTACAAGGGGAAAAAAATGAAAATCTTCAAGTTGAATAAAGTTTTTTATTGTAACATTAATTTTGTTTGATGAAGTATCTAGTATTATTAGCTGCCAATTTGTATAAATGAAGTTGATTCTTGGAAGAAGCTTATATTTTTGTCTTAGTCCAATTGTAAGTTGATAATTTCGATTCATAAAATAATTTTCTGAAGAACTGGGAGCTTTTTTGGGTATTTTCACTGTATTATAAATATCATGTTAATTCAGTTGGTAAATTATGTATTTCTATTTGTTCCTATAGATTTATTCACTTTCTACTCAGTTCTTGTAAACTTTTCGTCAATTCGGAACTGACAAAACAGTTTCTCGCCTCACATAGTTTAAAAGAATGGACCAATAAAGAATATATCTTGGAATTATATTACGACGCCGTACTCACTCCGTATTCGTAAGTGTTTTGAAGCACATCAAACGACTTTTTATTTTCATGTCCTCAGGATCCGTATTTAATTCATTGAACGATTATTTATTTATTGTTTCGCTGACTGTTAGATGGTCTGAATTTCTTCGTAACAATGTTACTCCTCCTGGTTTGAGTTATTTCACGTTTAAACGAATTACGCAGGATGGCAGCATAGATGACTTTCCATTGGTAAGAAATGAGCGTTTTTTCAGCCTCGACGTGTTGGTGGTGGATGAAAAATTTATATTTCATACGGTTTTTTATTCGTGCAGGTTAAACAAGGAATTTTAAACTTGTTAATTGGCAGCGATATTCCAGTCGAAGAAAAGTACATTCATTACGTGGCTGCATGCACTGATACACATACGGATGTGATGTCGATAGGGAAAGAACAATTTAAAAATTGTTTTCAGTGAGTGTCGTTCTTGGTGTTTTTATCGCCTCGGTTTTAATATCTTTTGAATAGATGATGTTTTCTTCGGGATCAGTGGTACACTGCTCGGTTACGAGTTTGTCTGAAGGATTGTGGTCCCCAGTGCTTTAGTGTCAGAATTGTAGGGCTATGATTTCATAATTTTTCAATGTTTAATGACAAACTAAGAGTATGACGTAAATATGGTTGCGGTGGATCTTGCTCATTTTGAATATTTAAAAGCTGGAGGCTTTTCGAAATATTTGTCCAAGTTAACGTATGGAGTAAGATAAATTTTCGTCGTAAGTTCAAACATGAAGTTTGATTCTTAGCGTTGTGTTGGAGTTCTCCAAATCAAATTGCCCTTCCTCACAATCTCATTGCTAAATTTTTAAATATTTATTATGAACGAACATTCGATGATTTATCTTATAATATGAGAAACCGAGAGATGTAGTAATTGCAATCACTGAGATATCTGTCGATAAATATTTGTTGCTAAGTTTACATTTTGTCGAGGATTAAATGATGTTCTTTTTGATCTATTTCCATATGGCAGCTCAAGTTTGCTTGGTCGCATTTATTTATTAGGTACCTTGATGTTTAGGGTTTAATTCAACTTAGTTACCTTCATATTACTTGTGTTGCTCGTATCCCTTTTATTTCTACCACACACATTGTCCTGAATAAAATTACTGTTTTTGCATGCAACATTTTTCTGTTTTCACTATTTATTTATTTATTATTTTTTTAGTACTATTGAATGGGACGAGACTAAATTGCGTCCCTTGTACAAACTCTTTGTCGGTGATACGGACAAGGTGTTCGAGGAGAAACGAAAAAAACCAGCGGATTTGCGAATGAAAATAGTATTATTACCGTATTTACAGAAGCCCAACATGTACTGCTGGCCCGAATGCATTCAGGTTTGCAATTTTCTGTGTTTGGAGTGATTTTCCATTCACTCGAATCGTTATTATACTTATATGCAATTTTTAGGTTGTGATGTTATGCTTAGAAGAAAATGCGAATACAAAAGTCAAAGTGTCCGGATTACATTTCGGAATCAGTGCTCTTCAAAAGTAAGTGAATTCTCTCGTTGTAAAACAGTGAACGACGTTTTGTACTAAATTTATGAAATTTTCTGCAATATGTTGGTTACCTTTGCATTCGAGAACCTTATTCATTATTATGTAAGTTTCTCATCATATGACTTGTATGTATTTCGTCGTGTTTTTGAATTTCGAGATTAGTATGTTCACGTCCTGGTTTCAGATGTTGGTATTTTACATCGATCAATCGATCGAATTTTTAATTTTTTTTGCGATTCTTTAGGGCCGATGTAAATAGTTTCAAAGGAGTGGCTCCAAATTTTCTTAAAGCATTAACCGAAATTTTGTGGAAACGAGATGCCGACGAGACGGTTCGTACGTTAATTTACAGGCTTGCCGGAAATGTGATATTTTTGAGTCCAGATTTGGTTAAATACCATAAGGAAATATTCCCGAAATTCATTGAAGATTTAACTGAAGTGAGTGCTTATATTTATATTTTTTTGCTAGTGCTCTGCTTTGGCAGGATCGGGTCCTTAGTCGTGGTGGTGGGTCTTGAAAATTGTCTAGTTCAATTAAACCGTTAAATGTGAACAAGACAGTTCCTTTTCCAGTTACTACTAAGAACTGGTTTTTCCTCTTTGGTTTTCTGATTTTTTAATTTCGAAAAATTACGATTAGTGATCTGGCATCGATGTTGGTACTAGCACCAATGAGTGACTTTAACTGAAAGAAACAGAGATTAGTGACCTATTTTTTTTTCACGGATAGAGCAGATGGAAGAGAGATGCGTGCACTTTCTTCATGTTTGGTTAACGTGTCGACAGGTGCTGCTAGGGTTGTCCAAGTCTAAAAGCGTCTTTCATAAATACCCATTCGTGAATTCGAGACACCAAAATTTTCGTATAAATTATAACCCTGAGAGAATATCTCAGTTTTCTAAATTCGTATCGAAAAATGTTGTCATATTCGCAATCGTATTTACTCGTTTGTGTGTTCTTTTCTTCGTTGCCGCCTGTAGGAACAATCTCCAGACGTGCGCAATACCATTCGAGATTCGTTGTTGAAGATGGCCTGCGCTTTCACCCAGACCGAGCAGCCGGACACGTTGCTGCAATTTCTCGTCAATCGAATCACCTCGCCTGAACCGCACGTTAAGCACATCGTCATCCACTATCTGCACAAAGTGTTCCATCCGGACCACGTTCTGTCTCGATTTCTGCTCGTTTGGGCCTCGGCGGACAGGTTAGTCGTTTCGTGCGATTTTCTACGTCACATACGCCGGCGGAAAGCATGTAATTTGGTTGCACATTTTATTCTTCAGCGATCTTAATGTGCGCGCCGAAGCTGAACGACTACTGTCGGAGGACCTGAAAATGTCGAAAACCGAATGCCTGAACGAGCGAGTGAGCCAGCGCACTCCAGAGCTTCCAGAAATGGCGAAATTTGTGCACACTAATTGTTTCGGCGGCGAGGAAGAGGAGCTGCGAACTACGTTCGTATGCGGCGATCAAACGTTGCCGTTGACAAATGACGCGTATGTAAAAGTAAGAGATGAAGAACTTGTGTGAGGGGGTTGATAAAGAACGATCTGGGCTGTCCTGAATGATAACGTGGGACCTAATTTGTATCATTGGAAAGAGAATTTCATATGTTCGATTTTCGTATTATTTCCTGAAACGTACTCATAGTATGTCGATTTCCATTCGCTCTTGGTCAAATATTGAAAACTTTCACCATTGAGCTGCTATGCGCCTTAAATATATTGATCTTTTACTATTATAAATTCAGTGTGTCTTCTTTGGAGATAACTATCTTTGTAGACTATGAATCGTCTATGTCTTTTTTTTTTTTTTTTTGGACGGAAAACGTCTTCCAAAGAAGAATACCTCATAAAAAAGTATGACATAAAAAGTGTTACAGAAAAAATGTAACAGCCAAAATTATGACGTCATCATTTCTTTAACCTGCTAAAACTTCCAGTGCTAAAGTTTTCTCAGTTCAAAATTATTATGTCATCAGCCCTTTCAGCTACTAAAATTTTCAATGCTAAAATTTTTTCAGTCCAAAATTATGACGTTATTAACCCTTCTAGTTGCTAAAATTTCCAAGTGTATTGTATTTTTCTTGACGAGCCCAGCAATATCCTCTGACTGCATTCTAAATAAATAAATAAATAAATAAATAAATAAATAAAATAAAGAGATATTTAACCTACCGTAATAAAATAAATATAAATAAATAGATAAATAGTTAAATAACTAGATTTATTGTATATTGATTTGATTATGTTAAAATTTAGGTTGATGGATGTTATCTCAGGGGCAGCTAAATGGGTTGATAACGTTATAATTTTGGACTTGGAAATTTGATTGCATTTTCAGTGGCTTAAAGAGCGTTCTGTTGAGGTTTTAGGTATCTATTTATCACATATTGATGCGGATACATTAAAGATGTTTTCCGGAAACATCGGTAAATATCTTTGACATTAATATATTTTATGTTTTTTTTTTCTTCAAAGAAAAACTAATCGGGCAGGGTAAAAGTATTTGAATCAAAAATGGAATGCTCTTTTTAGGGAGTGTTCTTAGTCCATTTTGATTTTTCGGGAAGAAAAGTAGAGCTCGAGTTCTTCATCGATTAGTGTTTCAGCACTTTTCTCGATTTTTGTTTCATTCATTCGTTCATGGGTTCAAGAGATAGCATAATATAAAATCGTTCAAACTGTGAGAAAGCCGTCATTTTGTGTTTATGCACCTATGTAAAAGCAGATCCATCAGTGCTTTACAGAATATAGATATATATGAGTTGGAAAATTTTTTTTTGTTACTGGCATTTATTTTATTCAAAGAATTTGTCTCTCTACCCTCCCCTATTAAAAAAATTATCATTGTAATAAAATATCAAAATAATAATATCTATCTAAATTTGGTTCAGGATCATTTTCCCGAATCAATTTTCATGAAAGGCCATTTTCGCGAATGGACAATTTCTCGAAAATTTGTTTCTCAAATTCATTTTCTCGAGTACCAATTTTCCGAAGGGTCATTTTCCCGAATGAAAAATTTCCCAAAGAATACAAATTATTTTTCAAAAAAAAAAAAAAAAATCCACCCCAGTCCTAACGTATCAGCAATACCTAAAGGCACCCAAGATAAATTTTTTTTTCAGGAAAAAAAAAAATTTTTACCTTACCTAACCTCCCACTAAATTATCATCCAAATTTTTATGCTTTTATTGTAGAGTAAAATTAAAGAAAAAAAAAAATTTTCGGGGGTTGTCCATTTGAGAAATTGGTTTACTAGATAATGAATTCGGGAAATTGTCTGGGAGCACAGCTTACTTTCGAATCAAGAGTAAATGCTGAACAGTCTTAAGTAAATTCCCACTCAGAAATATTAATTCATTTTTTTATTTTTTGCTGAATTTTTTTGTCATTTTCATGACCGTGTATTTTCTTTTTTTTTTTTGTCTTTTGCAGATCCTGCTATATATGCGGAGCTGCTTGCTGTATGACTGTTATCCCCCTCTTTGCTCGATGAAATTGGAGCATCCATGTGTGTACTCTCCTAAAATTGGTGATTACATTTGTAGACTCTATGACACTAATAAGACAACCCTGAAATGTTACGTCGACTTTATTGCACGTGTTCTGAGAAAGACAAATAGTAAGTTAAATTAATAATAATTATGCTTTTTATCCATGTCTCCGTCAATGGTTTAAAAAAGAACTGTAGCTCCAGATGGTGAGGTCAGAGAGATTTGGTATCTGTATTAAAAAAAAAAAAGTGGTTGGAAATCCAGATTTTTATTATCACATCCGTGGTTGATTGAAAAGTTTTTTAAATGTTTTACATGTAAATTTATACCAGTAATATTTATATGATGATATAGAAATTTTGATTGGAAAATCAAATTACGCTGAAAATTTTTTTCTCTGTAGTAATGGGAGGAATATTTAAAATTAAATTTTTAGTAGTTATTCTGCTCCAAAATATTATAAGCTCGTTTGCGATGATCAATAACATTTAAAAAAAAAAGAAGAAGAGTGATTTATTTTGCTTAAATATCAGTTCGCTTTATTTTTTCAGAATGAAAGACGTAATAATCCATTATTGCCGTAAATGTCAATGCATTAAAGCATTACCCCGTTAAAAAATGCAGGTTTTCTGCAGATGTCTCCTTAAATGACGCTTATGTTTCATTTATTTTACTTTATACTCAAAAAATTTGATATTATTCATCTCCTTTTCTGATAGAGAATATTTACATGATACGGAAAATTTGATAGTATTTTGAGAACCCTTTCTGTTTAGCATCTCTTATATCATCACTCACCTCTGATTCGAAGCATTATTTTTCTTCTACCTTTATTCTTACCTTGTAAATCTACGTACGTTTTTTTGCCAATGCTTTCTTGCCTACAAAAGAAGCATAAATTTTATTTAGTGCTTAATACAACGTATTTTGGTATTGAGAAAATTTGAACGTGATGGTATTTATTCGCACCACAGTACCTTTTACATATGGGAATTACCTGGATACATAAGCCCTCACATATTTTTTCATTATAATCTTAAACTTTCATGGGAGAGCTGCAGTGAATTCTAGATACTTTTCAATTTTAATTGCCTTGAACTTACTATCTTTTGTTTATCGTATATACTGTATGATTATATGTATACTTCTCTTTTTAATGATCTACATTTATCAATATTTCAGATATCGATGCTCTGAAATGTTACTATGAATGCCTTGGCACAGCTCCTATCTTAGGTACCGGACGCTGTAATATTGAAGAATCCATATTTCAGGTTAGTGTACTTATTAACTTCAGTCTTTTTAAGTGATATTTTAAATGTAAGTTTAATGAATTTTTGTAATTTTTAAAATTTTCTGTAGGATATATTAAGTAACTCGAATGATGAAGCTCGTCGCATAGCAGCGATAATGATCGGTATTATTGAAGCTTTCAGTATTAACGTGGATGGTGAACTTGAAGCAAGGATTGAACAATTAAACAAAGATTTAGATTCGAAGACCGCAAATCCGCAGCAAATAGAATCAGTTTTGTGGCGTTTGGCTAGCTTTACTGAACGAGGAGGATTTCAAAAATTGAGACAATTACCATGGACGATAATACGATCTTGCGGTTTGTACTTTTTGAAGTTCTTATCTCAGAGGTGGGTCCATTCTAGTTGGGAGTAAAATTGCTTTAAAAATCTTAATTTTGGTACAGTTGGAATAAATATTGAATCTAGCTTAAGATTTCATCACATTGATGGTAAACATCTATCGGACTGGTAATTTTTTTCTATAGAAGTTTCCATTCTTAAACGTAAGAGTTCCATTGTTAAGTAACAGATCCTTTGATTGTACCTCAAACTCCAGTGCGTCGGTGGATGAACACCTTTTCAATTTTCTTTCAACGGCTTATCGAACCACTGGGCGGTTGTGTATTTATTAGGCTTGACATTGTCTTTCTTTCTCTCGTCATTTTCCTTGCAGGCTTAATCTCAGGATTTCATATTTTTGCCTTCTGCGATTGTGTCACTGCCCAAATGTTGGGTCCTTCTTTCGTATATAATGCTAAACATTTCTCTGCTAGTCTCAATCCTGTCAAAGACTTCCCGATTTGCTGCTTTGGCTGTCCCAGATATTCAAAATAGTCAACATGGTATCGGAATTTCTGTTGCCTCTGTTTGATTTAGAAATCTTGTCTTAAGTATCTGAGTCTTTTCTCTGTATAGTAAGAGTGGCCTAGTAGGTAGATGTAGCATTTCAATGCGCTTAATCGCAGGGTCTTGTATTTTTCTACGCAATAACATAATTTTCAACTTGTCGAAAGCATGTCTGACTTGCCTGCATCTATTTCTCATTTCTCCATTTTTAATAGTGGTTAAGTGTTCAAAAATAAAAACATCTCAATTAAAAAAATTGGATCTCGTAAAGAGTAGTTTATAGACTACTTTCTGTATTTATTTATTCATTTTTGTTGATACAATGACTTGTAGTTATTTTAAAATTTTAGGCTTTCTTACTGAAAATAATGATATTAGGCTCAATATAGCTTTAAAAACTTTAGTTTTACACTTGAGGGAGGGAATTTACAAGGAGGAGTATAAATCGGATAAGTATATTGTTTTTGTTCGCGTAAAAGGGACCCAAGTGCGAAAAGAAACCTAAAAAAAAGACTGTTTTGTTGCTATGGAAATCTGTTTTACATTTCTAGCGGCGTTGTTGGATCACTCTTCTCCGGCAGTAGTCTTGGCTGCGTGCAGCAGTATCGGTCAAATAGGACGTCATCACGAACTACCCATTCCTAATCGAAACCTCAAGCATCCGGTCAAGTATGGAACCTTTGATGGGGTACCAGCGGAAAATTATACCGATAAATTTCCGGAGGAGGTCGTGGAAACGTATGGTACAACGACGAAGCACCGTCTTGTTGAGCGACTTCTCGATTTGACGTTGGAAAAAGATGTGCCTTACAAGGTCGGTACCCAGTACTCGATCATTAACAGTTTGATTAAATGCTTACTTTGTATGCGGCTCGTTGAATCGTAACTTATATACCGATTTCATCGACTCTCCGCCGCCACCGTCGCGTAGACTTTGCTGCATATTATTATGGATATTTTGCAGGTGAAAATGAAGGCTGCTGAAGCCGTAGGATTCCTGTGTCTAGGAGAGCAAGGATTTCCATTTCGAAAGCTAATAATCAACACCATCGTGGAAAAACAGAATGAAGTGAGAAAAATTTTATTTTCTCTCGACGAACCACAAATTCGGTACAATTTTCTAACATTTAAGTCATTTATAGGAAAAAGAAGTGGCCACGTTACTCGATTTGGGAGATGTTTTGGCCGATTGTATTATGGGCTGGTTCTCGATACATACGTTAGATGTGTGGATGCAAAGAGAGTGTGACCTCAAATTACCACTCGGTTGGAACTACGAACCTTCACACGAATTATTTTTATTTACATTTAATAAAATTTTCAACGAACATGTTTCGAATGAGAAGTGTAAATCGAAAATCGTAAGTGTAAAACGCGCGCATCTGAAATTTGAGTGCACTTCTATGAAACGTTGATACGCTTGTGGTTTGCTCGTAGGCTGCAGCTTTGTGGCTGTTGATGTTGATGAAGCGATGCCTCAAAATACCGTTGAATTCGAACGAAGTGTGTCGAATTCAGTATGGGTTTTTGGAGCTTTTGTCCCAAAATAATGGTGAGTTTAAAATCCGAAATTATCGGTAAGGGAATTACATCGTTGGTATCTTCGAGACAGTTCTATGTAGGTTGAATTCAAATTTTTTTCAAACTTCTGTTGAACGTAACTCATTGTTCAATCTGGTGGGAGACTTGGTTTTCAACCACTGATGAGTTCAACAATGAAGATTTTCGAGAGTCGAAATGGCTTTTATTTTGTGCATTAAAATATTTTTGAAATCTGATATTTAATCACCGATGTCTCTATGAGTTTTCGATGTAGCTTCTCTGAAAATAAAAAATTTGTAAATTTATATTCTGCTTTAAAGGATTGACTGAAGTAGATGTGTGTATGTGTCGGTTTAGTCGGGGCTCTATCCATCTCACCTTACGATTTTAACATCATCATAGTGATCTAGGACATGATAGTGAGTTTGGTTATGTATCGGTGTCATAGAGTTGGTTCACTAGCCTATTTGAATTTACAGTGGAAAATGATTTAGAGCATTGTTATTCCTGTGGGGAGGTAGAAGTAGGAAAAAAAAAATGTTGAACAAAATTGTGGTCATATTAAAGGGAATAGTTTATAATTTTTTTCTGCCAGTATTCAATGGCCGGAATTGTGGTAAATAATGGAAATATCGTAAATTTATAACTACGTGGTCAAATTTCGATTCAATTACTCAAAAATTATTTGTTTGATTGTAAAACGTTGGAAAAACAAAGTTGATTTTGAGAAATCCCTCTTTTGGAGCACATAATTATTGGCTGCTTCCCCCCAATATTTAAATAAAAATATGAGACTACTGGGAAAGGTTGATTTTGAGATTATATTTCAATTAAATGTACAGATAAGTGACCATCAGTTCAGTTTTGAATGACTTTTTTTATCGGATCTTTGTCAATCGTTACTCTTCGGAACTACCTTTTAGAGATTCCTGCTTATTATCGGGATAGAGGCAGTTCTGGAGGAGCTCCTTTGTTGGTTTGTAAAATATTATTTCGGTTTTGTATGGTATCCTTCGAATCTCCGTTTGAGTGTGTTTTTAGGAGAAATTCTTCAAATCATTCAGAATATGTTCTCGCAGTTAACTTAGTTAACGATAGTTTTCTTTCTCTTCAAACTTCAACTATTACCCCATGCATTATAACTATCTTAAACGTGCATTCCTTTAATTCCGCGTTCAAGTTTCTTTTACTTAAAATAAAGTGTCATTGTTTCACGACATGTTACGTTTAATTATGTTTAGAAATAATTCACGATGCTGCCACCAAAGGTCTTTCGTTTGTACCACGATTCCTTCATGAAGAAGAAGCTGTATCGAATTTAGCTAAACAACTGACCGATAAAATTTGTTTAATGCATAAAATTAACTCGGAAATCGGGTAATTTTTTTCACTGTCTGACCGTCACCCATTAATGATGGTATTTGTTTTTCGCCTAGATTACACCTTTTATGTTACATTTGCAGTGCAGTTCTTGGAATGTACAAAGAATTTTGTTACCTTGTCGCATCGTTGAAGAATCATTCTCTCATTTACCATTTTCTCAATTTATTAAACAGTTCTAATCAAAAATCGGACGACGTGAGTGTACCGAGGCACCCGAAAAAAGCGTACTTGTCATTTTTTCGTATTAATAGATTACCTTTGCCCCGCAGAAATACGTATCAACTTTCAAAGATCACGAAGACGTCTCCATTGATGCGTTGATTCCGTATCTCGCTCAAATAGCGCCACCTTTGTACGTGTACAAATTTCATCAGTCGCCTAAAATCAAACAAGCCATGAATACCATTTGGTCGAAATTATTTCCTGATAATATAAAGGCGGTAAGATTTTGCGATCGATTTGGTATATTATTTCCAATTGTTCGATTTAATTTTTTGGGAAATACCAACCTACCGAAAATTTATTGAAAAGTTCATTTAATTGTGTATAGATATTGAGCGTTCTATTTTCACCTCTAGGTATTAAAGTATAGCAGCGTAATTTTGGAAAAATCCGTACCCGAGCTCGTATGCCCAGTCTACGAACTTCGAATTGCTCATTGTCTCGCTTTGGAAGATTTGCTTCGCGTCGAAGGGAATAAATTTGTATCGGTACGAGCGCGTGGCTTTTTTGATTTTCGTTTTACTTACCGTCGCTGAGTGAAATTCTGAATGTAATATTTATCTTCATTGTCATATTAGACGCACAAACATCTTATGCCCTCGTTGTTAACGAATTTGTACAGAATTATGGACGACGTTTACGAGTCTGTTCGGCGTGTGGCCTACGGAACTACAAAAGTGTACTTACAAGTGAGGACTTAATAATTGAAACTTAGTCATTTCGTCGGCCTACGTACAAAGCGTCGTAACTATTGGAACTAAAATTTTACGAGAAGCCGTTGAAACATAATAATCATGCGAAAGGCCGTCTACGTGTCTTATTTTGTGGTATTTTGAATGATTTCTGGACTAAATGCTGTTGTTTTCTAAAACATTCATCTATAGAACTATTGTATTCGTTTCCACTAAAAAGTGAATTTCGTAAATTTGGGAATTATACGGTTTTACAGTGAGATCGACTATATGTTTTCAGTTTTATGAGCTTGTTTCATAGTTCGTTTTTATTTTTTGCTGATCCGTCATATCAGCTGCAATCGTGGCTGGAAGTATTTTTTCTGTGCGACTATTCTATTTGTAGGCCAAAGAAGTTCAAGTGGCACAGGTTATCGCAATGGAGTTTTCTGTTCGCCTATAGATTAAGCATAACAGTTCAGTCTGAACGCTGAGAACCGTTATATGTCGAACCTCAATTCGTTTTTAATGAATTCAGTTTTATTATTTTCTTATGTTTTGCTTTCAACCGGTACTCTCGTGAATTCAATTTTTGAAGTAAATTTTTCGTTGCATCTTTTATTTAAGCCCTAATAATGTCCAAAATAGGGGGTGTTCAACAACTTTTCACAAATTGTTTGTTTTGTGCATGAATCCCTGTGGTTTTGAAGGAGTTGGTTTCAAATTTAGCGTCATTCTTTTCAGTGAACCACTATTCTGCCCTCTGTTGCTTTGAATGGCGGAATGAGATTGTAGCATTTTTTCAGAAATTTTTGAGTCACATATCAATTAATATATTTTTTTAGATTCTGAATTCAGATCTGACGCTTTTTTTTACCCAGTTTGCTTACAAAATTGGTATTAACATTGACCTCACAAAAGGGTTAGCGGTGGGATAATGAAAGTTAACCGTTTCAGAAAAAAAAAAAATATATTATAATATGTGTACGAAGGATTGTGTCTTTTGAATGGAAGGATAAAAATTTCACTAAAATGTTTAAGTTTAGACAAGTTTTTATGATGGGCCTGCCACCTATTTGGGAACATTTAGCATGCATATTAGAATCCTTGGACTGCGATAAACGAATGATTTAAATTTTACAATGTTGGGGCGGGCTTTTATTGAATTTAAAATTAAAAAGTTATTGTGGTAAGCCTACTAATGAGGGCTTAAACGTCAAACAAGCAATTCGAATTTGTTAATATACGTTTAATTCAGTTAATTATAGTCGCTTTTAGGTTTCTATATGACAGCAGGCGCCATCATTGTAAAATTTAAATTCCTCATTCAGCAAAGTCTGAGGATTATAATAAGTTTATGTTAAATGTTTCGAAATAGAAGGTAGGTCTACCATGAAAACTTATTTCAAACATTTGAATAAAACTAATTCGCTTCCATAAATGTGTAGAGTGCTTTCAAATTGGGTTATTAGTAGTTTTTTTTTTTTTTTTTTTTTTTTTCGTAAATAATTTGTTGATCTCTTCATGTGTTTTTTTTCTTTAGGCTTTCGTCCAAAATGTTCACCGTGAAAAACGATCGAATACCACTGAAAACGAATTGCTCAATGGTATACTGCCTATATTACTAAGCGTCGGCGTTCCAAGTACAATTTCGGATGTACGCAAACTAAGGTTCGCCATTATTTACATCCGATACGCTTAATTGACGTCCCATATTATGCTATGTGTAAATTCGTTTTTATCTTTATTAGCGTTAAAACTCTCCAGGAAATTATCGACCATCTTGGGCCGTTGATAAAAGGCCACCTTCATCAGCTTATACCGTCGATGATTGAAAATACCAGCGAAATCGAAACTTGCCTTCGTTATGTGGACCAACAACAAACCAGCGACGCTCTGGAGAACATCAAAGAGGAAATCGTCTCCGAGCATTTCTCTACCGAAATTCTGAAACGAGTTGGTTGCTCAGCTTTTGTAAAAAATAAGCGCGTATAATTATTCTGAGTGCGCTGTTTAATGTTCCCTCTATTTACAGTGTATGCGATTTATAGACGAAGAGGTGATGGAAAAATTACTTCCGCGATTGCTGGAGTTACTTAAGGATACGATTAGCTTTAGTACGCGAACGTCGGCCATTTATTTCGTGCAGCAGTTAACTTCGCACATGGATGCTGCAAAACTACAACCGTTCGTCGGTAAAATGCGATATTCCATATTTTGATTTGGTGTGTGGTTATGTACGTGTGCGTGTTGGTAACCGCGTGTGTTTGCGCCATTTTTTCAGGTAAACTTTTAGGCGCTTTGTTGACTGGACTGTCGAACAACCATAAGACTGTGCGGAAGAATTCGGCCCAAGTCATTGGAAAGTTATGCAAAGCAGCGAAGGATAGCAGTATTGATAATTTATTGACTAAACTTATGCAGTTGATCACGAAAAATGCGCGTGAGTTAAAAATCGTTTGTCTAGCCACACAAAAGAAAGTAGCGACTGTAAAGGAAGGTGGTGGATTGTATATCATTGCCTAGTCATTCTTGACAGTCCCAGGCTCGGGTTAAGGTTGCTGGAGATGGGTAACCAAATCGCAGGTTGAACTGATAAAAGTTTTAGAATATAATGATATGGATATATTTTTCTTGAAAAATTTTAATTCGTCCCCTAGAATGAAACGAGCGTAAGTCTAAAATGCCATTGTTGCGTTGTACGTAGCAAAATTTTCTTTGTTCTGCCCTCTGTCATTTAGTACTGCTATCTCAAGTCCATATTACTTTGAAATTGAAATAAGCACTAAGTGCTTACTATCTTTTAAGTCGGGGGATGAAAGAATTATAGTCTCATTATACTTTTTTTTTAAATAATTTATTAATGCAGAACTATCTCATGTCCAAGATAAGCTACTTTTTCATTCGAGTTTGCTTCCGGTGTTCAGAGCAAAAATAATTTATGAGGGACTTCAGATACCTCTGGATGAAAATTATATCTTAAGTCACTTAATTTGGAGGAAAATAATACAGTTTAAATTTTTAATATTGAAAATGTTCAAATTCCCGGTATTGGGATAATTTTTGAAATTGTGAAAATTTTCTAACTTCCAATGTACGCGCACAAAGATATATTGCTAGGCATTAAAAAAAAAAGATCAAAAGAAAAAAATCAGCGAAGAATATGAGAAAGAATAAAGATAATTTTTTCTTCGAGTACAAAATTTTGAAAGTTCAATAGAGATACGCATTTCAACAGCAAAAAGTGGTGAGAAATTCAATCTTATTAAAATTATTTTATTTATTTGAATAATTATATACCCAGTAACACTCCTCAATACAATACGAATAGATTGACATATTGTACATGAAAATCAGTTCAACCATTCTTTAGCTAGTCGTTTACTAATAAACATGAACATAGCAAGTGAATAACATAACCCTACTGTTTTAGTTGTGTAATAAATAATGAAAATTGAAGGTATATAAAAAGGACACAAAAATCATTGGGTAGAATTGATAACTATCTTTGAGAAAAACAGTTTCTGACCTGAAATTTTGAAATTTAATTACAGCTCTCAGAATAGAGCTTTCTAAATGAAACTGGGCCGAAAATATCTGAGGATAGGCACCTACATAAGGTTAAAATTTTGTGAAAATCAAGTGGGAGAGGCATAATGCTAACACAAAAAAATAAGCTTCAATTTGTAATTAAAGATCAGTAGAAAACTGTGTGATGGTGTACGGAATTTTTTGATTCCTCAAAAATAAACAGCAATTTTCTTTTTCTTTTTCTTTTTCTTTTTCTTTTTCTTTCAAATTGGCTATTTGATTTGGTAAAATTCGGCTAACAATTATTATTATTATTATTATTATTATTATTAAAAATCTAGAAAAATTTTATTACATTACCAGAATAAACTATATTTGAAGAAAATTTTTGAAGGGAAGTCTTGAATTTAATTTCTTATTCATAATATCTAATTTTTTAAAATTTTGAATGACGTACTGCTATGCTAGAAGTTATACTGGCACAACAATCCTGACATACATAATCATTTTCAATGTACTAAGAATGTCATTGTTCTGGTGAATTCTGTTAATTTTTTGTGAAGAATGTCTTTACATGGTTCCTCTTATTGATATACTACAATCGGTTCCACGTCCCTCAGTTATAACTAAAAAATTTTATCATTCTGAACTTTCTTTTCAATCCTCTGAAAAATTTCATTTTTGGACTTCGGCTAGTTTCATTCTAGGGTGACTATACGTGTTTTTGTTTTCTTTTTGTCGGTAGGTTCTTACATAAATTGCACCCCGGGACTACATGAAATTTAATCCTAACCTGGATTGATCCTTTTACTTGATGTAATGTGAAAAATGAGCCTCAGATTTTCTATGAATTTATTTTGTGTAATTCTCTGATGTTCAGCGTCCTTTAATGTATTTTACATGAAATTTTCATGTGAATTATGAATAATAAATTGTAAAAAAAATGTAATTTTCAAGGAAAATATTTTAAAAAATTGTAGATTTTCGACATATTTTTTTCAGAATTTCATGTAATTTTGCCAGAAGCAGCTGAACATTGGAGAATTACATGAAATGTAATGAAGATCTGCGGTTCTTTTCTTTCAGTATGTCATTCTCATACGTTTGATGACTTCGGTTCATTTTGGTTCATTTTATTTGGAATATAATGCGTTTGAAACTTATGAAAAATGTTAGTATTATTCAAAACATTGAGGAAAATGTGAATTTTCAATATTTTTTTCAAGGAATTTAATTGAGCATTCACAATAAAGAACTAAATGTCAAGGAATCCTAAGAATTCATAAAAACAAAAGCTTAAACATGCGATTTTTTCTCTTAACCACACAGAAAATCACTTAGTAGAACTGTGCAGGACCGTATTAGTACTTTTCAGGAAAAAATTAGTGTAAACAGGATGTTTAGCCTAAATTCTGCTGAACATGTACTACTTAGTACAGTTATAGATAGTGCTGTGCAGGGTGTTCTGCCTACTATGAAATAGTGCTTAGTCCCTACTGCAGTTCTCAGCAGGTTATTAACTGCGGAGTGCTTTGTAGATTTTACTGCTGTGAAGTTGGTAGTATAACATTCAGTATGCTAAATAGTACGTATTGCCATAGTCTGTACAGCATAAAAGGAAGTTAGCTAGGTTGCATGTTTATTTGTTCCATATACTAAGAATTTCTTGCTCCTCAGTCAACCTCAAATGTTCAATTAATTCTTTTAGCAGACTATTCACAATGACTAGCATCTGTTGCAAATATTGCACGGTGGTATCTTAGCTTGCGAAAGATTATCTATAAAAAATGAAAAATTACCTACTTTTCTTAATTAAATTTCCAACGTTTCGTAATTGCTTATTTTCTTCTATTTTTTTAAATTTTTTCTACCTTCGCCAACAAGTTTATAAACTTGAAAATTCATCTGTTGGAAACCCGCATCAGCATTAATTTGCGAAAGATTATTTGTAAAAAATAAAAAATTATTTACTTTTTCAATCAAATTTCCAACATTGCGTAATAGCTTCTTTTCTTCTATTTTTTCTAATTTTTCCTACCTTCACCAATAAGTTCATAAACTTGAGAATTCATCTGATGGAAACACGCATCAGCCCTAATTCTTCAATTATTTGAACTAAGAAATCTAAATTTCAATCTAGGTTAGGTATGTTTGGTCGGAATGCTACTAGAACTTAGTCAATAAAACCGGTTTCTGCTAAAAATTACGTTTTATTATGGTGGTCCGTATCATGGGAACTACGTTTTTCCACGGTACAATTAAAATTCCCACAATTATGGAGACGATAGTCTTCCAAAATTTGACTGAAACTCGTTGCTGTCTGTACATATTCAGGCTGGAGCATGGTAGCATCTATTTCAAACGCACGTCTAAAACAGTGTCACATTGTTTGCAACAAATAATATCGATTGGACCTCTATCATTCAGGAGTTCTGCGTGCTTTGAGACTCGCGTGGTATTTGATCTGAGAAATGACCTACTTTTTGTTTGTAATTCTGTTAGCTGATGATTTCATTTCCATCGAATTCTTGTTGCATTTCACGGGACTAAAAACATTACTTCATGCTGAATAGAAATTATGTCATATAAATATTTTCTTTGATCCAATTTGCTAATTTAGGGCTGGTCACCTGCTTGAAATACTATTTGGTTCGTTGCGCGGAATTAAGTAAATATTTTCGGAGCCGAATTATGAAGCATTGATTCATTTGTTAGAAGCAAAATAGCGCTCCAGTTAAATGTTTTTAATCATTTTTGTGGATGTCTTTTTATTGTTATTTTTTCCTTCACTTTCTTTCAGAGGATGAAAATATCAAAGGTGCTGTCGGCCAAACCCTTCTAGCCATAGCTAGTCAATGTCAGGATGCAGTTCAAGCCAGATCTGAGAAAATAGTTCCAGTAATTTTCTTCGCCATGCATTTGAAGAAAACAGGTGCTTATCATCCCTCTGCGAGTACCGAATTTCGTGTACGAAACTCTACGTTGTGTCTAATATTCGCCTATTTTGTTCAGATGATGGCTCAAACAACGCGTTTATCGAGCTGTGGAATGAAGTGTGGAATGACGTTATCGGCTCAACCGAGGTAGCTTTATCAAAACACAAATTCGTGATTATCGAATTTTTACGAACTTCTTTCGACTCGCCGTCGTGGACCGTAAAAACGCAGGTATTTTAATAACTGTGCGAACACATTTTCACCAGTGATTCTGATGGAAGAAACTGGAAAATGTTCTGTGATGGGTCAAAAAAATGAAATAAAAAAGTCTATATAAGTCAATAAAAGCAGTGCTAAATGTTACAGTACTCGAATGTAGTGCAAAATTAGGTGTTTTCACGAATAAATTTGTTATTTACCCCTCCCCACCAAAAAATGTCCGTCATTAAATGATAGAAAAGAGTTTTCTGCATAAAAAATTTTGATTTTTCTTTTCAGACCTAAATAATTGTAGCTGCTATAATTTATTGGCTGGAATATGTACAAGTATTAATTATATTATGTAAATTATTGTTTGCACGCAGACTGATGTAATTTTCATCCGATAAAGTTGAAATTTAGTACGTAGATGAATGAAAATTATTAATTGAAAACGGACCTGATAAAATTCGATGACGTGCGTTTGTATTCCATTTTTTTCTAATGCAATGTATGGCGATATATTCTTTCAATAGAGGCGAATTTTGTTTCATAGATCGGCTCTGCAATGCATAGATAGCCTAATTTCTGTTAGTTTTGGCTGTTTGATCATTGGTTTTTGAGTTATTGGAGATTATGTATAATTCAATATGATTGAAAAGAAAATAAATATTCTAGGCCCTCTGCGACCGATTGGAACGATATTTTTTCAAAACTTTTTTTCACGTAATTATTCGAAAGTATGATTTAAATTTCACGCATATTACTTAAGGTGGAAATGGAGCAGGAAGCCCAGAGCCATTAACCCAAAACACACTAAATTACCACTAATCACCGATAACTTTAAAACAAAATATGAAATAATTAATGCCAAAATTGATACAATCTATTTATATTATAGAACTTATCTATGAATACAGTTTCACCTTTATTGAATGAAAAATTTCCGTCTGTATCATCTTAACAAGAAACTTTATCAACCATCGAGCCGACTAGCATAAAATGTTGCAGGTTCTACTTTTAACGTGGAGTTCATTTAAGCATCAAATTTTAACCCTATCGGATGAAAACTGCTGCCGTTATTGTGTTAACAAGAATTTTCATTCGCACATAAGTACACACTTACATTAGTATTGGAAAAAATATTGAATCTACAATAAATTTTGGTGGAACAAAAAAATGTTCTATGTATGTCTTATGCCCATAAGATCCTCTTCTTTCCTACCGCTTAAATTTGTGTTTTTTGGGAAAAATGAATATTAAGGAAAATCGTGTGGGAAAATCTTAATTTTGCATTCAATTTTAGTGGTAAAAATTTTAGCATTGTTTTTTTCGTGCTAGATTTCCTTGTTTCATTTTCTTATTTTTCGTTGTCGCTCCTTAATTTTATTTGTCACTCCTTAATTTTGTTTCTCACTCTTTAATTCTTTTTCTCACACCTTAATTTTTGTTTCGCGCCTAATTGGTTCCTCAGTTTCCCCCGCACTTTTAAATGTCTGATTTTCTTTCATGTAAATTAATTCCATTTTTCCCCTTAAAATTCTCTTCGTCATAACCGGGATTTGATCGAGAAACCCGTAGATTTTACCGCTCATGGCTTAAATACAACATTCGGTACACTCTTTTCAAAAACTATTGAACGCAACTTGGTCGGAGTGAGCAGTTTATCAACTCATCGTGCAGTTACCATACCCACCTACGGCTCGCGCTCACTAACATTACACTCATTGAGAAATTGCTCATTTTCCTCCCTAGTTGCGTAATATACTATTTCTGAACGAAAGTCAAATATTCGGCCGCCATAATGCGGTCCTTCGATTTCTAGGCTGCCCGGGCTTTGTCCACTTTCGCCAGCAAATGCCTCGACGACATGAAAACTTGCGAAGAAATGCAGTCGTTGGTGCAGAACGTCGTCGGCACGCTTTCAGGAAAGTTTTGGCATGGGAAAGAGGAACTGTTGGATACGGTGGCGGTTGTATGCGCTAATAAAGGGTAAGGTCAACGATAAATTGGTAGGCCATACCGGTTTGAAGTTTTTTTCGCAAAAACACGAATAATTTACGTTTCTGACGTTCGTTTTAGAATCGTGAACGAACAGTTGTACGTGCAGATACTGGAGGCTGTATTGAAAGAATGCAATCGTGGCAACACGTTGTACCAAATCGCTGCCATGGAAGCTTTAGGAAAAATTCTCACTGTGAACGAATTCCATCGGTATTATTTCGAGAATATTTATGCCAATTTGAAAGCAGTAATTTTAAAGGTAAAAGTAACGTGGCTCGAATCTGGTTGGTATTTTAATGAATGGTGACGAATAACAAAATTAATCAAATATTTGCGTGCACCATTCGATCAACCTCAGGTGGGCAATTTTTTGGTCAACTTTCCACAGTAACGGATCTGTATTAAATTCTGTTGTTGCATAGAGTTATATGGCTGCATCACACATCAGTGAGTACCAAGTACCTACAATAATTGGTTCCTCAATACTCTTAGGTAGTGTGTGGTATCATAATTACGCTATTCAGCGCTGAGAAGCGCAAGCTATTTTGTGCTTGTATTAGTGAAGGTTGCGTGTGCAGCTGAGCAATACCTTTTGGCTTTCCTGGTTTGTTAGTGTAAGGTAGTGTGTCTATACTCTGTAACTCACAGTAGCACATACTATTGCATTCATCTGGACATTGAAGCTGCTAAAACTGAAGCAGATAACTTATGTGATAAGTACACCATCTGTGCGTATTTGAATGAATGTAGCATAATTTTATGCTACTTAGAACTACTTTTACCTCTTTGGTTGGGCTGAAATAATCTCAGGAAAATCACCTTCTTCGCCAGTAGTCAAAATTTCATAATACTCAAACCAAGAGGTCTTGGTCCCCATAACTGCGCCTTGGAACTAGAACAACCAACGTCATAAATTAATGTTTGAGAAAAATATTAGCAGGGTCTTCATTGCTTGATAACTCTGGTCCACATTCATGAAATGAGCTGAAATTTTGGTATGTGATTGTCACAGATGTATGTGTTTCATTAGTTTTTGGATTTTTAGTAATTTTTTGTAATTAAAGGTAGAATTAATGACATTGGTTGTTCTGATTGGGTTCTCAAGTTAGGAAAAATGTAATATTTGTCGTGTACGCACGAAATTAATATTGAATAAAAAATAGAATTTTAGGGTTGAACCGTGCTCAAAATATAGTTTTTGGATAAAACAAGGTTTGTCGTTGTTACTGAACGCTGTGAGTGCAAAAAAAAAAATCAGATTGGTGCAAATTAGGTTATTAATAGTATTTTGCTGTTTTCAGGAAGTGAAACAACCTCGTAAGTATAATAAAACACATCCGACTCGAAAACTTTGTATTTTTTGATTAAAATTTCATCGATGTTAGGGGTTTTACCTTCAGATTGGTTATCTCGTAAGTGATGTATGCTGCCCTACATTGATGATGACGCAGCCAACTGCGTTGTGCATTTACCAAAATAGTGCCCAGAAAGGTCAGCAACATTTTCCGTTTACACAGGGCACAATACAAAATAACAAATTTGAAGAAAGATCCCCCAACTGTGATAAAATCATTTTTAATAAAAAAATAGGGTGTGCTGTGTTATGCTTATGAGATTATTGTCATATATTTATTATATGGACTGTACAATATACTGTTTTACTTGCATACCTTGTTTTTGTCATATAATTTCTTTATCTTTTTTATTTGTTCATTTCCAGGCAGTCGCGTTTTTTTATTTTTAATGTGGTACACATTTTTATTTTCACTACTGGGGTAAAAATTAAAACATGAAGGAGGTTGGCACCAATCTTCGTAAAAATTTTGGTGTGAAGGAGAACGGAGAAAAGAAAAAATGTGTCTGTGTGACTAGGTGTGCGCTTGCGCACTGTACACGCATACAACTACATCTGTTCTCTCCATCTTAGTCTCTGCTTTCACAACCTAGAGAGAGGAAATTTATTTGTTATTTGGAGGGTAATGGCAGCGTATTTTTTTCTCGTATAAGGTGAAAATGTGGCAGCTATTGAATGTTTTAGTCGACTCGGGCAGGCACTGAAGCATACATTTTTTGTAACTTCAAAACAATCAATACAGCACTGCAATATTCTCTTCATATGTGACGTTCTTATATCATAATGATCGAATTAAGGGGAGGGGGAATTAAGACATTATTTTTGCTTATTACATCCGGTGGAAGACACATTCAGCAACTCCCTAATGTGCTACTCACTCAAAACTACCAAAAAGTGACTTCGGTTGTTCTGTTACCAAAGCACAATTAAATAATGTATAGAATAATTTTACAGGATGAAGATGACGAATATAAATCAGAGTATCCGGAACCTGCTGAGAGTTCGGCAATGATGAATCAACGAATCAAGTGGAAAGAGACAGCATATTATTTGTTGGGTAAATCGTGGCCAGATCACGAAGAAATGCAAGGTGAAAGAATGTGTCAAAAATCAGCAGATAAAAATCTACCAAAATATGAAGAATTTTTCATCGAGTACCAATTTTGAAATTTTCCAGCCCGTTTCCAAGAAGAAGTTATTGCGTTACTAACGGAATGCTTGTTTAAAAGTACACGTTTAAGTCAAGTTTCAATTATGGCAGCGTTGAAAAATGTTCTCAGTAAGTTATGTTTGCTTAAGAAAACCAATTACACTCTGGAAGAGGACGAAATTTTGAACCGACTAATGCATAATGTCGAACGAGCTCTACACTACGCTTTAGGTGGGTGTTATTTCATGAAAGTGTTTCTTATGTTGATGGCTGCTGGTCAAGTTAAATTAAAAAATTTTGGTTTTGTTTTACAGAGTCGAAGAAACATTCGTTATTGAAAAAAGAAGCTTTGCATGTGATGATAAATCTTGTTGAACAATGTTCGGGTATGCGATATTTTTTTCGTTTTCAATCATCTAAATAATGGCCTATATGATAAGCTATGTAGCCTACCACATTTTGTGTATTAATATTTTGGAGTTTCTGTTGTATTGATTCAGAAACATCGAATCGTCAATGTCTGCAACGTATTGCCAATGTGTTTAAACATCATACGCTCGATCACAGCAAGGATGTCGATTCGATCATTGCGCTGCAAACGAGTCAGTTGAAAGATTTACTCAAGAATAGCGCCAAAAATAATTTAATTCAATTTTAATCGCTCGGAATTCATACCGAATATTTTTTGTTTGCTTTGTCGCGAACACTAACAATTATATTGTTACTTATAGTAATTTTTTATGCGTATATTTTGTGTACTTATTTTGTTTGTATAGTAAATGGAATTTTTTAAACTTAGAAGTAATTTTACATTCTCTTCCTACCATCCTGCCATAAAAAAAAGAAGAAAAAAAGAAGTGAATTCCGCTGGAGACTTACGAAGGAATGATGTATGGACATAATTATGTGGTTATGTGCATGCGCAATGCGAGTGCTCACAAACACACACCTATACTTCAACTAACACACAAAAACGAGAGTTACAATATTGTAAAATTTACGAGTCACACAAATCTGACATTGTAATTTTCATTTTAGCCCCTACTGTAGATCGAGTGCTAAGATGTTTACATGTAAAAAAACATAAAATGAATCAGCCTCTGAATAAGATTTTAAATTCGAAGATGTGTTCGAGACTTTTTGCCACGAATGAATTTTTTATTTTTTTTTTTGTTGCAAAATTTAAATTGCTGGTTTGGGACTCATTGATTGACAAAAAGTGCTTTATTCTTCTTTTGTACCGTGTTTGTAAGAAAAAAAATATGGAAATAAAATTTCTTGCTTGCTAAGCACGACGTGAGGAGAAATTCCTTTTTTGGATGACATATTTTTTTAGTTTTTATCATGGCATTTTCTTTATAATGGAGCCTCTTAACGTGTATTAAAGATTTTCTGGGCGATTTGAAAAATGTTACTGATATATTATACTCATTTAGTACCAATTACTATGACTGCAAAGTCAACTAGAAAGCACCAAAAATTTGGTATCCCAAATAGGGGATGATCTCCACAGACCAAAAATTCTAAGAATTTACAATTTTAAGTTGACCTGTTAACTATAAACGTAAATATTGTAAACTCATAATAGTAATAGGTAATAATAATAATAATAATAATAATCATGTTAAAAACTCTTGTCTAGTTGGTGCAGATAGGTAGAAGTAACCTATTTCTGGCAAAGCCTCAAATTTAAAAACAGTTGAGGATGAAAATTGCAAGTGGTTAAAAAACTGTGGCAAAGAGAAATGAGAATAGAAAAAGTCATTACATGGTAGATGGTTTAGAATTCTTGGGGAGTTCTTAGTCCTTTTTTTAATTTTCTTGAATTGAAATAGAAACTAGGGCAACTCAAAAAGTTAATTTTTATGAAATCAAGAATAAACCTTCAAAATTTAAATGTTGCTCCATCACCCCGAATTCAAATCAGTGAATAACTTTCTTATTAATTGATAAGATATGAATAAGCTGTTGAAAAAGCAATGAGGGGTTTGAGTCGAGATTTTTCATTTCAATTTGAGCATTTAAGGTCTGATAAAAATTTGGTGAAGATTAATAAATTCATGATTAAGATTGAACTTGAGTCTTACCCTGCATAGTATAAATACACATTTCAGGCAAAATACAAACTTTCGTGGGTAAATGGCCACATATTGATATAAGTTTTGGTTGTCCCATTAATAAAATCGATAATAGTAATGTATTGATGATTTTTGAAAAGGAACGTATTCGTTCTAATAAGAAATAAGTAAAAAGTTCTAAAAAGGACAAACTTTGAAGAATATATAGCTTTTATACAATTTTTTCGCTCTCACGATTTCATTTTTATTGCTACAAATATGAACCTTCAAGATTGAAGATTCATGCTCTAAAATTTTAACTTCATTTCTCTGTATATACGAATAAATTGAACATAAAAAATTGAGATACCAATTTTTGATCTCATACCCTGTATATAATTTTATAAACTGTATTTCTACATTTCATTTTTCAACTCGATTTAGATGAAGGAGATTTGACGGGAATATTGTCTCCTATTTCTCTGCCATGTGGACCATATTTTGTGTATTTTGCAGCTGTTTAGGGTAAGTTTCTTCTACACTCTTTTAAATTGTTTCACATGGTTTGTTGTGTTTTCTGAAATTCCTCATTTGTTCAGTTGTTTTGTCTTTTCCTCTCTGCTCATTAATTGTGGCATGTGTTTAAACTTATTCCTTTTCTTACTCAAAGAACTATTTTTACCTCTCTCTGTTTCTGTTTCTTTTTTATTCTTTTCCTAAATGAGCCCTAATATCCGCACAAGTACAACATTATTTTTTTGATATCCCTGTTTTCTCACACCTCTACTTTTTTCCATATCTTTATATTTTTATACTTTTTTGCTTCTCTTACAAAATTATGGAATTTCAAGGTGATTTCATATTTTTTGTAAATCACTTTTTTCCTCACCTAATCTTATTCTTCTTGTCAATATAAACCATTGTTTTAGGACCAAATCTTTCAGTTTATCTTTCAGTTTGATTGTGTTCTCAGTTTTGTTCGTTAGTTTCATTCTGTGCTGAATGTTGTTGAAACTTGTAAATTTTGTCCAGTTTTCTCGGGTCAAAATGTTTTTCTGTGTACTTAAAAAATTTTTCAAGTAACTGTTCAATTTTTGGTTTGGATAATTCGTACAGTTTGATCAAGAAAAAATACATTTAGTGAAATATTTTGTGTTTTTGACTTGTGGGATTTTCCTTGTGGAAAACGCCACGGAACTGTGTGAAATTGTGTTAAAACTCCATGGATAAATTAATATACATCGTTGGGTCTTCGGGTTCAAGCTAAAATCAAAGTGAAATATGTTAATTTGTCACAAAAATAATTTTTCTAAAGTTAAATAAATTGATACTCACTCCAAACTTGCCTGTTGATACTCACCTTTCGAGGTTTTATTTTAAAAGTCCGTTCGAGTTTCGGAACCTGGAACAAAAGAAAAGAACAAATGGTTAAATTTTTTATAAAAACGCTTTTTTTTAACCTGAAAGAAAAGACTGTTTTTCTTAAGATAAAAAATATATGTCGTAAAAAATAAAATTAACTTACCTGGATATTTTTTGGGTTGGTTCTTGTGATTTTTCCTGGTTCACAGTGATGTTGAAACAAAACTAAAATTTGAATCACTAAAATTCTTGAATGAAATCTGAGAAAAAATAACAAAATTTCCTGGTTGTCAGCAAATTATCAAATCTGTTTTATCGGTAGTCAAATGGTCCACAAGGTATTCAATTGCAATCCATAGTTAGAAGTGATGTCAATCAGTTTCTATGAATAAAAACTTACAATATCCAAGTAAATTCATCAAAGTCGACGGTAGCAGTATAATAAAATTATATGTGTACTTTAACTTACTGATTCTAGAATTTAAAGCTATGTTTCCATTTGTAATAATTATTATTAATAAACCGCATGTAAATTGTTTCTATGGTGTTATTGCTTAATTTTGTTATATTTTTAAAATTTTTTTTTCTTCATGGGTTAAGATACAAAATGAAATGCTAAGTTATTAGCGGTTTCATCAAGGGTAAAGTTAAGTATGAAGGAGTAATTTTTAATTGTTGGTCAAGAAATTGAATTAGCCAAAGAAAAAAAATTAAGTGTCTAGGATTCTTAGCTTATACTGGTGAAATATTGTTTTGGAAAATTACAAGGTATGAGATAGTACTCATGTGTGCGTGTGTATTGGGAAGGGATCGTGTTGTTACTTCAGTGGTGAAGTAATCCCCTTTTCATAGTACAACATTAAGTATTTTATTCAGGATTTTTTGAAAATTAATTTTTTAAGTACTTAGTCTGATTCCAGTTTAAGAAAATGATAAAGAAAAATTGCAAGTACACCATGGTAATTATTCTTAACAATCTAACACAGGATAAGTAACATATTCTCATCAGCATACTTCTGCATAATGGAGTGTGGAATTCCCTGAACTGCAACTGATTTATTCTTTGAAAAATTTAAAGTACACAGAAAAGAATTGAGAAATAATTTGGATAGAAAATATGAGTGTGTGCTTAGTCAAATACACAGCACCACACAAATACCACAGAAGGTGTTAGCGTGTTTGTTGATTGATATGTGTGGGCCTAGCCCAGTATCAAAGTTTAGCTAAGTAGATGAAATACATAGCTGTGAGCGCAAAATGGTAGTTCGTGGATATAATCCACTGGCCCACTAGGTGGTTAATGAGGGCGTAGTACACACTCGTTTGTCAACAACCACCCGTTGCCATAGAAAACATTTTAAACAATAATAAAATTGAACAAGATGAAAACCAAAAACATAGCTCACAGGGCTATGTCCAGATTAGAAATAAAACTTGGAGCAGATCAACAAGAAAACTAAATTGGAACATAGACCGACATTGAACTGAAAGAGTTGGTCTGAAAAATGGTTTGTATGACAAGAGAAATTAGATTAGGTGAGGATAAGAATCAATAACAAAAAATATAAAATCACCTTGAAATTCTAAAATTTTGTACGGAAGAGCAAAAAATATAAGAATATTATAAAGAGAAAAGCAGAGGTGTGAAAAAGGTATTTCAACAATTTGGATGTAGAATAAGGAAGTACAAGGGGGACAACAAAAAATGTTGTACATACAATTGGTTTTAATGTTAACTACAAATCTTGAATCCATGATACCACATTAATTATGTAGTACACTGGAGTTAAAAAAGTGAAAAATAATAAAAATGTTGCAGATTCTTTATGTTGTTGCTTTTCAGTTCTCACAAGTTGTTTCAAGTGGACGTTCAAGGAAAAATTTGAAAAAATATTGAAATAAATTTGGAAAAGTTTTACAAAATTTTTTACAAGTCTAAAAATTTTCCACAAAAAAATTTTTTTTTTACTCATATGCAACTAAATAAATTTTGGAAAAGTTTTACAATTTTTTTACAAGTATAAAAAAATTTTTCAAAAAAAATTTTACCCAAAAAATTGCACTGTCAATGAAAAAATTTCAACACTAATGGCAACATTTATCCACCTTGGAATAGGGAAATTTGGTGGTCATTTACCATCTTGTATCTATGTGAACACCACCTTGTTATATTTTTCAAATCCAATCAATTTTAAATGTAATCAAACAAATCATACACCCACAGCATAATAAATATAGGCACTTGATTTAATTTCAAACATGTTATAATCTGTTTCAGAATGTTGAAGGACGTCAATGGTCCTAAGTTTAGAAGAATATTGAGTGAAGTTTTTTGATCTAATTTTATAAAAAATACTTCTTTTTTTTTTAAAGTTTTATATTTAATTTTGTTTAACTTCAAGTAGGTACCATTTTTATATTATTAATTCCACTGAATAAATTTTCTTATCCATTGAGTACAACTGTTGTTACCATACAGTATAATGAGTTGTGGTTTCTTTTTTTTGTTATTTCCATCAATTTTAGGAGAAAAGGAAACCCCTCAAAATACTTATATACAAACGAATCCGTTCATTATTTATGGTACCATAATCATAAATAACCAAAAATTGAATCTGTATATTTGCTGTCCAATAGGAGTCTCCACTGCTAATTTTAGTGGTATATTAGTATTCTCGCAGCTAAAAAATGATGTAAAATTTGCAGTAACACCTTTCTATGTGCACTATTTACAGCTAAAATACTGCTAACGCACTACTAATTATAGATGTGAATTAGTAGCCGTACCACTAAAATACTGATATTTATGAAGTCATTAGACGTTAAACAGCTGTGTATTAGCCGTAAAAAGTGCGCCAAATTAGGAGTTACGGCTAATTTAGCATTGGTTTGTAGCTGTGATAATACTAAAGCACTCCTAAAATTAGCAGTGGAGACTCCCTAATTTTTTTACTAGTTAGAGGTAAATTGTTTGCCGGGCGAATTCTGATTCTAGATTTGATCACAAATACGAGAACGCATCATTTTCAAAATGTATGAATTTTAAATTGTAATAGAAAAAAACAACGAAATGGTACGAACACGTGAATAAATATTTATAAAGGGGGGTGACAAATGAAAACGTGATAACGATACGATTTTCGACATTGTAGACGAAGGTCAACTTATTTTCGCTGCCATACGGTTTCGATCTTTATCGATTCGTTTTTTCATATTTTCCACCAATTTTCTTTCGCGTTCTACGCGTCGTTTCTCTTTAAGTAATTCGCCGGTCGTTTCTTCGCCAATATCCCAGTTTCCGGTGCTCTCCATTTCTTCCCATGGCGACAATTCGCTGGCCTAGAAAATATAATATCGTCCACGAGACATGAGTATCGGAGTTGGGTACAAATGAAACATCTCCAACTCGACACAAACAAAAGTACTGACTCAAAATACGAATCAAGGACCTCGAGTTTCCTGTTTTTATTCTTCTTCAGTTGAAAGTTCACCAGAAAACTACCCATCACTTCAGTATTATTTCATCGTAATATAATATTATTTAAAACATTTCCTTTCGTTGGTACTTTCAGTTTCTGCAAGTATTTACAGTCTCTGTTCCCCATGCCAGAACCTTTATTTCTTTGATATCGTGGATTCGAAATGCCAAAGAACTTGGTGAAGATTATACCTGAATCTCGGGTGAAAACGATAATCTCGATGAACCGGTCACTCCCGTAGGTTCCTCATTAGTTTGGAGAACGACTCGTTGTTGACGAACAATTTTTGGTTCCATATCCTAT
The DNA here is from genome assembly GCA_011428145.1 of Ericerus pela. NCBI lineage: Eukaryota > Metazoa > Arthropoda > Insecta > Hemiptera > Coccidae > Ericerus > Ericerus pela. The sequence continues at coordinate 55,060 of WOFM01001607.1, read as the reverse complement.
GAGGAAAAATCAAGCAGTTACGGTACAATATTTTGGTTTTTTTGTAACTTAATAACCATATACATCCACGACAAAGTGACTGTAGGTAACGACGATTCGCTCTCACTTGGAAAAAGTCAGCAGGTGTTTCTTCAGTCGGTTCGCTAGTCAATTGTTTGCACTTCTGTTGACGATACTGAGCAATATAATCTTGCACGTTTCTCGGCTGATTGAAATTACAAGAGTCCGAGATAACGAAGTTTATATCATCGTTGTTTATGAGCTGTCAACGGAATTGTTTGGACAAGCCGTTAATGTTTGTACAAAATATAAGCGAAACTTGTATTTGAGTATAATATTATTAACACTGAGGTGTTTTTACCAGCGAATCGTCTCTCGCAACCACACCGATCGACGTGAGCGGAGCGAAGTCGGACGCAGATTTCTTTCGGCTTCTGCTACGACAACACAGGTATCTGATGAGATCTAAAATTCCGACGATTAGATACTTGATTTTACCGAAAACTAAACCGATCCGAGCCATGCTGATATTCAGTTGCGACCAATTTCTGGTGGCATTCGGAGAAGAGGAACCCGTACCGACAAATTCGAATTAGTACTCGACGGAATGGTTCGGTCAAACAACAAAGTACTCACAGCAATAATTTTAGGAAGCAATATTTTTATGACTCGATAATTCGGCGATAATTCAGCGATAATTCATTTCAGAGATAAACGGAGGAGTTTTTATATTCTCTGCTTTGCTGCTGTCGTTTCCTATGTTTTCCATATCGACAATTTGAGTTATCAATAAATTTGTTTCAAAACTGTTTGTTTATATCAACGAATATAAGAATATATTAGAGACACACTACGCTACGTTTTTCAGAGGACGTTCAGTGAGGCCCGGCTATCCCCACTCCATTAAACCTATACGCCCCTTTCAAAATACACAGGAAATATACGTTTTTATCCGAATTTTGCACCACACTTCTCTTATTTAATGAGGTAGCTACCTTTTTGTAATAAATGAAATTATAGAGGAGGTTTCAAAAAATAAAATGAACTAAAAAACAATAATTTTAAGTCCTTAGAAGTCGAGAAAATTGATAAAGAAGATGAAATCGCGCATCAAATTGGGTTGGTTAGTTTAATGTTATCAGTAAACTTAACCCTAAAGAAAATTGATAAGGTTTTTAAAAACAGTGAATTCGTGAAAATGAGTAGTTATAATTAGTTCTCTTTAGAGTTATTTTTCACTGATAACATTAAATTAAGCTAATATAATGCAGCACAATTTCATATTCTTTTTCAATTTTCTCGACTTCTAAGGGCTTAAAATTATTGTTTTTAGGCTCATTTTATTTTTTGAAATCTTCAAAAAAATTTCATTTATTACGAAAAAGTAGCTATCTCATTAAATTCAAGAGGTAGGGACGAGAATTTTATGCTTTAGCATGTTTCTTTGTACAAGAGCAGATATAGTACATCGAAGTTTCTTTTGCAAATCACAAAATTTTCTGTAAAATGATACCGATTTCAAGCAGAATATTTTAGCATATTTTGTGGTAAAAATACTATTTTGGCATATTTCGAACTTTTAAAGGTATATTTAGAGAATATTTCATAGTTTTCCCCGTTTTTAAAGAATATTCAGTATTATCCGAAATTTTTTCCATTTTTTCACTTTTAATTAAAAACAATTCACTTTTGAAAACCTCCGAAAGCCATTGATTGTAGATTGTAATCCTTATTACTGTTTCAAAATTCAAATAAAAATGCAAAAATAATTTTATTTTCTTATGTGAATATATTTAATCGAGTCTTCTTGCAATTTTAATGTTACCACTGAGCCAGGCTGAATTTTCCCTTTAAAATGAGCCCTCATATTGATAAAATTATAAAGCATATTTTGGAATATTTTGAATTTTTATGGAATTTTGTCGTACTTTAAAAGAATGTAAGCATTTTATAAGCATACATTTTACTTTTTTTTGGAACATGAAATTCTAGTCCCTACTCATCAGCAATCTCACTGGGTAGCTAAATATTCATGAAAAGCATTGAGAAGCATACAAATATAAGAATATTTGATCATAATTGTCTTAAAACGAGAGGTAGCTACTTGTTTGACATAAATGAAATAATAGAGGAAGCTTCAAGGAATAAAATAAGCCAAAGAACAAGAAACTCCAATCCTTAGAAGCTGAGAAAATGATTTAATTTGATGTTATCAGTACTTAACCCTTCAGAAATCTAATAATATGGCTCAAAAACACTAACTTGAGGTACAATTTCATGTTCTTTTTCAATTTTCTCGGCTTCTAAGGATTTAAATTTTTTGATCTTTGGTTAATTTTATTTCTTGAAGCACCCTCAAAAATTTCATCTATGTTAAAAAGTAGCTATTGTTTGTTTTAAGATAATTATGACCAAAAATTTGAGTTTTTACTATATGTTTTTCATATATTTTAGTTACCCAGTGAGTTAAAGTTTTCAGTTGTGATATCACACTACATTGCCTTATTCTTCAGGGATATTAGTAGCCAAAGGATTTTTTGGGGTGGGGAGAAAAATGAAAATAGCCAAACTGAAATTTTGAAATGCCACCACAAAAAAAAACAACTAAATAATATATTAAAAATGAGTTTTTTAAACTATGCTTTTATAAGTATAAGAAAATATGAATCGAAATCTTGAACATTCTATTACACTTGGGCAGAAACAACTAACCTCGCCTTCAATTGCAATCCTAGTGTTTTTGTAGAACTCTAGTGGCAAACTTGGAAACTTTTCACCTATCTATTCATATTCAAACCAAAAATAATATCTATATTTTGCTCTCAATCGGAGTTAAATGAGAGAATATAAAAAGTCATCAATTTCAAATTTTTAACTGGCATGATTTACCAAGTCTGTAATAAATTGCACATGAAAAGTATTATGAGTATTCAAATTTTTGGTTCTAATAATTGCCGTAAAACAAGAGGCAGCTACTTGTTCAGCACAGGGTTGATAAGCTATTCAATAGAGCTTAAACGTATGGCTTTTGCTAATGAACTTGAAAATATAGCTTATAGCTCACAGCTCAAGAAGTGGACCATGAGCATGACATGAGTGTTGAGCTTTGAGCATCACTGAGTAAAAATTCTCAATTCTCAAGCTCAGCATCAAAAATTTTTGATAATGAGTGTAAGTGTAAATATTAATGCTCAGGTGGTGTCTGAAGTCTCAAACCACAGGCACAACATGATCATTGATCTCTGAGCATCGAGCATCGCTATGTAAAAATGCTCACCTCTGTGCTTAGAATCAAAAAATTTGATAATAATTGTTGACGTTCAATGTTGTGTTTGCAGGTGATTGCCTTAGGTCTTTGGCTTGTGCTTATAGGTTAAAAATTTTTGATTTGAGAAATTTCTCAAAACAACCTTGGTTCGCCTCAAATTTTTTTCTTTTCAACTGTTTACACTTTACAGTTTGGGTCATTAACAATAGAAATACTTAGATTTGTGAAATGAAAAATCAGAAATTTCCTGAATGTGGATTATGAAAAACTGAAAAAGTATAAAAAATTTTAATTCCATAATTCAGCCAAAAATCATAGGTTATGCTTATGGCTTATAGCTTATGGTACTTTTAGCTCAAATTTATAATTGACTTGAATAATTCAAAAACCTTTGGTTTTTGGTTTATGGTTTAAGGCTTATGGCTGACTTATCATCTCTGGTTCAGTATAATGAAATTATAAAAGAAGTCTTGAGAATAAAAATAAGATAATAAGAAATTTGAAAAACTGAAACTGGTAGGTCTGATCCTTGTATAGCTCTATTGTTTGTACCAAATTTCGTGACTGAAAAGAGAACTGCAATTTTTATTGAGATAACATGAAAAATTAGTATTTCCAACAGCCCCCAGGAATGAACTACCTATAATATCAATAGGAACCAAATTTGGAATAATGTTAGATATACTTTAAGTTGATACTTGTACCAAATTTTGTGACTATAGATTGAAAATTAGTCCTTTTAGAGCCATTAATTTGCCAAAACTGCAACAAAATAGCATCTATCAGACATACCGTAAAGCCTATTCGCAACAAAATTGGTAGGTACTGTCTTTGACCTAAATTACATATGTACGTCAAATTTCGGGTCTATCGATAGCAAATTACGACCTTTAAATGCCTATAAAACGATCTAGCAGACGAACTAGACGCCCGATTCGGACTAAAAAAAAATAGGGTTTTTTCTTGAGTAAATTTTAATACGTGTTTCAAATTTCGAAACTATCCGATTAAAATTACGCCTAAAAATGACTCAATGCAAAAGGTCGTATATAAAAAAAAATAATTTTCAAAAATAATGCCAAAATGCTCGGAAAATCATAAAACAAAAAGCATATCCTCCCCCACCCTTAGGTCCGAATACTCGGGCTGTTTTAATAAGTGGACTTTTTTTTTTAAATCTACTTAGAAAGGAGCGACTATGTTCCTATGGAGGAAGTTATAAGTAAATATTTTCACGGCATAGGCATCCACAATCGCACGATCTTGATGTTAGTTGCACTTGCATACAAACTTTCTCCGTTTAAAAATTTACTGTTTAAAGGTTTACACTGACGCCAGAATTTAACATTTTTTACCATTTCATTCCCTATATGGTTTCTCATTTTTTTGTCTATGTTTTTCTCTTAGGAATTGCACATAAAGATGTTTACATATCAAAAAGAGAGAAATTGGTAGGTATTATGAAATTAATGATATTGATTATGTATAGTTAAGTAGGTGCTAGGAAACAAAGAACAGAAACAAAATAATATAATACTCTCCTATGGCTATGATAATTGAAAAAGTCACAAAACAAAATAAAAAAAACTAACAGAAAGGCAAAAGTAAAAAGATACAGATACCTGCATGGCCAAGTATAGGAAAAGACGTTTTTAGGAGGGAAAGGAAAAAAGCACCACAACCAACAAAACACCAAATTGACTAGCAAAACAACCACCCCTTCCCACCACGTGCCTATTAATTTAGGCTATCATATTTGTTTCGGATTCCTAAGCAAATGAACAGAATAGAAAAAAAGGCATACAAATGAAGTTTATATTATTGTACTGTAGTCTACAAACGTAGCAACATCATTGCAATGATGCAATTTTTTATGGATGTGGTACAGCATCAATACCAAGTCAATTCCACTGAAGAAACCCCTCTGATAGATAATCAATCAGCCGTAAACAGCAAGAGTTAACAAACTCACTAAAAACAATAAATTCAAGCACTTGCTCCAAATGCTCCCTCTGGCAGCTAATGTAGTATCACACACAAATTGTGATTTGTGAGGCTATAGAAAACTAAATTATGATTTTGATGATGTGAAATGTTACCGCTGATCGATGTAACTGGATCGATATTAATAAAAACACAATCTTGAACTATATATTAAAAGCTTATGAAGAGAGAGACAGACAGACAGACAGACAGACGGAGACAGAGAGACAAGGACAGAGAGAGACAGAGAGACAGAGAGACAGAGTGAGAGAGCGAAAATAAAATTAATGTTGGCCATCTCACGTTGTAAGACGCTGGCTTTGGTATATTACCCGCCCATCTTTACGATTCGTGAGTTCATCAGCTACATGCAGTTTTGTTTTTCTCGGTTTCATAAATTTTCTTTCGTGTGTTTCAGTTGCTGGAAAAGTTAAAAATAAATATTGGTAAGGCTCTTCGAATTCATAGAGTTCATTCGGTTTTCTCTTTTAAGCTGGTTTTCTACGAAAATCCACTTATTTTTTCTCTAAATAACCCACGTATAGATACCGAAGTAGTATATTTTGCTTATTATTTCAACGTGGAAAGGAACACGTTCTTAAAACAAAACTTGATAGAAAAAAACAAAATTTGATAAAAAAAAGAAATACGTACAAAGCATAACTTTCGAATAAAGTTTTAACGACACAACGTGCAACCACAATCACATGGGGGTTCGAATAAGTTTTTCGCGAACAAAATTCACCCTTCAGCGGTGCCAGTACCTATATAGTTACAGCTAAAAATTGATAACTTCGTTCACACCACACCGCCTCCGTTTTCAATTTACCAAATTTCCACCGCCGAACATCCAAAAAGTTCAGTCTGAGGCGAGAGAATTGTACGAGTCGTTGGTGTGCGCCGAAGACCACCAAAATAAAATAAAAGCTCGTTACGTTCTTCGCAGAAGCGAGTGAAAATTCAAATTCGCTATTTCATCGCAATATTCGACATTAAATTATGTTTTAACTCGGTTTTTTCGTCGTAAATTCGGTCATATATAAGTATGTAGGTACGTTCTGTCCGTCTGTCCGTCTGTCCGTCTGTCACCCTTCCTCCTTTTTCGCAGCTTCGTGTCCTCTTTATTCTCGCGTATTTCTTTCGACGTACAAATAAATAAAAACCGAATAACACACGAGAAAAACGCGAACCGGGTATTTCCGTTTAGTCGTGAAAAGTTTCAAAACACATTTCTCATAGTGTAAACTTTTTTTTTTTTCTTTTCTCTTTCACCTCTCCTCCTTCCGCCCCCTACTCTCGCCGGCATCCTGTAAATTTTCTTCTCCCTTCCTTCCTCCTCCCGTTCGTTCGACCCGTTTTTTGTCGAGTCGTGTTTTTCGTTACACGATTTTATTTCGCCCAAAGAAAATAATATTTAGCCGCGTATAAGCTTAATTTATCTTACGTAAGTTTTTCTATCTCTGTTCTTTCTGTACTTTTTCGAGACTTTTTGCTTTTTTTTTTTTTTTTTTTTTTTTTTTTTCCCCCGATATATTATTTGTCCTACGCGGTAGTAACGTGAAAATGTTACTTCCTAAAAATGTTTTCACTTACTGTCATAAAATAGCGTCATCCTCCAGATCAACAGTTTATTTTGTGCCATTAATACGAGTATGGTGCGAGCGGGAGAGAACGAGTCAATAAGTAATAATAAGAAATTGAAAGTAAAAATTGAAGATGAAATAGCTTGTTAACAAACTCGAGTACCTACTTCTACTTTTAACCAAGCGTGGAGCGATGTCTTTGAGATGAATGACGTTCGCAATATCGAAAGAGTGATTTACCGCGTATAGATGTTATACATCTTTTTGTTCCGCTGAGGGAACAGAAAAAATGTGAACAAATTGTGCGGAGAGTGGAGTGGCGGATATTATTGGGTCATTTTTATGTCGACTCGACTCGTTCGTTAATTACATAGAAAAAGGTTCGTGCTTTAGTGTATTGTAAGATCGAAATGAAGTTAGTCGTGGTGCAGATAGGTACTCGAGAGATGAGTCGGAAGTTCTGCACGGGTCTCCTTTTTTCCTTCTTAAGTAAACCGAGTACCGAAATAAATAGAAAAAAATTCGTGTGCGGAACCGACACAATTCTATTGTGTACTGTACAAAATAAAGATATTATTTTGTATATAGCCAACTATAACATGTTTCGCAACATCCTTTCCATCGATATACCATATCTTATAGTGGAAAACCTTTTAGCCCCTATTATTTTTAATTCATAATTGCTTAATATGTGAATGAGGGTGACCTGCACTAAATCAAAATCAAAATCAAAATCAAAATCAAAATCATTATTCTATTGTCAAGAGACTAGGTGATATTTATGTAGGTGGTACGTCTACAAAGAGGGCCGCAGAGAGGGGGTGAAGAAAACCAAAAGTACTGGGCCAGGGACTTTTCAGAGGGATGGCCCAAAATTTAAAATAAATTGAAATTTTCAAGTAAATGTTTAAAGAGTGCATCTTGGATGTCGAACACCCCACCAAGATTTAAAAAAAAAAAACAAAAAACACATTAAAGTACATGTTCTAGAATAAAAAGACCTAAAGTTTTTTTTGTCATTCCCACAATTACTTACTTTTTCATTTATTAAATTAGTGTAAGGTTAATGGTTTGAGATTTTGTGTATATACTTGCAGTAAAACCTACTTAATATGTTTCTCACTTTACTAACTAGGCCAACGACATTCGATGTAGATAATTACCACCAGCGTGACTTTCATCATTTAGCACTTATAGGTACGTAACGATTACGAAAATTTATTTAAATTTATGGAGAAAACCGTATTGGTGGAAGCGTATGGTTGGGGTTGGAGAATATTTATAATTTATTCAAAAGCTTATCACCTAGTGATGAGAATTTTAGATATTTTTTGAAGTTTAGTTCATTCGGTTTCGGTCGCGAAAATATCTAGGTCAATGAACTGGTTTATCATGACCTAAATGATAAGAATGATAATGAATGAAAAACTGTGAACAGTGAACGAATATGTGTTGTCCTCCAGTTCAGTTATATATAAATTTAAAAATTCAAATTGGTCACAAACCAGTTCTTTAAGAGTTTCGGTCTCGGTCATTTAGGTCATTGAATTGTTTAATTCAAATGAACTAGTTAGTGAACTACCTGACACATCAGTACTATCACCACCACTATATTTCGTGCATGAAATCATTAATTTATTGCGTCTATGAATGATTCGTTGAAACCTTTATGTTTATTGAGTTACGTTGTAACATTTTCAATGAAAAGGATATTTAAATAACACTGGAGAGAAACCTTTTTGAGAGAATACTCTGTCAATAGAAATTACGTGGCAACATCATATCCATGAGAGGGAAACGTTATAAGAAACAATAAGATAATTATGAAGTAAGTAGAAGGAAATGTTATTAATTTGTGGTACGAAGCAGCAAGTAGTTGACATTTTGGTGGCGAAGGAGTTAATGGAAATAATAATTTTTGTAGGTCAGTTCCGCAGGTGTAGCCCAAAGTAATCCCAAAAAGATTCAGAATTATAAAATCATCGGTGACATAACGTAAGTGTAACTTTCACTCTTCACTAAGCTCTCTCCCGTGAATTTAAATATAATTGACTTAAATTTACTCTTCTCGCCAAGATCCTTTCAAGGTGTTTTGTTCTGCGAGCGAAAGCGTAAGTATAATATATTTGAAAAAGGGCGCGAAAGAACTTGTAACTTTTGATAATAGAAGTTAAACTTCCCAATTTTAAATAGTTCTAAAAGCTTTTATTTAAATCAGCAGATGACAGGAGGATGTAAAGTTCAACGAAAGTTGAATTTTTTTTTGCTCGTTCACTCGTTGTGCTCTTTGAAAATGAAAAAAGAAAAAAGTCTTAATATCTATTATACATTTTTCTTAACTTTGAAAAAAAAAAAAAAAAAAAAAAAATGTTAGGTGAGGTTACCTCGGATTTAATTTTTCGCCTCGTAAGTATAGCGTAAAATACGATTTATAAGAATGAAAAGAATATTATAAAATGTTCGAAGAAGAAAACGTAGAAGGGGGAGAAAAGTGAAAAAAAGTAAAAAATTATGAGCGATTATTTTTTTTCTTCTTGCTGCTGTTTTCTTTCGCAAGTTGAAAATGCGTTAATGTTATTTCATTTAAAAACGGGCTTTACATCCATTTAACACACCTATTCAGTTTTAGTGTTTTTTCCTTCTTACTTCCTCTTTTTGCGAAAGAATAAAAAAATGCGCCCTATAATATAGCCTTAATTTTGATACTTTTCTCCAACAGAGCATAATTAATTACGCAGTAAATATAGCGAGACGAAGATAATCGAATGGTAATTTGGTCCGGCTAAACGAACCATCAGAATTTTTTTCTCATTCGGGTTTCTCCCTCGCTAAAAAGTTTAAATATTACCAATGCAAAATAAAAAATTTATGAAAATACGAAGACAATAAAAGGGACGAACGATATTTACTTACAGGGATTCGGTCGTAGGTCTACTGTCACGTATGAAAACGTACGTTAAACAACTAAAAGATTTATTTGTAAATTAAAAAACTGGACAAATTTGACGTAAAAACTAGATCTTAATAAAATTGATGCAACAATTGTGTTGATATTGCCTAATTCACGCCTGACCTTGATAATACCTGAGTATGTATAACATTTTGCGAGAGGTGATGTACTACAATTCACTCCTTGGCAAAACAAACAAAAATCAAAAACCTACAATTAATAATAGAAAACAAAAATTGAAAAAATTATCGAAAATTCATCAGGAAATTTAAAATAAATTTAAAAAACAAAAATTCATAAATTCATAGCAGTTGCATGAAACGTGGTTTGATGGTTTTAGCTAAAGAGCAAAGTTTCTGAGGAGGAAGTGTTTTGTTTGATGTCTTCTCCGGAATTGGTTTTATGGAAGGTTGATCAAGAATTCATTTGGTACTGGATCCTGCACAATTGATGAAGGTGTAGATAAGATTGATTTATAGATTGATAGATTAAATCGACTGATTACATTGAGACAGATTTTCCTGGTGTTTGAACTATTTTTGCATTGTTAGTGGCATCCTAGTTGTCTGTAAGATTTTATAATGTCAGATAATTTTCAAATCTAAGCGACTGGTTGAAGTAGATGTTGAAATTGGTTGAGCAGCTACATCTAACTGTAATTCAGCTGCTTGGCCTGGTTGACCATCATTTAGCTGAGTTCTTATTTTGATAAAATACTGGCCAGTTGATAACCTCAATGAAAATTTGTTGGAAATATAAAATATTTTTGTGTTTTTTTAAAACTTGACATTTTTTGGTTTAATTTTTTTAAATTTATAACTGCACTTATAGGTATATAATTGGAGAAAAATAAGGGCATATTTCAGGATAATTAGAGTAAAGGCAGTAGATCGCAACATTGCATAGGTTTGGGACACTTTTTACTTAAATATGTAAAAATTAATGTTACCGCTGTAGTAATGTAGGATGTTCAGCATTTTTCAAGATGCCCCCTACCTTCTTATTTTGAAAACATCGCATACTTACAAAATATTCCTCATCTAGGTATAAAAAAAAAAATTAAATATTCACTTTTTTTGGGAGTCAAAAATTATTACTGTTTCTAACTGCCTACTCTAGTTGATGAATTCCCAAAAAGTGATAAATCATGGTCCAGAAATTGATTTGAATGACTGAAGAATTACTGTTATGGAAAAAACAACCCTAAGGGATGGATAAAAGTATGTATTTTATATGAAATAATAAATTTTCATCTATTATTTTGACTTAAACCTAACTAATGCCTAAAATTTATCATTTCATTAGTTTAAGACACTTCTGTTGTAAACTAGTGGAAGAGCAAAAAGTTAATGAATTCGATTGTGACACCTGAGTTCTTAGCCATTCTTAGGCTTATAGATATGAACTGTAATGTCTGTTACATTTTAAATGAAATAAACCTTCAGTATTCCTCATTGTGGAATACCTTGTCGTGAGAGATATTCACACTAGAAGGTCTTCAACAGTATTTGCGTGTTCTGCCACTTCATTTGATTAAGTATGGGAGAGCCAAATCCTCGGCGAACACTGGCGATTTTTGAGCCGGTTCTGAGAGTTTATATACCGAATTTGGCACACGCACACGGACACACATGCATACGTATGTATACGTAATTATGTCATGCGTTACGTCGTTTCTTGTCTCCGTTGAGATGATAAGAAACGACGCAGTGCGTTTGGTACCGAGTTGTGACATTACCGAGATCGTTATCAGGTAATTGATCTCAACTCGTACGATGTATCTTACCTGTACGTACGTACAGGTACGAACATACAAACGCATTCGTGTGAATTGGTTTAATGTCATAGAGACGATTATTGCCAGCCTTTGGGCGGCGACTGTTGTCGAGGGGTGCGAGCCCCTAAAACCTCATACGAGTAATGTCCCCACACTCATTAAAGCTTTTTATTTTGTGAAGTGAAGTTGGTGTATGTATTTTTAACAAAAGTGTCGCAAAATAGTGCAATAACTGTTACAATCCAAACAATTAGTGTCATAAACTAAACCACTTGTGTCACAAACTAAGGATTTTGATGCTATATTCTTTCAGTATTAAAAATTATGAAAATAATGAAATTATTTTAATTCTATTCTTAAAATGGATAGAGTGAGTGCGTGCGTAGACAAATACAGCACACCACACAACAACAGAAGGCGGAGCGTGTTCTTGTATTTGTATGTGTGTGAGCTAGCTCAGTATTAAATTTGACTGTACAGAGAAAATGTAAAACCTTGAGTGCAAAATGGTAGTTTGTGGACTATTAGTCCACTGGCCCGCTAAATGATCAACGAGTGTGTAGTACACTATTGTTTATATTTGATTACCCGTTGCCACATGTAGTAATAGATAGATTTCCCATTTCAAGGAGCTATTAAATAATTATTTGTTAAAGTAGTTGGTGTAGGTTATTTTGATGGGAGTGTCATAAACCAATGTAGTAATCTGTTATTATCTATACCACCAGTGTAACAAACTAAGAATTTTAATGTTTTTTAGTTTCATTGTTATCAGTAATGAAAATAATGAAATTTAGTTTAATACTATGTTTCAAGGACCCATGAAACAATGCTGTAACTTTAAAACTGAATTTACAGTTCAGCTCAAAAGTTTAAATTTCTCTTAAAATGTCGCAAACTACTGCCTTTACCCTATAGTATATTTTTTGAAAATAAATGAATATGTTTTAACAGCCCTACTTACTCATCCCTCATCATTCGTTCATTCGACTCACAAATATGCGTTTTTGGCTTTCTTTTCCTAAACGTTAGTCGTTTTTTACGAGACGACCATCTCCAAGAACGAAACCAATAAGTATTACAAATTTATTTACATATGAACAGAACCATATACAACAGTTATACGTGATTTTTCCTTAAAATTTTGGAGGAATTCGCCAAATTTGTGCTTGTTCATGATATTCGGAATAATTGTTTCAGTTACACAGTCACCGCAGGAAACGCTCTCACATATCAAGCGATACTATGTACAAAACTTTTGGTGACATATTCGTCGATATGATATTATCATCACCGTTTCTCCTGCGAAGTGAAAACGTATAAAAAAGACGAGTACAACGATATTATATTAAAAAAATAACGTTAAGGCGTTAAAATGGAAAAAAAATAGTGCTAACCAGTCAAAAACACGCAGAGACGATCTTCCTACAAGTGACGCTTTTTCTTTTATTCTTTTTTTTTCTTTCTTTTTTTCACTCGTGTTTCACTCGTGTTTCACTCACTTATTTTTTCCTTCCAATATCAAATCCACACATAGTTTCATAGTTTTTGTCGGTATAACGAACAACTACATGCACCTCTTTCAACATGCCTTTGCTGCCTTAGATCTTCGTGCGCAGTACTGTACACATATACCTATATACCTACATGCTCTCGTATATGTATACCCATGCATTCGAAAATATGTAGATGAAAGTATATTATCGCGAGAAGGTGCTGGTATTCGCCACCCCCTCCCCCTCCAAAAAAAAAATTACCATTTCAATACAAAACCGAACACGCCGTTTACACGGTTCCGTGATCCCTTTAGTGGGGCACGAAAGGAAGGGGACGGAGGGTTGTGCCGAGGGTATAGAAAATCGTGTCTTTACCGTACGTGAGCCGAATAACGACCAGATTTTCACGAGGAAAATAGCGTTTTATTATTATTATTCGGCCGGAGCCGCTTTTCATCTGCGCCCTGCCGCCCCCGCCCCCTGTCGCCCTATTACCGACGTTGATGACATTTTGCAAGGATCACTACGTATTTGTTCTGGTCCAAATGTTACCAGCAGCACCATTCAATTGTATTTCGGATTCGAAAACAAAATTAATTTACGGTTTTTTAAACGACTTTTTCCTCTTTGCTTGGTGAGGATACATTTGTGGGTAAAGGACTTTTTTTTATGTTTTGTTTTGTACGTTAAGAAAAAAAAAACTTTAACGCAGCAATGCTTCGCTAGAAAACCTAGTTTGCAGATGGAGATAGAGGTAAAGATAGAGATAAAGATAGAGATAAAGATAGAGATAAAGATAGCAGTAGAGATAAAGATGGAGATAGAGATAGAGATAGATATAGAGATGGAGATGAGACGGAGAGAGAGAGAGAGACAGGTTAAAAAAATTGCAAAATGATATCGATAGCTTCTGATATATCGATGTTTCATTGCTGGTTTCAAGTTAAGAAATTACAAAAAACAGTCGATAATTATCCACGATATCTTCAATAAAAAAATCAATCTATCGATGTTTCATCACTAAAAACCGCTTTTCTAGAGATTTTTTGTTTCCAGTTTTCTCGAGAACTACTGAATTGATAAGCACCAAACTTCTTTCAGACCTGCACCCATACAATAGCTATATCTTTCGTAAAAATTTCAGTCCTATTGGTTCGGTAATTTTCTCATTACTGTGAGCACAAAATTTTTCCAGAAATTTTTCTTCTCCAGTTTTCTCGGAAACTATTAAATTAGTAAGCAATAAACTTATAAAAAACTTGCACCGGCATAAGAAAAGTCTATAGTGAAAATTTCAGCCTAATACCTTTTGTCATTTTCTCAAAATTCCGGGAGAACGACTTCTCCAGAAATTTTTTGTTTTCCAGTTTCCTCAGAAACCAACTATCAAATAGGAAAAAAACTTCTTTCGGACCTGCTCCAACATGAAAAACTATCTCTCGTAAAGATTTCAGCCCTATCCACTAGGTAGTTTTCTCAAAAAATTTATATAAATATACGTACAAAAAAAATATTTGGTCAGAATGAAAAAATGATACCAATCGTTTTCTTTTCTCATGAAACGGATAATTTTTACTATCTCCACCCCTAACCATTTTATGAAGTTAATTTTAATATCTCGTTTGAAGGCAAACTGGGTGCTAATTTCCTTGCAGCGTAGTGAACAGTAAGTACCTGACGCGTGTGGTCATACTGAATTTATTTTGGTGGAGTGTTATTCGCTGAGGAATTTTGAAGCTCTGGCAAGAAAAGCTCGTTTTATTTTTGTAAGAAATGAATTATTAATGAATATAATATTCCCAATTTTGAATAATTATTTCGATGTCTTTTGATTCGTGTCAGTCTAACGTACAATAGCATAACGTTTCACGTATTTCCAGCAAATAATTCTATAAATGGAAAAAAACAAAAAAAAACAAAAACCAAAATAAAGTTGTTATTACTTACTTAATCACCTGGTTATAAGAGAAACGGTGACGAAACTGATATTTTGGAAAGTACTGTGCCGAGAGAGGAAATTTTATTCTTAGCACTAAAGGACTGACATACGAAAACATCACATTACTAATTAGCATGAAGAACCAAATAAAAACACAAAAAGAATATGATTCAGAATTTGGTTTGTCAGGTATTGGGAAAACTACATGTAGGTAGTAGTGATGGGATATTATGGATAGTTATCGATAATTGTTGAGACCACCAATTCTTCTCCCCTCTCACTCCTGTGAACACACGATTACTTTAATATATATTTTATATCTCTGTTCGCGGCTACACTGTATTACCATCTCCGCCGCTCACTCGTCCATCTCCGTACACACTCGTTTATCTCACTCAAACTGTACTCATACTTAAATTATGTAACTGTAACAAAATACACTCGCTTCTTGGACGTAACTTCGAGTAATTCTTTCTTTCTCATTATTAATTTATGTCTTCACCGGTCCTCATCCTCTATAATAATTCTTCAAAAACTAAATAATCGATAGAAAATATTGAATTATCGATAATTTTAGTACCCAAAATAAAGAGAAAAAAATGAAAAAACAAATTCTTATGGATGTTAAAAATTTTCATGTGAAAATTAAGCAGTGAATCGAAAATATTAAGACGTTGGTAGTCGGAGGAACAGATTTCTTCTTAACATGAGACTAAGTACTGACATTGGAAAATCGAAGTCAGAAAAGTGCTAGTGTAACTGGATGATCAGAGTTTTTCATTCATAAGTGGTCTAGGATCGTTGAATTGAAACAAAGTTTGAAATATTTTTCTAGCTCATTGGCACCAAAGTTAGTAAAACGGATTTCATAAATCACATATACTTTGAATTTTCAATAATTTTTCTATTTTTCTGGCAATGTTCATCTATTATGTGGATACATTTTTAAACTTAAGAATTGATATGTTCAGGATACCATTGGATGATTTATGGATCCAAGGAGAAAGATCACGTAAGGAACTAGGATTGGAAAAAATAAAGAAGATTCGAGGCTTCCACCGATACCTATACCTACAATGTATTCGCAATTCATTTCAAATATCGTCTGCCTATGTAATTAGCTTTTGAAATATCGTGTGAACTTGGGGCATTGCCGCAAGTCATATGGATGAATATACGTTCTCTTCTGATGTTTCCTGGAAGTCATATTGTAAGAAATTGGTACCCTCTAAATTTCATAATATTACCTGCTTATTCATTTTGAATAAACGATCTGTGTTTGATAATAGGTGTAGCAAAACAGTGTTACGCTGGAAGTTTTACTTCAGTATCAGTTTTATTCTGTGAAGAGGAAAATCTCAATAAAATTAATATTTCAAATTTAATATAACGATTTTTATGTTTTTTAAATAATTATATGAAAGGCATCTGATACGATCGCGCCCACATCTTTGGAAGACACCTTTTTATTTGAACCTACTCGTCACATCATGTTTACACATTTCACACTTTTTTAGAAAACCGGTTTTACCTACTTCAGTTCTAACCAAACAAATAAAACCGCCTCATAAACTGGTGTCTCACCTTCCCAAATCAAATAGTCGTTTTTTGAAAAATGCAAAAAATGCGCCACTTTTAGTCACAATATCGAACAGTATACCAACTGGATTGGTTGCATGTTAGGCATCTCAACAGCTTCAACTGAATGACGAATATAATAACACAATGGATGATTATTCGATGATCATCATTTCAAAACATAGTTAGAAAATAACGAAGTTTGCTGTGATATCTCACTGCTGCGTAATGTTAATCTTTAACCTTTGAGAAATCTTCGATTTTTATTCGAGTATTTACGGTATATAGGGTATGCAAAAAGTGATACATACTTATTTTCAATATAATATTCAAATTCTTTTGAATTATAAATACCATTGAAAATTATACTGGTATTTGTCATTTTATTGACGGTATATCACGGTTAAATGAGGAGTGAGTAACAAACTTTTTATTTTGACGCCTTGAGATTTTTTCAGTTAATATGAAAACCAGTGTTGGATGGTATGCCAATTTTATTGGATTGAATGCACCTTAGGAATTCCAAACAGATGGTTATTATATTATAGTCCTCATTCCAAAACAAAGTTCTAAAAAAATGAATTTTTTTTTAATGTCTGTCTACTCCAATTATAACATTCGGAAATCTTCGATATGTCTTGGCGTACTACGGAGAATTAGGTTTGCAATAAGTGGTACACATTTTATTTAAAAAACTTAAAATTCTATCTGAATTATTAATTAAGTTACACTAAAAATGAGATCTTTTGGACTTTTATGACAGTAGGTAGGTATCTGGATTGAAATGAGTGGTCCATCTACTGATTCAAAAGTAAAGCAATAGAAAGTATGTCGGCTAATTGGCGTTTGTCCTTAGAGATTTTTTTAATTTACTTAAATTACATTTAGTCCAGTCAAATTAGCTTAAAAAATGATTTAAAAAGAGAATAATTGCAAGAAAATAGGCCGGTTTCACGATCCTTAGAAACCACCAAAAAGTCCCAATGCAAAGGACTTCGGCTTTACTACAGGAGGAGGGGTAAAAATGTTGACGCTAGTCGGTTTTTCACGTTTATCTTAATTTGCATTTGAGTGAAAAAATATTCAAACAAAATTTGAAGTAAAATTAAAGAATCTATAAAAACATATTTTCCTTTTGTTTTTAGCCTGATACATAGTTTTTGCATAAATCACCAATGAAAAATGCCTACTTTTTTGTTAATACCTATTTAACACAGTATCCGTATGCAGTGTAATGCATCTAGACTAAATACAATATATGAATTTATTTCGTAATATTTTTATTCACAGTGTATAGGTAGACATGTGAAGTGAAATTCTCCCCCTTAACATATTTCAGCATCACATTTTCAACTGATTTTTCATTACATTTTGTGTAAGATACAGACTATGTAGGTACTTTGTAGTCTGTACCTGTCCTGGTTAAATAATCATTAAAAGATCTTTGTTCAAGTTCGTGGTTTTTGTATTTCAAAGTATGTTGGCAAGACTGTCCTTCATTTACAAGAGATGGAGTACTTGAATTATATGAAGTGAGGCTGTAATGTATAAATTTCGGTAAATACAAACAGCTGATAAACTACCCACGGGTTCCTTAGGCTATGAATTATCGATTTTGTGCCACTGTTTTTTTCTAAAACAACTGAAGATAATTTTTTTTTTTCAAAAGTCAATAATTAGGCTATACTTAACAACAAAAAATTAACTTGAAGAAAAAAAAAACAAAAAACAAAAAAAAACCAAAAAATCCCCAAAAACTAATAAATAATTGTTATGATGGTTAAATATTTTATGAAAGTATTTCCGTCGATGAATTTCAGTAAATTAAAATAATCCCGAAGGAAGACAGCTGATCCTCTTTATTTTTTTATTTCCCTTTGAATGCGTAGCGAGAATATTCACTTCAGTTAAGATAACGTCAAAAAAATTGAAATTAATGGCATCATTTTCAACGTGCTTATATAATTAGTAATTTAGACAGAATTCGATAGTTTAAAGAAACGGTGTATTACTAATTGCATACTTAGTTCACCGTAAATACGCTAAAACACATCGAAGATTTCCGAATGTTATACCTAATACTAAAGTGTACAAAAGTAAAGAAAATTTCATTATTTTTTATCGTTAAGATGAGTATCCAGATGATAACCATTTATTTGGAACATTATTCGTTCGATTGAAACTTTTTAGATTAAGTATAATATTTCCCTCATACTAAGTCCAATCACGAATTGAAGGAAGAAACTAAGTTCGAGATATGTTTCTAGTAGGAGAATGTCATAAATAGTCGAATGGAAAAATAGTAAAAGAAATTTTTTTATCATACCGCTTTCAAACTTTTTTATTTAACGTAAACATTGATGGATGGTACACCAACAGGATTGAATGCATTTTACCTATCTTAACGCTTCCAATCTATCGATGAACATTCAAAATAGCAAAAAAACGTTGAATTGTAATAAATTTTGGTATATGATATCCGTCCACTCTCAATAATATCAATATTACGCTATTATAATTCGGAAATCTTTGTGCAGTCGTTTCGTATTTACGGCGAATTGTGTATGCAATAAGTGATAGACATTTTTTTAAATTACATCAATCTATCCTAATATCGTTTATCTTCCATTTTACGACAGTATCTTGATCGAATGGAGATCCAGTCATCCACCTACTCCAATTATAATAAACGGAAATCTGCGTATTCACGGTGAACTGGTTATGCAACAAGTAATACATATTTTCTTGAAAATATTGAATTCTATACGAATTATCAGTTACAATGGAAAATGATTCCGTTAATTTCCATTTTTATGATGGTACTTATCCGTATTGAAATGAGTATTATAGCTAGTGATTCAAAGGGAAAGCGAAAGAAAGTGCGTCAGCTAGTGGTATCTTTCCGCAACCATTCTTTGAAAAATAGAAAATTTTCAAAAACTTAAAAATTAGCCGAAAATATAAAAATAAGACTTCCAATATTTCTCCAGCAATGCTGTATCTGCAGGAATTATAAAAGTCGATGGAAAAGCCTAATTAGTTAATCAGTGTTTATAAGAGAAAAAATTAGAACACAAAAGCTGTTAGTAATATATTCAGTTTAAAGAAACACAATATTTAAGGTTACACAGAAAAAAAATGTTGTTTAGGCGGTACCATTCGTTCAACGTACTCCAGTGTAGCAATTCTACCATCTTCATACATATTCTATAACTTCAACTGGGTGTTGTTTTTCCTGATTTACTTTTTGCTTTACTCGGGGGGGGGGGGAGAAATCAAACTTCTTAATTTGACGTAAGTTTCTGCTTGGAACTTAACTTCCGCATCAATGAGAATATGAACTGACGGGTGAGGGACATAGAAGTGATCTTCCACGTGTCTGTGCTATAATTCTGGTCCGTTTGTAGTATATGGTGTATCTGCACAAGAAGGTAGGTATCCCCCATAAATCTGGAAGGAATAAACTTTGAGATCTTTTATGAAAATTAGCAAGATATTCGAGGAGGTCTCCTATTAGTCTATCTGATGGTAAGTAGGTCCACGAGGAGAGAGATACAGCAGGTCAGAAAATTGTTTTAGGTAATTACGTTGGTCCAAGTCGTTAATGTATTATTATCTCAGGTATAATGCATGATTGTTTTGAATTTGATTTAAAATTAGGTTTTGAATGTTTCGATAAGAATAAAAAAAAAGCTCAATACAAAATTATGTGTGGAATATCTTTGGTCGTAAATATAAAAAAGTATTTATACATCAAAAGGTAGTCAACAGCAAATTTGCGTGTTTACTAACGTGTACCAAAAGTATAGGTGAGCCATCCTTAGTAAAAACTGGCTAACGGCTACGGTGTGCTGAGAATTCTTTTACCAGTCTCATTACACGTACACAAGCACATATATTATGTAAATATAAACATATCAGGTGATTTTGATTGGCCATTTTCATAGTTGCAGGCTCAGTGTAAATGTAAAGGTTGAACAAGAATCTGTAATTTTACAGTCAGTTGTTTATTTTTCTATCAATTCGGGTAGAATTCTTAACAGAAATGTAAAAGTTTTGGTATCATCATCACTTACACAAACTGCAATGATTTTGGTGAATTTTTATTGTTGACTTTCCATCGAACTTTCAGCCATGGCATCAAGTTATTAATAAGTATAAAAGAAGCAAAGAAAAATGAAAAATAAAAATGATGAAATCACCTATGACCAAATAAATCAAAATCCTATACCTTAATTATAAAAATAAATCAAATTCAGCAACGATAAGAGCAATCGGAGTACCCAATAAACAACAAGTCCTGTGACGTCCGATAAAGTCAAACAACAAAACAAACCAACAGAAAGGCAAAAGTAAAAAGGTACAGATACCTTATGGCCAAGTGTAGGAAAAGACGTTTTAGGAAGGAAAGGGGGAAACACCACTACCGTCAAGACACCAGAAAACCAATAAAATCAACCATCCTCTCCCACCGCTTGTTTATTGGTTTAAGCAATCATTTTAAAATATGGTTCCCAGATAAAAAAATATACAAGTGAACATAGCATAAAAAAAGCGCATATATTACTGAATTCACATCCACAATGTTACAGCAGCCAGGAAAAGATGCGATCTCCAGAAGTTGTGATACCTGTTCCAAGTTGAATTGGCTGGAGAAACCCCGCTGACAGATGATAGGTATGCAAAATCTGATAAAAGTTGAAAAACTCCACACTCAGAGCAATTTCGAGCAACTGCTCCTGCCTGCTTAATTTGGTTGGTTACGTAGTATCACGTTGAAAAGGCAATTTTCAAAACTTCTGACGATGGAATTTTGATTCTGTTTTTGGTAATTTACTTCAACGATTGATGTATTTGAATAGTTTTTGTGATATTTTAAAATAACACTCAATAGGCTGATGAATCAAATGCCTATATCGGTAGAAGGGTGATGTGTGTAGACGACACAATTTTAACCAAATTGTGGTAAAAAAAAAACTTGAAACCTTGTAATGATAATTTCGTATCATTCATAATATCTCTCTCTTATATATATATTTCACATATATATCAATCACCTAAAACAATTCTCATTATATTGACGTCATGTAAACAAGTCTTTACTTGCCTTTACTGACTCAGTTGTTCTACATTCAATGTTTGTAAACAAACATAAATACACTTTTCATAACAACTCTTTTCTATGAAACTATTCTGCAGATATTGCAAATACCCAAAATCACCATTTATGTCATTTCCTTAAACTCTTATTGGACAATATATAAACTTGTATTGTCATAACTCTCCAATCATATCACTACCATTTCCACTCTCCAAGAAATCGCCATATTCTCCTCCCAAAACTTCTAACTATAAAAACTCATGTAACCATGTACATTTTACCTTATCATTTTTACCTTTTTCTGTTAACCTTATTATTCCTACTTAACTTACTATTTAGTATTTCACTGTTTTATGTCTTGTTTAATACAACCTTTTAACATTTACGAGTATTTAATTATTTTGTAACCAATATTCTCGTTACAAACATTGAGAACAAAGTAATTTTAAACATACAATTCACGTATTTTGTCAATTACACTAGACGTCAAAAACGAAAGCCAAAACGAATAAGTATCTTGAGAAAATTACTTGGTTTTGAAAAAGCACTTTTGGAAAGATTACTTTTATACTGTACAATTCGAAGGCCGAACATTAACTAACTTGCCTAGCAATGTGAATCGTAAGTGTAGGTATTGAAAATATATCAGTCTCATGGCTCTGCAAATCGCATGGCTTCTTACAGCAAGCCACATTTTAAAGCCAATAACCTGCAAAAAAAACTGTAATATTTAAAAAGTAGTGGAAAGATCCGGCAAGTGAGCAGCGGCACAGGCTGAAAGGAAATATCGTAGCCGCACAGAAGCATAAGCAAACATAACAAGGCAAATATACAGAAGAGCGGAGCAATGCAAAATAAATCGTAATGGCCAAAAGCGGCAATATATTTAAAATCCAAAAAAAAAAAAACCAAATGACAATCGTGGATAGCAAAATTAATGGTAAAATTGTATAGTGATCGAACGAGTGAGATGAGATCGACATATTATGAGAGGCGACGGGAGGAAAAGTGAAAGATAGACGACAAAAATTTAATATAGTTAGGTAATGTTTAAAGTAATACGAATGGGTCAGGCATCACAGTACGACCAATTTGTAAAATTCCATTTCCTTTGGATCAACTGTATGGTTACAGTGAAACTGAATGATCTGTAATTTTTACAAGTGAAGCTCGAACATAATTCTGTACAGAAACCGCATTCGCCCAAACGATTTCAGGTAATTTTTTGGTGAATTTCATCATACCTGTGCAGAATCTGTGCAGATAATCAAGCGATCGAACATACCTATAATCGGCAATAAGGGTCTGGTAATTGCGAATTACGTACAAAGTGCAACACGTAATTTGCGAGCGATTGATTTAGCGTGCGAAGCACGAATTCGGCCAACCTTTGGGCGGCGCAACTGCCTTCGAGGGGCACTGAGCCCCTAATCTTCATTCAGGATGATATCTCCACGTTATGAAATACATTCGTAGTTGTTTTATGTTTGACAAGAAGACGATCAGTTGGTGTTAATCAGAATTAGTGCGACGAGAGTGCGAATTTCACCTCTTGAAATTTTACAATGATTCTACAAAAAAAAAAAAAAAAAGCGTACCTAACCTACCACAAAAATGTGATGCAGTTTCTACAGTATAAACGGTTAGATGCGATGCAGATACATCGAATTCGTCGTTAGGGATGGTAGTTAGGTCCAGCTGAATATTTGTATTAGCCTCGAAATTTCAAACAAACGGTACTTTCTTCGGTCTAACACTGCATGGTTGGTCGTAGATTTCGATTAAACATTGAACCTATATTATGTTCGGTAATGTTTCGTAGCATTTTCTACCCGATCGATTCTATGTTCCGATAAGTGCCTACCTACGTCGAATTGATGAAACGTCCGTCATTTATGTTTGTTTTGAGAATTTCAGGCAAACGATGAACTTGAATATTGTAAAGTTAGTGACAATTTTCCAATTTTATTTTAATTTATTGAATTGCAACGGGTAATTGACTTCGTACCTAGCGCTTTACGGTTCAGGAGAACGAACGAATTTAATCAGTTTTCGACATGGCGAAAGGCATTTCCAGAGTTCATATATCGTTTGCGGATGTGTCCAACAGTTTCGTATTTTTTTGACGACGAAAACAATGGCGAAAAACCTACACGCGCAGATAATCGACGATTAGTCGAATTTTTGGGCGGGTTGCTTCGATTTCGCCATAAAAAAAAAAAGAAGTTAAACTAGGTATCGAAAAATCGAGAAGAAAAGTTGATATTCGAGTCGCAAATTGGGCCATCCACGCTGTCACCGAAGCTCTTCGCCGTTGACCAACGGAAGTAAAAAAAGAAGATCGCTTTTGGCGCGTCACCGCGTAACGGTGTCGAGATGAGGAAACTGTTGCACTACGCGAGCAAAATATTCGGCGTGTCGTATTTCGATAAGGTTAGCGGATTCTGGCATTTTGTGGATATCGCATACTTTTGGGTCGTTTTCGTGTGGTACGCCGGCTGCACGGTGCGCCACCAGCTCACCCTTCCCGGATTCTACGGCCAACTCTTCACCCTGAGAATGGTCGTCATATTTCTGTGCATTCAGACGCTCCATCTGATTCCGCTCGGCTGCATCGTCAAATTTCGTCTGTCGAGTCGCGAGCTGGGCGACTTGGCGGCGCTGCGCGATCGTCTGCGGGGGCCGGACTCGGCTACCGAATTACCGGCGAGTCGACGTCGTCGCAGACGCGTCGCGCTGACTTTGGTGCTGCTGGCCGCGTATGTGGTCACCGAAGTGGTGTTCGCGTGCTGGTGCCTGACCGCGTTCGACGAGGGCTACCAATTTTTCGAGTTCGCCTGCCAAAGGACGATCACGTGCCCGGTGTTGATGCTCGTTCTGCAGTTCCTCCACTGGACGCTCACCTATCGTCACGTCTTCGAGTTGTCGATGAGAAGGCTGCAGGCGAAGATGGCGCGAAGTGCGGCCGCGGAGAGCGCGTTGCGCGAAGCCCGGTCGCCCATTTTGGGCGACTCGTCGTCCGAAATAAACGACCTTATGGCGTTTAAACTGAAGATCGTTCGCGTCTATGGGATGAGCGTCGTCTGCAACCAGCTTATCGCCTTCATCGGCATCATATTTAACAGCTGTTGGTTTTGGTACGAAAGGGAAACGGCACCGAGTGTTAATGAAGTGTGGCGGCTTTTCTTCTATTTCTTCATGTCGATAATTCCGCACTGGGTTGGGCAGATGACGTTGTCCAAAGTGAGTTCTCGTCCGTTGACGGTAGCCGACGTCCCCACTGCGTCAACTTTTCAACCCGACGATTTGACTTCGTTTTAATGAAATATAAGTAAAATAGGTAGGTACCTACGCAAATAACGTATACCTTACATCTGGGTAGTGTAGTGTCACAATTAACTCAAACATATAAGGTAATTTGCCAATTACCGCCGCATCTAACATAAAATTTGTGTGTTTAAATGCCTGTATCACCAAATTGTATCAGTTCAATTCGATGAAAATTGAAGCACAGTTACTCGCAAGTATTGTGAGTATGTGGTGTGAATTTCGTCTCTTCCTATTTCATACAAAACTTTTTATAAGAATAATTTGAAGAAAAAATGCCAATTTGCCAATTACCGCCCCGTACAATGAGCTTGTTGCCAATAGCCGACCACCAATTACCATTACCCTAAATCATCGAGTAAATGTATGAAAAGTATTTAATAAATCTATTGAAAAATTAATACTGACAAAGATAGTCTGATATAATTGTGAACATTTAATGACTTGAGGTGGAGAAAGTCACTTTTTATCAATTAAGTTAATACCTGATTATTAATTTTGAATAAATGTGTTGTAAATTGACAAACCATATAATTTATTTTCCAATATCAGCCACATATGAAATTCTTTAGAATAAAAACTAATATGGTTGCCATTATAATGAAACATTACTGGATGTTCGTATTATATATTCCACAAACGGCTTGTATAATATTTTCAGCCAAAGTCCAAAATTAAGGTCTAATTACTATGTTGGAAACTGGAAAATTGTATCATTTGTTTGTTTCCCAGTAGCCTCCACACTATGAATTATCTGAATTTAGAAGCAATATGGTCGCTACTATAATGAAACATTCCTGGAAGTTCATATTACATATTCCACAACCCCATTATATTTTATTCTATGCTCAAGTCCAAAATATATGGAATTATGTTATTAAATGAATCATTTACTTTGACTTTTTTGTTAATTTTTTATTGATTTTCTACTGGATTTTTGAGAAAAAAATATTAAATTAATATCACCACAAACACATTTGCAACAGAAAACAATAACTGAAATGATTAAACGAAGAAAGCATGGTAGGGGGTATACTGCTAGTCAGTGTTGCCAGATGAAGTATTAACATATCAAAATTTATGTGTTTGTTTTAGGTTGGTGAAAATAGGAAGAGTGGCAGCTATTGGCAAATTACCTTATCAGAGATAAAGTTTGTATGTAGAGGTGATGTCATCAAAACGTCATTCAAAATAATATTTTTGGACAGTTAAGCGCCGAAATTACAATTCTGATTATGAGAACTCAGAACCCAAGACGACTAGATGGAACAGTAATTCAAGAACCATATGTTTGAGAATTGATGAAGGCACAATTTCTCGATATAGTTTTCATTTTCCTACTTTAAAGTTTAAATTAAAGACGTCCTCATATTATTTTTATTAACATTTTCGTTTGTAGAACACAATTTCTCACATTTCGCAATATCAGATGAGTTGAAAATCATTATTACAGGTCAAATAAGGTAATTTGCCGATAGCCGCCACCCTGCCTATTTCCGACATCCTAAAACAAACACGTGAATTTTAATGTGTTAATACTTCATCTGGTAACACTGACTAGCATGCTTACTTCATTTGATCATTTCAGTTATTGTTTTCTGTTGCGCATGTGTTTATGGTGATACCTATTAATTTAATATTTTTTTCTCAAAAATCAAGAGAAAATCAATGAAAAATTAATAAAAAAATTAAGGTACATGATTCATATTATAACTCTATATATTTTTGACTTGAGTGTAAAATAAAATAGCAACCATATTGCTTTTAAATTCAGATAATTCCAAGTGTGGCGGCTATTGGAAAACAAATGATACAATTTTCCAGTTTCCAACACAGGTATCAGACCTTAATTTTGGACTTAGGCTGAAAACATAATACAGCTGGGTTGTGGAATATGTAATATGAACATCCAGAAATGTTTCAATGCAATAGCAACCATATTGGTTTTTAATTTAGAGAATTTTAAGTGTCACAGATATTTGAAAATAAACGATATAATTCGCCAATTTCCAACACAATTATCCAAAACTGATCATCAAGTATTAAATTAATTGATAAAATGTAACTTTCTCCATTTGAAGTCTTTAATTGTTCCTAATTATATTAAGCTATCTTTGTCAACGTTCCTTTTTTAATATTTTTAGCAAATGTTTTTCCCAGATTCACTGAATGATTTAGGGTGATGATAACTGGAAATTGGCTTTCGGCAACAAGTTTATTTTAAATGGCGGTAATTGGTAAATTGGCTTTTTTTTTTTAAATTCTTATAAAAAGTTTTGTATGAAATATAAAGAAACGAAATTCATACCACATGCTACCCCTAAATTTGGTGTGTTTTCAATAATGAATATAATATTAGATGTATGAGTTAGACGATTGATTTGATAGCAGTGAGGATGTGGGTCCTCAATTTACATAAATTATTATACAATACCTAGTTGAAATACCATATTTGTCTATTTTTCAGGAAAAAGAGTTGCTTTACGGTATTAGAAAACAACTGATCATCGAACAACCTTTTATCCGTAGTGAAAAAGTTAGTATTCAGACATTAAAATTGGAGATTCTGTCTCTAGTAATTATATTCACGTCGACCACTGCCGGTGCGATCAAGAAAAAAAAACTTATAGGATTATGTTTACGTAAGATATGTGTATTTACTTTTTTCGCAATACTTTCTTTTGAAAAGAGTAGCCTACCCAAGAACACAAAATATTTAGGTACTCTTACAACGAATAATGAATGTAAATAGCGTATAGAATACCTAACTGCAGTTAATTGATTAATAATGTATTCTAATAGAAAATGAAGGAAATTTCAACAATAATACAACATCCACATCCTCCATAAAATGGAGAAAATTTTATCAGAATAATGTACCGTATTTTTATCGAAAATCATGAAAGAAAAATCTGAATTTCAAATAAATTTCTTGCATATGGGTTACAGGTGGCAGAATCTATTTTCGGCCTTTTACACCAACGGTTGGAGTTTCGAATTTGTGATTTATTCGATTTAACCCGCAAACAATATTTATTGGTAGGTACGAGAATGGGTGAGGCATTATAGCTGCTAAATAACATAGAAATGTTTCACAATACAAATTCATAATATCTTTTCTCAGTTTTTGTCAGGTTTAGTCGGATTTTTAGTGATTCAAGCTCAGTTATACATTGATTGATGCAGCACTAAGTACTTATGGTGAACTATACGTGAATTCGTATAGATCTCGACAGAAAATCCAGCTTTGAAGAATATTAGTCATTCGAATCGTGTGTATTTCTTCATAATATTTACATGTTGTTTTACGTGAGTAATGTAAAAATTAATTTTGGTTGTTCAAAAAATTTTTAAATGAAAAAATAAATGTTTATCTGGCAGAAGAAGTTTCCTAATACATAATTATAACAATTTAATTCGATACAGTTCGCAATTTTTTTCGAATAGTCATGAAATTTAGTTGCCTATATCTATACTTACTCAGATGATAACAAAGGTGAACTTTATTGTTTTTGGTCCAGATCCCGGATGGAGTGTCCAATACATCCTATTATGTTGCATTTCTGGAGCTTAAATGTTTCTAAAATGCGTAATTTTTAATTTATCGTCACAAAATTTTATACAGACGATGAATATTTATATTGTCTGCCAACAAAGTGCAAAATCTGGTTTCAATCGGCTCAACGGTTCATGTCGAGAAGTGATTTGAAAAAATCTTCAACTATATTTCTAAGAAGAGTAGATATTTCTGGATTAAATAAAAAAACTGGATGAAAGGCTCAGGCTTGCTATTATTTTATTTTTTCAACAGTCATTTTTAATAAATTTTGTACGTATTTTATAACCGCTGTGGTAACTCAGCCGGATGGCTTCATGTCGGTACATTATTTAATTGTTCAATCACTAGTTGGTAACACCGTATCGTCATTCTCCAGTTCCTATTCAGTTGCGTCGTCTATCTGTTTAGTTTGTGAGTTGTGTCCGTACATGTGATTATCTCTTTCTCAATTAAATTCTTTTATTAGTGCGGTACTTGTGTTTTTCTCTTTTAATTATTCTTTGGTGTTAAATTAATTGTTCGTCTACCTCATACTTCAACGGACTCCAAGCCCCCAGAGTCCAACACTTCATTCATAAATAAAACCATCACCGTGAGAGCCAATATCCTTCATACTTATCTCAAATTTTAACCAAAGCTCTTTACCAGAAAAAATAAATATGGAGTTCAGAGTGTCCGGATAACCCGGGTGTCTGTGACTTGAATGAGGCCCTTCACAATTTCATACCTACCAATCATCATCTTCAAAACCATAGTGAACATTTATATTTATACTACCTCATTCAAACTGTGCCTATTTTGACCTCATGTCAATGCAAATTCACCTTATTTTATCACTTAACCCATTTTAGAAATAATTTAATACATTTCAAAAAATATTTTCAAAATACTAGAAAACCACAAATTTAATATCATACAACACTGGATGTAATAACGCTTATACCTCAAAGTTAATTCTTAGGAATCTTAAATAAAATGCAAAAATGTATTTTCTACTCGTTATTGTTTACTTGGTTGGCCCAAATCTACAAAACAGAAACTTGATTTCTTGAAGGAACTAGAAACTTGACCAAAAACTGACCTTTCGTTGACTGGAACCAACTGGATTTTAAACAACTGATTTTAATTACCAGTTCTACAATTTTTGGCATTTGAATTCAGAGTTTCCCCAGAGAATGGATCTATGTAACTCTAACCAAATAATTACATTATTGGAAATATTGAACGTTCTAATTTCAAATTTTTATGATTTTTGGAGGTATTCAAACTTTACTTCTCTTAAAATAATTATAAAACTTTATTCTAAAAATTTCGCTGAATTTACTTTGTTTTTATAATTTCAAAAAAATTCATCAATTATTGGTTTCAAAACTTTTTTGAATTTTATTTTAATTTGGAGAAAGAAATTCCTTCATCAAAAATATTTGTGGGGACATTACTCGTATGAGGTTTTAGGGGCTCGCACCCCTCGATGACAGTCACCGCCCAAAGGCTGGCAATATTCGTCTCTATGACGTTAAACTAATACACACGAATGCGTTTGTATGTTCGTACCTGTACGTACGTACAGGTAAGATACATCGTACGAGTCGAGATCAATTACCTGATAACGATCTCGGTAATGTCACGACTCGGTACCAAACGCACTGCGTTGTTTCTTATCATCTCAACGGAGACAGGAAACGACGCAACGTATGACATAATTACGTATACATACGTACGTATGTGTGTCCGTGTGCGTGTGCCAAATTCGGTATATAAACTCTCAGAACCGGCTCAAAAATCGCCAGTGTTCGCCGAGGATTTGGCTCTCCCATACTTATTTGTATGAAGTGGCAGAACACGCAATTACTGTTGAAGACCTTCTAGTGTGAATATCTCTCACGACAAGGTATTCCACAGTGGTGACCCCAACGTGATTTTTTGGCTACGTCGTGGGTGTCTAGAGGCGCGTTGCGCTATTACTAAAAAGAGGCGCGGTGCGCTGGCGAGTTACTCGCTTGTAATACAAATAATTTTACAAGACCTAGACACCTTTGGCTGTTGAAGCAGAGGTCTTTACTTTGAAAGTGGGAAATTACACCCCCCCTTCCGAATATATTTCCCGGAAGGGAACCAAGACAAGTAGACCTGGAGGAACAAAGTTGCCCTCATCCGCCAACTCCTCCAGCTTCAACCAGAGACTCAGAAGTCCTTGAGACTCCGGAAAAACAAAAACGAATCCGGAGGCCAGAAGCCTTGCGTTTGGGAGCTGTAGTTAACCCGAACGAAACAACAGCTCGAACACTCAGAAGTGGTCGTCAATTGAGCCAAGACTCCGACCCTTCGACCCCAGACCGACAACCCACGGAGTCTGGAAGACTCTTCGTAGAAAGCACAAATAGAGAAGTCCAGCACACGATGCCCAACGGAAACACGAACCCGAACCCATCATCAAATCAACCAGGAGCAGGCTGAAGTGGTCAGCCACAACTGACCCCCGAAGTACTTGCACAGCTGTTACAGCTGTTGCAACTGCAAACATTGCAGAACCCTGCCATCCAAAGACGGAGGATAGAGATTCCGGAGTTCCTACCCAATGAAGTTGAATTATGGTTAACTCTCCTCGAGGGTCGTTTTAAGACAGAGAATCTGCAAAACGACCAAAAATATTCACACATTTGCAGCGGCATGCCCGCAGAAATCATACGCCGCATTCCGGATATCATGGAATGCCCTCCGGCGGAAGCAGATAAATACAGTTGGTTCTGCAGAAAAATAAGAAATGTGTTTGGTAAGACTCAGAACCAGATCATTGATGATGTAATGGGCGGAATGAAGATCGGAGACGACAAACCCTCCACCTTCATGGCCAAACTCAGACAAAAGGCCGATAATATAGTGTCACCGTCAGTTATTGGAAACCAGTTCTGCAAGCAACTTCCCCAACATGTTGTGCAGTGTCTGGCAGCCATAGGTACCACGGTAATCAACAATTCCGAGGACCTAGACTTCCTAGCGAAGAGTGCAGATAGTGCACTGGAACATTCGAGATCAACATCCTCGATCAGTGCAGTATCAACCGAGACCGGAGAACTAGCTCAGCTTCGAGCCCAGATAGCTCAGCTGACTAGTGAAATAAAGAAAAAGAATAACAATAACAGTCCAAGAAATGGTAGAAACAACAACCGCTCGAAAAGCAGGAGCAACAATAGAAGCAACGACAGAAAATCCAGGTCCAGAGACTGTAAGAGCAATTCTACCAGGGGTCAGAGTCCAACTCCCCCAAGAAGAACATCATCCCCCAAACCCCGGTCTCAAAACTGGGACGATAAATCCTGCTTCTTTCATAATCGGTTTGGCGCAGAGGCCACCAAGTGCAACAACAGATGCCAATGGTGGGGTAAATCATACAATAAGTCGTCAAACTAGAAAGAGGGGTCGTCTATGCGGCTGAAGATCCCTCGAAAAAGTATTCACGCCGCCTGTTCATCAAGGACAGGACAAATAGGAGACGTTACCTAATTGACTCAGGTGCAGACTTGAGCATTTTGCCAGTAGATAAAAACCAAAAGGCATTTCCTCCGAAATACTACCTCCGAACTGTGAATGGTCAAAACCTTCCAGCTTACGGAATAGAATCCAGCAAAGTAAGCATCGGTTTGCGAAGAGACATGACGTGGTCCTTCACAATTGCGGACGTTCCAACTCCGATCCTGGGTGCAGATTTCCTCGCGCACTACGGTCTGCTCATAGACCTCAAAAATGGAAAAATCATAGACAACAATACTGGTCTATGGGTGGAAGGCAAAACGCTAGCGTACCAACTGGACACCAATATATCCAGTTGCACGAAAGTCGACGAAAAATTCCTACAGATTCTGTCAGACTATCCTGGAGTCACTCAACCATCGATTCGCAGGCATCCGACCTATAAACATGATACCATTCATTATATAGAAACTAAAGGACCGCCTTGTCATGCTAGAGCCCGCAGGTTACTGCCTGACAAACTCAAAGCAGCACGGGAATATTATGATCGCATAATAGGAGAAGGCATATGCCGCCCCTCAAAAAGTTCATGGAGTTCCCCGATCCACATGACCAAAAAAGCCAGTGGAGAGTGGCGAATCGTTGGAGACTACAGGGCCTTAAATGCCAAAACAGTTCCTGATCGCTATCCAGTCCCAAACATAATGGACTTCAACGCGAATATGAAGGGTAAAACGATGTTCACAAAAATCGACATCAACTGGGCATTCCACCAAATTCCAATGGCCGAACAGGACATCCCAAAGACAGCGGTCATAACCCCCTTTGGGTTATTCGAATACCTTCGAATGCCGTTTGGACTCCGTAATTCTGCACAAACTTTCCAAAGATTCATCAATGGACTGTTTATGGATTTGCCGTTTGCATATGCATATTTGGATGACATATGCATTTGCTCAGAAGGCGGTGAGCAACAGCACGAGAAGAATGTAAGAACCATCGTACAACGTATACACGCTGCTGGACTTACTATCAATGTTGGAAAAAGTTTATACAAACAATCCAGGATTGACTTTCTCGGCTATCAAGTCTCGACCGAAGGCATTTCCCCTCTGAAGACCAAGGTAGAGCCCATATTGAAATTCCCGAAACCCTCCAACGTAGCAGAACTCAGACGCTTCTTGGGGATGGTGAATTTCTACAGACGTTGCATTAAAAATGCTGCAGCCGAACAAAGTAAGCTGTTTGCATTAATAAAAACAAACAAGAAGAAAGATAAAACTCCACTCGACTGGACTGAAGAAGTTGAAAAAGCCTTCGAAAACATAAAAGAAACACTGGCAAATGCAACTCTACTAGCTCACCCAGACGAAAGTCTGCCGTTATGTGTCGCAACTGATGCATCCGACTTTGCTATTGGTGCAACACTGTACCAAAAGGACAATGACAAGAAGTTACCGCTCGCTTTCTTCTCCAGAAAGCTATCAAAAACCGAGAAGAACTACAGCACATATGACAGGGAGTTACTGGGAATATTCGCTGCGTTGAAGCATTTCAGGCACCAATTAGAGGATAGATGTTTCACTGTGTATACAGATCATAAACCCCTAACACATGCCTTCACGCAAAAGACAGAACCAGCTTCCCCGAGAAGAGCTCGACAATTGGACTACATAGGACAGTTGACTACGGACATCCAGTATATAAGTGGAGAACTCAACACTCCAGCTGATGCTCTTAGTAGGATCGAAGCTATCTCGGCACCGTCTCAATTACCTTACGCTGAAATAGCTAAAGAACAGTTAAGGGATGCAGAATTGCAAGAACTGTTGTCGAACGATGACACAGCTCTCAAATTGAGACAAAGGAAAATCCCTGGTACTAATGTTTTACTCACATGCGACATTAGTACAGGCAAGAATAGGCCATTCCTGCCGACAAAGTATCGCAAATTGGCATTCAGTAGCGTGCACAATCTATCGCACCCTGGACCAAGATGCACTGCTGGACTAGTATCATCAAGATTTGTTTGGCCTCGGATGAAGTCCGACTGCAACAAATGGGCTCATGGGCTCGCAGTTGCCAGAATTGCCAAGAGTCCAAAGTAGGAAGACATACTCGGTCGCCTCTCAAATCTTTTAAACAAACGGAGCGGTTCAAAACAATACATATAGATTTGGTGGGTCCATTACCCCCATCCCAAGGACACAGATACCTGTTAACGATGATCGATAGAGCAACTCGATGGCCAGAGGCAGTTCCTCTCCATGAGATGACAGCTCCCACATTAGCTGCCAGGTTATACGACACCTGGATTGCCCGCTATGGCGTACCTGAAGTCATCATCACGGACCAGGGTCGTCAATTCGAAAGCTCGCTCTTTCAAGAGCTGTCTAAGAAGCTTGGTGTACAACATAATCACACCACAGCTTACCATCCTCAAGCAAATGGAAAAGTTGAGCGATGGCACAGAGCTTTGAAAGCCTCCATTATGGCTTGCGACACCAAGAGATGGGTTGACATACTACCAACCATCCTCTTGGGCCTTCGATCTGCTCTTCAAACCGACACGGGTCACTCTGCAGTGCAGTTAGCGCTCGGCGAAGAGCTACGCCTACCAGGGGACTTTTTCACCTATTTGAAAGAAATTAGCCCCGAAACGCTCGTCCAAGACATACGGACTGACGCCAACAACTTTCTGAACCAGGCAGCTCGTCATGGCCAACCAAAGATTTATGTCTCCAAACACTTGGCCACAACATCTCATGTGTTTGTTAGAGATGAGAAAATAAGATCTTCGTTGGAGAAACCATACGCCGGTCCTTATAAGATTGTATCACGAGATGACAAAAATTTCGTGATACTAATCGCAGGTGAACAAAAAACGATTTCAATTGACAGATTGAAACCTGCGTACCTTATAAACGACGACAAGAAAATGCTCCAAAGAGCAACAAGGAAGATGACACACAAGGAAATAATAGAGGAAGAACAGACTGAACAGTCCGAAACAACACAACTACGAAAAGTTGAGGACAATCCAGTCGAAAAAGGTGAAAAATCACAAAAATCACCAGAGGAAAAAATAAAAATAAGGAAAACGGTGAAGTTCAATGACGAAATCGTCAAAATACAATACGATCCGTCGGCCCCCTTGTGCCCACGAAAAAGAGGCAGGCCCCTTGGCAGCAGAAAGCAGAAAAACCAAATTCCAACTCGAAAATCCGAGAGACTGGCATGGAGAAACTGAAAATATTCACGAAAGTTAATATCCGCAGCGGAAAATACAAACCCGCACAAAAATCTGGGAATATTCGTAACAAAAGAAATTCTTCAGATAAGCAGAGAAAAAGTGCGTACAATAAAAATATGACACGAATAAACAAATCCACGTGCAATACGGAAGAAAAACATTGCAACGTGTTTCTATTGACAAACAATACCGATAACAAAATAGTCAATAGATCGTGACGTCACAAACGAAGAGTGCATTCCTTTGTGAAATACAAAATTCGAAGTACGAAAATTCAAACAAGCTTAACTCTGCTTGTACTTAACCAAATTTAACCGGAAAACTTTTAAGCTAAAGAATATTGAATGCACTATCCCCTCCGAACAAGTCCGAAAAAAGATAACGACTTGGAATAAAGCTGCGATCGAAATTATTCTCGCAAAGTTTTTCATACGCCTTTCGACTGTCGACCAGAACACGCCGAAAAGTTTTCATAATTTTTCTTATTTTCTTTCTTTATTCTTGTACCTTGTTTCCTTCCTCATGTCGTCCTCATCCAGCACTCCGTTCTCGAACCAGCCTTTCCAATTCGTAGTCCCGCCTGTACCTCAGCCTATCAAGACGAAGGAACAGATGGAACGCAAAAAGGAATTGGAGCAGATCGAGAACGAGCTGCTCATGGATACGACTTCGGCGGCGGACATTGTAAAAGTAATGTCCGCCCCCCTTCCCCCATTGATCTCGCCACCAAAGACGCCGGAGAAGACACCGAGAGTGGCAATCCCACCCTCGGAGTCCTTAACCGTTGCGAAACTGGAGACGAAGCAACCTCAGGTGGAAGAGGTGCGAATCCCACGCCCTCCCCTCACCACTAGCCTGGCCTACAAGCCATCTGGGAGTTCCAACTCCCCGATGT
The DNA here is from genome assembly GCA_011428145.1 of Ericerus pela. NCBI lineage: Eukaryota > Metazoa > Arthropoda > Insecta > Hemiptera > Coccidae > Ericerus > Ericerus pela. Next base: position 18,880 of record WOFM01001607.1, on the reverse strand, counting down.
ATAGAAGGCCAAGGCCCCTAACGTTGACTGATCCCCGCCTGTCACCGCTCCCATCCCTACCATCCGGCTCCACATCAACGACCGCCGAGAAGAAGGGGGCAAAACAGCAGGGACGCCTACCAGGCCCGACTCGATGCACGAAAACAATCGTATGAGTGTGTCGGGGCTGCGGTAGGCTCGGCCCTCGCAAAGTGGGAGAAAGACCAACGACAGTAGACTCGATAAGTCCCCCCAGGCACGCGACTTATCATTTTCGCGGCGCAAAAACTGAGGGGGAGTAGCTGTGGGGACATTACTCGTATGAGGTTTTAGGGGCTCGCACCCCTCGACGACAGTCGCCGCCCAAAGGCTGGCAATATTCGTCTCTATGACGTTAAACTAATACACACGAATGCGTTTGTATGTTCGTACCTGTACGTACGTACAGGTAAGATACATCGTACGAGTTGAGATCAATTACCTGATAACGATCTCGGTAATGTCACAACTCGGTACCAAACGCACTGCGTTGTTTCTTATCATCTCAACGGAGACAGGAAACGACGCAATGTATGACATAATTACGTATACATATGTAAGTATGTGTGTCCGTGTGCGTGTGCCAAATTCGGTATATAAACTCTCAGAACCGGCTCAAAAATCGCCAGTGTTCGCCGAGGATTTGGCTCTCCCATACTTATTTGTATGAAGTGGCAGAACACGTAATTACTGTTGAAGACCTTCTAGTGTGAATATCTCTCACGACAAGGTATTCCACAATATTATTTTTCTGAAGCAAAAAATAATGTTTTTGTATAAATTTTAAAATTATTTGAAAAAGAGTTGAAAAAAGAAAATTAACTATTTATCCAAATATAAAAAAAATAAAGCATTCATAAAAATATACTATAGAGGAAACAACTTTCAACGCCTTTAATATTGTAGCACAAAAGCCAAAAATAGACCTTGGCCCCAGGGACCACTGTATGACCTGAATACTTTAAAATAGAATTTACTTAACAAAATTTATAGATCAAGAATAAACACTGTTTGACTTACATACTACACAGAAGTGGGAAAATGGTAAGCAGCAGTGTCTTTTTATAATCAATAAAAATCCTAAAATGTACCAAAAATTCAGAAACAAAGCATCAATTGACAAATATTTTTCATCTAAGAAAAACCGAGAGTGTGGGTGGACATTCATTTCTAGACAAAGAAAATTCTGAACCGATATAATACTTTTAAATCGGTTAGAAAAAGATGGGAAAAGATCAAAGGGATTTCTCTATGAAAGATAACAGCAACATCCATTTTAGATGATTGAAAAAGTTGTCTTATACCCAAATGTAAGAAAGAAAGTTGAAAATAAAGAAGAAAAGATTCTCAACACCAGTTGATAGACCATACAAGATCTAAAACAAAGAGTGTGTCACCTTTAATCATCATTCATAAAAATATTATTCATAAAATATATTTTGATGCAGTATATCCAACCCAAATTACCTCAAAAATGACTGATGTTCTGAGAAATATGACAACTAGAATTAAAGATTAAGGAGGAAAATTAATAGGACGAATAGGTTAAGGAATGTAAGGGACCTGTTACGAGTTTAAAAACAGTCTCTTTGTATGGTTGACAATGGAAAAAATTATTGTAAAGTTGGAGGACCAAAAAAGGTAAATATGAATATTGACAGAGTTCGGAAAATTTATTGGTAAGAAGACTTAATTACCTCACCTCGCAATATATACAATTCATCAGAAATTTCTTTCACACCTCATTAAACATGATTTGTACCCATACCTAATTCTGGAAAATAAGTTTTAAATTTTCATTATTTTAAATGTATTCAATTTATTTATTTAAATTTTTTTGGTTTAGTAAACCTACCTATTCTTGTGTGTTCTTAAAACTTAAAGTAGCTCCCACTGATAGTTGAGCTGGCCAATTATATGATAGGCTAATGTTTTTCTTGCAAAAATAGCCTACCCAAATTAAATGTGGTTGCTCTAAGGTGCAGACTCAGATGGTATGTCAAATGGTATGAAGTTGGATTTGTATTTAGCATTAACAATGGTCTGGAAAATCAGCGGTTGAATGTTCACCAAAAGAAAATTTATGAAGTGTTGACCAAAAAATAATTATGTTAATTTTTTCTCTCTGTAAAAAATAGAGAATAATTATTTTTAGTGAAAATTTTTGAACATAAAAGTGTTCAGGTATTTTACAAAAATTTAATTGTAAAATTTTTCAAATTTGGTTGTAGCGGGTCTAAAAATTTCCATGTTCCTGATGTAGTTTCAGTCCGTGAGTTGGTATAAATTTTCAGAATTTTTGGTAAACTGGTTGGTATATTTATTCGAGAAGACTACATTTTTTGGCAAGCTACAGTCACTTGGGGAAGGTGTAAATTTTAACAGATCCTGGTACTTCGTTCATAATAATTTTCAAGAAAAAAATTTTTGTTTATCTTGGTGGTGAAGTCTACAATTAAAGTCATAAGGTAAGAGTTGTATTAGCTATTTGGTTGATTAATTTTTTTTTTGTATGATTGAGGACTTTTTTTATCTTGATGTACTAAGATGGGTTGAGGCGTTGAATAGGGTGAGCAGGTACTGAAAGAGAGTGTGACACAAAATATAAGAATATAGTAGTAATAAAATAATTATTGGTATCAATTGCAATGGTTGGGAACAGTAGAATAACCTGTGGGAGACTGTAGAGTCCTGGATATTGGCTTATACAGACACTCGTAAGATAAATTTTTTTTTTGCTAAATTTTGGTCAACTTTTGACCTTTTAAAAAATATGTCGGTTTTAGTGGGAGTGAATTGCTTATAAACAAAGCCACCACAGAGACATACAGCTTAAGAGATTTCCAACATTCTATATGCACTGTGGTTTAAAAATACGTGAAAGTTAAAAAAGAAACAATTTAAGTCATATGTTTTGCACATCCAAAGCGACCACATTTTTTTGTGAAAACAGACATCTTAGTACTAACACACACACACACACACACGTTAAGTCTTGTCTTACCTGCCGCATTGGATTGGACAGGATACGTTTGCGGAGGTAAGTTCTGATGGCAAAGAAATTGGCGTGCTAAATTTGGAGACATTTCACCATCGCATTTATCAATATAATTTGGCAGCATTGTGGAAATTTCGTATGACAGTATATTGGGAATATTTATAATTATAATTCAGTTATTGGTTGAAATCAGTCAAATACGTAAACATGTACTTATGCTGTAATTATAATATACACGTAGGTATATCTATGTTAAATAACCTAGGTGGTCAATTTCCCACATAAAGAATGAATCAAAATTGGATCCAAAATGGTTGCCTGCTTGCACCTGACGGTACTAGAATATTAGCTACGTTCGATATGGCAAAAAGTGTGGTAGGTACTTTAACTTTATACCAAAAATTTTCAGTTTTGTCATGGAAAGGTGTCGCACTAAAACTTTGTTGTGGCAGTTCCACATACCGAAACTGCTCAACTCCACTTTTTCTAACGAAGCTGCCACTGCGGCAACTCCATCTGAGTTTTTTTTTTTTTTTTCCATACCTTCAACTATACTAAGGTAATACATTTTCTACATATGTATATGCGATGGAGGATTCCAAATTTCCAGAATTGCAAAAGTGATGAGCAAAAAAGTCACTATATGTTTTGATCCTCCTAATGTGAAACTCAGTGGGTATACGCTGACTGGGGAGAATGATGGAAAAATAGCGACAAAAATGGTGTCCCAGGATTGTGTAAGGCGAGCTATTTGAGGGGCGTTGAAAAGGCACTTCAATAGATTACAATTACCCCGAACACAAAAATTTTATAGTTAATGCCGGCTATTTTATGATTACAGATAAAAATAATAGAAAATGAAGTTAGTTGTAGGCTACCAAAAACAGTTTTCAAAATATAGGACATTCCGAAAGGCATTAGGTACTTTTCTCGCATTTATTCTGCCTTTATCCTAGTTTATTTGTAGTTTTTCTTTTTACAAAATCGATCATGTTTTAACAAGCATTGTTACTATCTAATCTTAATTACCACACTATTAACTTACATAGATTTTACGGGAATATCCCAAAGTCGGAAGTTGTTCAGATATGTTTATATTTACACATCAATCTTTTATGAGTATAGCCCCGGTATAGCTCCCACTTTTTTTCTATCAATCTGCACATACTCTACAAACATCAACTACTTTAGATATTGTTGAGACCACCAATCCTTCTCCCCTCTCACTCCTGAGAACACACGATTAACTTAATACATAATTTATATATCTGTTCACGGCTACACTGCTTTACCACTTCTGCCGCTCACTCGTTCATTTCCATTTATACTCGTTTATTATACTTAAATTGTAATTTCACTTAAATTATGTAACTTTCTTGAAATACACTCGCTTCTTGGACGTAACTTCATGTAAAACCTTCTTTCATGTGTCATCACCGGTCCTCATCCTCTATAGATATCGATAACTGTCGATACTAATATCGATTGTTATTGATGTTTTTTTACAATTTTTCAAGAATTTAGAATTCATGTTTTTTTTTTTTTTTTTTTTTTATAGGTAAATGAAAACTGGAAAACTGGGGTTTTCTAGCTAAGAATTGCTGCGCTCGCTGTTTTTTTGCCTGAAACTATAGCCATGTAATTTTGATACATCGGTATGTTCGTAAGATATCGATAATTATTGATAGTTTTGTGCAGTTTTTTCACGCATTTGGATTTCAGGTGACTTGGTTTTCTGGCGGAGTATTGCTGCGCTATAGTTTTTTTGTAATCGAAATGCCTATGTTTTAGTTCAGAAAAGTGTATAGTCTAATGTTTCTTTCAATAATTTGAAAACTATGAGATCTATAGGGAGAAAAAAATTGAAAAGAGGAATGTCGAGTTGTTCAAATTTATATATTATTATGACGAAGTCACGAGCGGTGTTTGCATTTGATATTTTGTGATGAAAGTGGCACTCCCCACCGCATCCAATTCAGTACCGATATAATTTCGGATTTGGGTAAGATAAGCTCCACGAGGTGACATACGTATTTCCTGCGCGAGATCTACTAGTAAGTGTTTAACAGGTTGGAGCATTTTAGGTTTATTGCTAACACAATAGGTACTTACTTGCAAGACAAATTTTTAGTAAGTTTTTGAGGAAGAAATTAGTAAATCTGGAGCATTCCGATTCCGAATCAACCGATTAAACTCTCAAAAATATTTTTATAGTAGCAGCATTAGGTATCTGCGATAGACAATTTGATATATTCTCAAAAAAGTAAAGCTTGACACTCAAGAAAGTAGAAAAGGAGAACTGAGAACTCAGTTTCACCAGAACAAGTCTATTATAACTAAAACTTTCTAACTCAATTACATTTCCAATGTTTTTGAGTTTTTACTCCACATAACTGACAATACAACCCTAAAGAAGAACTGATAACTCACTTTCAACTGAACAGGTCCGTAATTAACAGGTTCAAGAAAAACTTTCTCTCTTGATAGCAGCTCTTAGTTTTTAGAGTTTTCACTAATATTGCAGAATTGACGGTACCACCCGTAAGTAAAGCTGAGAACTAACTTTCACAAGAACAGGTATAAAACCCGAACATTCAGGGAAAACTTTAAAACTTTATTATACCCCTCATTTCTTTGAATTTTCATTTCTCTTAACCAAGGAAATGATTTTTATGCCCGGAAAAACAGTGAAATATATGCGCATAAAATATTCCTTATTTAATCCTATACTTATGTGTTGAAATAGGTACTTACGCAAAACATAATCCATTTTCATTGAAATGTGCTAGAGTCAGTATAGCAGTATGGGTAACAAAACACAGAAGATTTATTATTCTTTTATATGAAAACAATGTCTTCTTTTTGGAGGCAACTGACAAAAAGTGTGCTCGTAATTAAAAAGAGAAAAAAACAAAAAATTAGAAAAAAAAATGTTACGTATCTTCATGACGCATACGACTAGGCCTCAATAATAAATAAAAAATAAATTTGTAATAAAATAAATAAATAAACACCCCCTAATAATAAATATACTCTGCCGTACTTAAAATTAATAATAATAATATTCCATAGGTAGTAATAGATTTAATTCCTTAACTCAGTATTTTCGCTGTATCACATAATAATATATTAAATACTCACCTCTTTTCTGCCTTATCTTCCACAGCTATGTGTTTCTGTCTTCTTCCTTTTCACTCTTCATTCTTCCATTGAGCTCCTATTTTTCTTTATCTGTACCTACTTGTTTTCTTCTATCTTTTTCCTTTCTTCTCACTGTCTTCATACTCTTCAAATTATCTTCTGCTTTCTCCTCTCTTCTCTGAAACACGTAGCCACAGTATTACAATATTTCTATTATTTCTTTTCACTGGTTTTTTCCCCACTACATCTCTTTAAACTCCCACTCCGTTTTATTTCCCAGTTTCAACGTTTTTTCGTAACACATATTTTATTCTAAACTCTCCGTACATTCAGTATTATATGTGTTGTGTTTCTTCACAGTTATGCCACAGGACACAATGTTCTCTCTTGATTATATAAAATATATTGTCTTAAACTTTTAATAAGACGTGTTAAATTTTTATTAGGAAATGGGTTACACAAAGGTGTTTGCTGTGGTTTTTAGGTAAAATTCTCAGGTTAAAAGTAGATGCTGTGGTTTATAGCAATGGTTTGTCTAATATAAAAATTAATTAGAGCACGGTTTAAATTCGAGTCTATGGATTACCTGGCAGGCTATTGGGACAGGGTGGTAAATAATTATGTCTCGGTTACCATCCTGTCTAAGATGATTTTAGCTAAGGCATCGACTACATTAGAATAGGTTGATTGAATATTATTGTCGGGACTATAGAGGGACTGTCTAATACTACCCCTCCTGGCATACCACACTCACTTCATGAAGTTCCATAATTTAACGTGAAGAATAAAACAATTAACAGGTTTGTGTTGTTTGAAGAAAACATATTCTCTAAAAAAAAAAAACAGAAAATGACTACCTAAAAAGGTTGAAATAAGGATGCTACATCTTACCTGAGAAATTTTACACAGATTTTGTATACCAAATCAAGGGACCAGGAAAACACTGTGCATTAGGTGAGAAAATGTGAGAACATATATTCATAGGGTTCTACAGTATTATTTTTATGGATATATCACTGTTTCTTTCTTTAACCTCATACATAGTTTGTGAAATTTTGTGGAAGTGGTGGGAAATGCGAAACTATACTGACAAAATGACAAAACACGAACTGCCAATCATGGATGCAGGTGAAACTAAAAATAGTATTCAGTCTTCAATATACATAATTTTTGTAACTAAAAATAATATACCTACTTAGCTCATTAAAATAAGGATAAAAGTTGGATTGAAATGGAATTAATGGTTATAAAAAGTTTCATGGCTGCCATATATTTGGAGTGGGTTGTGTAATATGAGATGAAAATAATCCACTCCTATAGCCCGTGGTTCCACCAGGGGCTGTAACGTGTTACCATTTTTAGTTTCTTTGATTTTCTTCGATAGATAGGTTTGTGATATACAATAAAAGTAATTGAATATAAAGTTGATGAAAATACATTAAAATAAGTTTACGTTAAAAACGAATTTTTTAAAGATAAGCCTTTATTTATTTATTTTTTTTGTCTTTAGCTTCATGCTAAATAAATATTATTTCATTGCGAAAGGTTGGCAGCGGTACTGTTCTATTTTAAAATCGCAGATAGTGAGTAGAATAAAAGTTTATAATAATTTAAAACAAAAAAGTGTTCACACATTTTTTTGTTAACTAGGTAAGCTATCATAGAAGCAGTAATACAGGTTAGTAAAGGAGGTTATTATTTTTTAAAATCAAAATAATTTGCATTATCTACATATTTTTTCATTGAGAAGCTAAGTATGAATGACATAAAGATGGTCAAAAAAATTAGCATTATGATATTTTTCATCAATATAATTAATTAGTCGGATCAATGGTTTCAACCCAGGTAAAAATATATTTTTGCAGATGGTTAACTGACCACTCAATAATAAATGTACAAAAAATTTGTCAGCATCAGTGTCTTATGCGGTATTCATCCGCGAGGAGAGGGGTTATTAACAGAGAAAATAATTTTGTAAGTGGAGCGAGGTTAAAAAAGTTTTCATGTGTTTTTTCTGCTCAAAATCAGGTAGGTAGGTACATTTACTTCTTTGGAGTCTCCGAGGGGGGTTGACATTCAAAAAACCACTCCACTGTAGATATGACCCTGATCATCATTATAAAACATTAACACATATGTGGAGACATAAACTTTAATGCACACACACTCTCTTGTTTATCTGTTGGTGATGGCATAGTCAAGTGGATAATGTCATCGCTTTTAGATCTGTACGTTGCCAATTTAATTTTTCATGCCAGTAACCTATACAACAGGTGATCGTCAATACGAGTGAAGATACAAAGATAGTGCTCCTGCCTTGGTTCACATATTCCCCTCCATTGGATGGCATTGAGCCACAGTGGCATAAGCCTGCATTGCACGTTTGGTCTGTTTACCACGTAGTAGCAATCTAACTCTACCCTATGTTGTGTTGTCATGGTGCCACCATGACCATAGATCTGGGGGAGTGGTTAAAAGAACATCAACTTTAATATGCGCAATACTGTTTCATTTATCCGTCAGTGGTGGGGTAGCCATGCAGATAACGTCATCGTTTTTAGATCTGTAGGTTTCCAGTTATATTCCCCACCCAGGCATTTAAATCACCAACTCCCAAATTCAAAATTAAATTTCAGAACCTTGAAACCAAAAACAATTTATCACCTATTATTTACTATAAAAAAAATGAAAGTTTAATATTTTCCCATTTGTGAATTCTTTTGCGGTCCCACAAAAATAATTTTGGAGGCCACGGGTTGAAGACTTACTGGTTCAGAGTGTTTAGACCTTTGAGAATAATTATATGTAATAGAGAGCTGATTTTCCTAGTTCTGTTCTTTAGCGATAGAGTGTTTCATGGAACGAAATTACCGTATGTTGTTTATCTGTGTATTGGTATATATGTATGGATGTGGTATAATGCAAAATAGAGTAATTTCATTTCTTGAATAAGCTATCTGTGTCTGATAGTAACTGCTTATAGAAATTTTCAACGAATCAGCTGTCCATAACATAATTATATACTCAAAGGTCTAGGCACATGATATTTTAGTCCTGAAAGTATGTTTTATAGGGTCACAAATAACGCGTTGATTCTTTGCACGTGTGAGTATTGGGGAGATTAATGGGGTACCTCTGTAATCAATTTTCCGTACATTTTTCCATTGTTACACGGACCACTTTATGTACCTACCTGTTGATAATGATGAGAAAATTTAAAAGGAGGTTCTCGAAGTTCCCTTCCTAATCATGTAGACACTACCGTTTGCCCTTGTTGAAATGCGTATGGTAAAGTTCAATTTAAAAAATCGAAAGTTAAGAAGGTGGAACTTACGTTTCTAAATAATATTATGCTGAATAGTTTCTGAACCATAAACTCGTGACAGAAAGAAGAGGTGCGAGTTCAAGGTTCGAAAGCAGTTTTTTTAATAGCGATGGAAAAATGCTACGAACTGTATTTTCATCGTATTTATTTGCCTACAAAATGGAACGAGCTTACGGTCAGTGGTGGAAAATGCTTCATTACGTGAGTAAAGTTTTTGGAGTTTCGTGTTTTCACTACAGATCCAGAGGCTGGATCAATGCGGTATACTTCGTATTGGTAATCGCTTGGTATGGCAGATGCTTTGTCATCGTAGAATGCGGCCCTCTAGGATTTAATGGCGGCAGCGAAAACTCATTCAGAATAATCATCGTATTTATTAGCGTACAAACTTTGCACACCATCCCACTTCTTTGTATTATCCACTTTCGTTTGAGGAACAAAGAAGTGATAGAACTGATTGATTCGAGCAACCGTATTTCACGAATGGATTCCGGTTCGAATTGGTACCATCGATATCACAGTCGCTACTGTCGCATACTGTTTTTATGTTTCGTTCACTTCCTATTTCATGCAATAATCATTGTGCTGGGCAACACTTCGGAAAGTACGGATGAATTAAACTACTCTTATATGGGATGTGTGGTTATGTGCCCCTATCCGGCGATGCTGCTCGTCTTGCAGTTTTCATGGTGGATGCACTTTTTTGGCCACAGTTTCGAAAAATCGATCGAGAAACTTCGCCGGATTACAGAGACACGGTTTGAATGCAGACGCATGATTTACACAAGTAACCCCAGTCAGAAGTTTTTCGACTCCGTGTCCGAGATAAAAGAACTTATGGATCTGAAAAGGAGAATTGCGCGCATTTATGGTTTCAGCATTGTTTTGCATCAGCTGCATAATTTCATTAGTTTTGTCATGAATTCAAGTTTCATACAGTTACTTGATTTTGACAGGCTCGGCAGATTATACATAGTACATGTCGTTACTTCATTGATAATGTCATTTTTGCCTCATTGGATTGGACAAGTGACATGGTGTGAGGTTAGTAAATCATTTATTACCATAACGTTAACCCTGTCGAGTCTGATAAAGTATAAATGAATCTGGCAACGAACAAAATTACAGTTTTTTCTCCACTGTTTGACTATGAGTGAACCAATCAGAAATGAGGAAAAAAATATTCATTACAATTGTGTTTTGGCCATACATACGTAGAGTAGGTGGCGTCCGTAAAAATTGTGACGCCTTGTATTAATTATTGAAATACTGTCTCGATAAAATTTAATGGAAGCCATTTTAGGGTGGAATGTTATGACAATTATAATATGTCTGATTATTGACCCACTAGTGGCAAGTTCCTGATGTATAGGATGACACAGTCAAGGGGATGAGATTAGACATTTTGAACCTAAATCATGTTACTCAGTGTGTTCTTTAAAGTATTTCATCAAGTTGGAAAAACTAAAAATTATTAGAATTTCCTCCACAAAATGAAGATATTTTACTAAATTATGTTTCTTTTGATACGCAACATAATCGTGGTTGAATTTTGTTGTTTTGTTCTATTGGACATTGGGGGCTTGATGTCCATAATAAATATTTATATATCAAGAATAATTAATAAAGAAATAATATAACTCCAGTACCGCACCAAGTAATCACTTTATTATATAAAGAAGAACAAGTAGATGTTAACTCTACGAGTACAAGAAGAAGAAGTGAGTATAAAGAAAAGAATAAATTTTCTTAGTGGTATTAACGGTGTTATCGTACATCAGTGTAACCAACAAGTGCTCAAACAATCAGTGTAACCCCAACACTCCCTCCTTGGTTGAGTGACGCAGTTGGTCCATTGAATTCTTGAGTTGGTGCGGTAAAAGAACTGTTTGGAGAAAACCATTATTATGGAAAAACTCCAATTTTTCATCGAAAGAATATTCTCTCCTGTTGTAGAGGAAAAACCGTATAAACAGTAAAAAAATCTCAACTTGAATTTCACCGATCTCTATTCTCCGTACACCTGTCTCCGCTTTAAATCTCCTTTAGAGGAAAACTTATAATTAAGAAAAACCTCTATTTCTCCAATTGTTACTCCTATTCGAAGAAACCCTTTTACTCCACAAGGTAAAACTTTGAAATATTGCTAAAGAAAATATTTAAATTTGTGTATATTATTTTTGTCATTATCACTTAATTAGCCTTAAGCCACCATAAGACTAGTTTAATGATTTGTTATTGTTTTTCGAAATAAAGTGTAAGGTTTGTACAAAATAATAAAATTCATATAATTAATAAAAATACAAAACGAAAAACAAAACAATTCAATAACACACAAATGATAATAAATGAATAATAATAATTACTACTCCCGAACACAAACAAATTTACAAATGGGTAGGTAGTACTTAAATAATAATGACTTGATTTTTGACAAGATGGTTTTTTTTTTAAGGTAGTTGATTTATCTCTGTTTTGTCTCTGATCTACTGCTTTCGTGTCTACTGATTATCTGTAAATAAATTATTTTATGTTACTATTACTCCAGTAACATTCAAATCATAGTACTCCAAATTTTAGTGGTCGGTGTTGTCCTTAATGTTTAATATTCTCCGTACTAATTTTTCAAACACTCCTATCGACAAAGGTTTAGTAAATTAGTCAGCCTCCTGATCTTCAGACACGACTTTAACTAAATTTGCTTTACCAACTTCTTGAGCTTGTCTCACGTAATGGTATCTCGTGTGTAGATATTTTAAGCCTGGTGCTCCTACCATCTGAGCTCCTTCGATAGCAGATTTGCTATCACAATAAATTGTCGCCGGTAAATAAGTTACTCCTATTATTTTCTCCGTTATTTCAGCTTGAGTTTCTATCTCCTTGGCTAATTCACTCATGGCTATGAATTCAGCCGCACAAGTGGAAGTGGTTACGCACCATTGTTTATAACATTTCCATGCAATCACGTTTCCGAATAGTTTAACAGCGTATCCAGCTGTTGAAGCTCCGGTTACTGGGCAATCTCCCCAACTTGCATCCGAGTAACCTTCTAAGTTATCACCTTTTCCAAGATAAGTTAGTCCTAAATTCTCCGTATGTTTAAGGTATCTAAAAATTCTTTTTAACTCCTGTATGTTCTCCAGTGTGGGGTTTGATTGACATCTACTCATTAAGTTTACCGCCAATGCTATATCTGGTCTTGTTCCTCCAGTCAGATATAAAAAACATCCGACAGCTTCTCTGAACGGATATTTTTCTCAAATTTGCAATTCCTCTGTTGGTTCGTAATTATTTCCGTTTAACTTGCCTTGTCACCATTGGTGTTTTGCAAGGCTTACAGTCTTCCATATTAAATCTCCTCAATAATTTGTTAATAAAACGAGACTGTTTCAACTCCAATTTATTAATACTCCGATTTCTTTCGATTTCAATACTTAAATATTCTTTGGGTGTCCCCATATCCGAATATTTAAATATTTTTTGTAAATTCTCCTTAAGTTGTTTAATTAACTCCAAGCAGTTTCCGGCTAATAATATGTCATCGACATACGCCAGAAGTATAACAAATTTATCTCCTTTTCTCCATTTGAACAGACAGGGGTCCTTAACATCACTGACCAAGCCAATTTTATTCATTTCTGCGGTAAAAAGGACATTCCAACTTTTTGGACTTGTTCTTAAACCGTAGATTGATTTATTTAATTTGCAGATTTTGTTTGCCCGCTCCGAAGGATTTATCTCCACTCCTTCAGGAATCTCAATGTATATTGGGGTGGTTACTTCTCCATGTAAAAACGCAGTTTTCACATCCAGCTGACAAATCTCCAGATTGTACTTATTTACTATAGATAGTAAATTTTGTACTGTTGTCAGCGGTGTTACTGGCGCATATATCTCCAATAAACTATACTCCATTTTGTCTTTAAATCCTCGTCCCACTAATCTCGCTTTATAGCGGATTCCTCCGTGTGGTTCCGTTTTGGTTTTGAATAACCAACGAGAATCTATGACATTTAATTTTCTCCCATATTAATCAATGACTGGGTGGTCTATAATACTCCAGACCTGATGTTCATTTAACAAGTTTAGTTCCTCCTTTATAGCTTCTCTCCACTCCTGATTATTTGAGGAACTTATTGCCTCCATATAAGTTTTAGGATCCTCATTTATTTCCGCCAGAGCTATATACGTAAACTCATCTGTGTTATTCTCCGAGTCTTCAATATTCACAATGTTTTCTCCTTCAATGTTGAATACTTCAACTTTTTGTCTTATCGCCTTAGACAGTCTTTTTGATTTTCTCCGTTTGACTCCTGTTGAAGTAGATTTTTCTTCTTCTTTCTCCGATTCAGACTCCGTTTTAAATTTATCAAACCAGTCGTTGTTAATACGTTTATTTTTCTCCAATAGTTTATATTTCTCCCTATAAACTATTTTCTCATTAAAATGTACGTCTCTCGATTCGATAAACATTTTATTCTCCAGACTATAGAGTAAGTAACCTGACGGAGTATATCCAACCAAAATGGCTGGTATACCTTGTCCTGAGAATTTAGTCTCCGGTCTCCTTTTCACCTTAAAATATGCCAAGCAACCAAATCTCCTTAATTGGTTGAAATGGTAATTTGTGTTAGGGGAGATCCTTTTTATTGGTGTTTCATAATTTACTGATTTGTGGGGTGTACGATTGTACACATAAACAGCTGCCTTGACTGCCAAGTCCCACATACTCCTGGTCAAACCTGAATCTAGCATTAATGCTCTTACTCTGCTTTGTAATGTTTGGTTAAATCTCTCCGCTACTCCGTTATGTTGTGGTGTGTCAGGTGGTGCTAGTTGTAGGTCAATTTTCTCACGCTTTAATATCTCCTTTGTGTATCCTCCAGTAAACTCTGTACCTTGGTCTGACCTCAAGTAGCACACCTTAATATTGTCTCCGATTAAATTACGAACATTACATAAGAACAACTCCAAACATTCTCCAACCTCCAACTTGTGGGTCATGATGTGTGCTTGTGCATAACGTGAGTAGTCGTCAATAAACACTACTATAAATCTCCGTCCTCCAGGGAATGTTGCGGGTGAGATAGGTTCCATTACATCTGAATGTATCATTTGTAATGGTTTCTCCGCTCTCCATCTCGATTGTTTAAATGGTAATTTTGATAAATTAGCTATAGCACATGTTTCACAATCCCTGATTACTCCAGTGAATTGAACTCCTTTTAATTTGGGATGTGTATTAGCTAATTTCTTTAAGTATTTCTCCGACAAATGACCTAGTTTATAGTTCCAAAATAACTCAAGTGGTATTTGTTTATTCGTAATCTCCATGATGGTAGTAACAGGCATTTTATCTCCGTCTAATATATATCTATCACACTCTATATTTTCAGTGTCAGTAACTGATTTTTCATTTTTCTCAACTCTCTCCGTCTTTTTCTCCTCAAGACTTTCTCGATCTTTCTTTATTTTCTCTGATTTCTCCTCATTATTATCACTGTCTCCTCTCTCCGATAATTGATTATCTTCATTCTCCGATAGCGTAAGTGAACAATTCTCTTTATTGATATTATCTCCATTATTGTCATACTCTTGGTTTTTACTTTCTTCTCCTAAAATGTCTCCTTTATCTCCTACTCCCTCCGAATTGTTTGCCAAAGCTATATCTCCTACATGAGCATGACTAAAAATTACACAATGTGCTAACTCCGGATTCTTATCGTCATAAAAAGGTGAGCCAAAGTATGATCAGTATAAAAGTGTAAGTGGCAAAATGGTTTAGTATAGGGTCCTTCAAAATAAACTACACTTTGCTCCGAATTTATAATACGTACTGATGTATTATCAAGGACAACTGTAAAACCTACATCTATCAATTTTCATAGAGAAAATAAATTTTCCAAAAGGTTAGGACAACACCGTACTCCTTTAAACATTAATTTGTTGCCTTGTAAGTCACGAGTTACTAATGTACCTAACTCCATACACGGTAAACGTGAACTTACATCAGCACTTAAAACTTCCTCCATATAAGCTTTACAATATTGTAAAAAATATGCAGTAATCATTAAGTGCTGAGTGGCTCCGTTATCAGCTAAAAATGATATTCTGTAAGTACTACCTGATGACTCCGTATTTGGTCGTTTCTCCGGTTGACCAACCTCCATGGGGGTTTCCTCCGAATTTGTGGCTATTAGTGCCGACTCAAATGGGGCGTTCTCCGATTTGCTAACATAGGGGACAGGGCTTGGTGGCAGCGGGATGTTTAAATACTCTGGAACGTACTCCATAGTGTCTAGTCCAATCACTCCAGTAATCGTCACCATCTCAGTCTCCGATTCAACGGTTGTCTTCGCTCCAATGTCTACGTGCTCCTCAATGGCCGACTCGAAGATGAAGGACTCTTCACTCGAAGAGTACAAATCCTTAGGATTTAACACATATTTCGCCGATGTATGTGTGGACTCCGACAATGTGGAAGCATCTCCTTGCTTCTTGAACACCACTTTACCACGTGCAACAACTCCTCTCCAATTAATGACTGTACCCCGAGCTGGCTTGTTATTTCCTCCACTGATCCGTTTCATCGGATCATTAATCAAGCTGCTCTGTTGCACAGGCGGTCTTGCTCCACAACCTACTCCGCAGCCACGCGAAAATACTCCTCTTCCACCAAGGTGTGTTGCTCCAAATTCAGTTCTCCGATACTGAATTCTTGTGTCCGGTACCACAGGTTGAATTTTCCCTCTATTGGGACACGTTGCCGAAATATGTGTCGTTGTGACTACTCCACACGTGTAACACATTCTTCCTTCCACCGCAGGATTTGGGCAATTTACTCCAAAATGCCCGTAACGTTGGCAATTGTAGCACCGTATATTGTCCAGAGGGGATGGAGTGCGCATTACTCCAGTTTGCATTCCTCCACAACCTCTATAGACAATATTTGCCTGAGCTGCCACCGTAGCTCCTCGTCCAACTCCATCAAGTTTCTTCTCCTTTTGTTTATTTGCCTCCCCCTGTAACATTAAACATTTCAACTCCTCAATCAAAAGGCCTATGTCGTTTTGGCATTTTGTAATAAAATTTATTGTTTCAATCATATTTGAGGACTTGGAGACTGCCATGTAAAAATAACTCCTCTTCTCCTTCTCCGTTAATTGATCATTCTCCTAATTACTTTCATATTGTCGTATCAATTCGTCAAATCGATTAAAGATTTGATACGGTTTCTCCTTCGAAGGATTGTATCTTAATAATGCGACCTCTTTTCTCAATGCCTCTGAAGTCTTATGAGACTCACACTTTTTGAATTCTTTCAAAGTATTTAAGATTTTATTAGGGTCGTTCTCCTATACGATCTGGGATTTCTATAACTCCATGCAAATCCTTCGATATTAACTCCGATCCAAGATAATCGAACCATAAATCATATCTCAAACTCCTCGTTAGCTTGTATTTACATTTTACATTATCTCTCATTACAACTATCCTCGATTTTAATTTCTTACCAGACTCCTCAGGTAAATCACTTTCTCCTTTTAAAGCATCAACGAGGATTTCTAAAAACTCCCTTTTAATATTTCTCTCCGATTCTAAACTTTTCTCCTCTGGTTCGTTGTTATTTTGCATATCGACATCCTTATTTTGTTTTTCTATAAATACCTGATTTGTAAACTCCGTTAGCGTACTCTCCAATGACGCAATGCAGAGTTTTAGCTCCAAAACCTTCGGCAACTCCGTTTGTTGCGCCTCATTTTCTTTCTCCCACCGCATAGCCTCAAAACATTCTCTCGCCACCTCCGCTGCCAGACTTTGTGCATCCGCCTCGCACAAAGTCATTGGCACTAACTCCGTATTTTTGGATTTCTCCACCATTGCCTTTTCTGTAGCGTGTTGCACCGATTCACGAGAAATCTTGGGAATTTTATAATTGGTGAGAGACTGTACAGGCTTTTTCGCCACTGGCTTCTCCGTTGGCCTAGGTTTTGATGTCGATATTTTAGTCACTGATTTTTAGGGAGCTCCCCCAGGTGTGGCTGCCTTCGACGAAGCTGGTTTCTTGCCCAACTTCAATTTCGGATTCTCCACCATCTCCTTTACAGCTGCTTTGGATTTGACTGTAACGAAGGGAACCACAATTACATAGGCGTGACATCACTTACTCCTTCTCCGCTTCAAAGCATTAAATATTATGAGCAACCCCAAAAATCACGGCTTACGCTATCTCCATTCAACTCCTTCTTCAAGAAGGTGACTCTCCGTCTGTGGGTCGACTTCTTCATATTGGTCAGATTCACCGACACACTCTTCCTCCAGATACTCCTCCACCGCATACTCCAAATAAGACGAGGCTGAATCAGACACGTTGCCTTTGCCACCACTATGTTTGCGGCTCCGCACACTGTTTCACTCTCTGGACTTCGCCTTTCTACCTCTTGGCATCTTACTATTTTTAAGAATACATTATATTAGTTCAAAATTTTTACTCCTATATTATATTTACAATATCATTTGGTTCGAAGTCCGTTTGGCTCTTTCTCCTTTACATCTCATTCTCCTGCATTAATAATTATGAGGGAAAAGTACAACCTTGCTCCTGAACTATGACAACGAACATCCTTGTACATAACTCGGAACACCATCTCTTTCAATGTGAGGAACACACACACATCTACAGAGATAGTTAGTCAACTATATTTCAATCCGCAAACACAACGTCCATCCATATAGTTAACCCGCAAACAAAGATTGTTGTGGATCAAGTGTATTTCTGCCTCTTATTATGTTTCTCCGATACGAGATGGATTTTTCTCCTCTACCTCCTTTATCTCCAAAAAAAGCCTATGGTGGTATTAATATTATTCTTATGATTTCATAATTATACACTTGATCCTACCACCATTTTAAATTATCTCCTAACTCCTATAACACCAAATAGCTTTACTGTATTCTTTACTCCCTACAGTAAAGGTATTCTGCATAGTGGGGGAGCTATTTTTACGCTACTCCTTCTCCGATCCTCCGTTAGGCAACTGTATGCGTTGGTTAACTATCAGGTTTTTACTCCAAAAAAAAATTTACGGTGGCACCCTATACATCGATGTTTATTATTATTTTATAATCACTCCCTATATTAAGCGCTTTAAAGTTTTTCCAAAGCATAAAACAATTATACGAAACACGTTTCATTACACCAATCAGCTCCTAGCGTACGCAAACAATTTTCCTCCTACCGGTATTTAATTATCTCCATCTTACTCAAGTAATTAAAGGAGAAGGATAGTCAACAAAATTGAACCAAATGTAATACAGACTCCATATATTCCACTTAATTAATTAATAATCACTCACCGATCTTTCTCCTTGCAAATTGATTGTTATTAATTGTTCTC